>JACYFF010010365.1:35763168-35781747 GCA_017589665.1 Selenicereus undatus | reverse complement strand
TATACTCGAAATAATTATAAAAATCATGCATGATTTTTGACTTAACACTCTTACTCTAATTTGGTCTTCAGAAATTCCTTCAGGCACCATAGCAGAGCAAGTAATAAGGAATTCACTAATGTGTCGGTATGGGTCCTCTCCAGCTAATCCATGAAACTTAGGAAATAAATTGATGAATCCAGAGTTCAGTTTCAAGGGTTTATCTAATACAGCATAAGTAATGGACATGGGTTTGGGTTTCTAGGTTAGGGGCAGCAAGTTCCCGAAGAGTAGACATTCTTACCTCTTTAAGCTTAATACTTACTGGCAATCTGCAAAAAAATAAAACAAAACAATAAAAGTAGTAAAATTAGATAGAAATAAACTAGCAATTTAATTATCTCTCCCCCGGCAACGGCGCCAAAATTTGTAAAGCTTGTCGAGAGCTATAAATTTAACCACTACTTCGGTTATTAAATATTTTTTATAGCATAGGGAAGTAGGGATCGATCCACGAGGAAAGATTGTTGTGAAAGGTTAGCTTAATCCTAAATGATTTTACTAATCTAATTTATTAAGTCTAATCTTAGTAATTCTAAAATAATTAAAATCTAATGATTAAAAATCTAGCAAAATACCTAATGATGCTCCTAAATATTATAAATCATATTCTGGAAATAAAACAGTAAAAAGATTCCCTAAATAATTGAGAAAAATAAAAACAGAATAGTAACTGAAATTCTAATTAAAAATCAATAACAGCAAATAGTAGTCAGAAAATAAATATTAAAAATATCAAATAGTAACCTAAAATATTATTATTCAGGTCTATAAGCTTATAAATTCTAAATTGTATCTAATTTATTTCAGAAAAATTAGATCAGAAAATTAGCACAGAATATCAATGCAGAATATTAGATCTGAAATCAGAAATAAAATAATCTGCATAAATATAAATACGAAAATAATTGAGAAAATTACCCTAATTATAGGACACAATTGTTTGGACTTAAAAATACCTAATAATCGTGAATTAATAATTAAAAATCGAAATTTTCAGAATTAATAACCTAAAAAACCTGCACTTATCAATTTCACAAAATAATTCTGAAAAATTATCAAATAATTTCCAAAAATTACGAAATTGAATATGAGCAGACTAGGACACTATATAAACCCTAGGAATTAATAAAAATAGAAAAATAAAAAAAATAAATATTTTTATTCTAAGTTCTAACAAACCGGTAATTAAATACTAAAACTGAATATAAATCAATCTAAAATTATAACCACTATAAAAATCAAAATCTAAGCTATCTAAAATTACCTAGACACTCCTAAAACACTATAATTTTGGGGGAGTCGATTGAAATTATATTGAAGCTAATAAAACTAGAAGAAAAATCAACAAACTAATCAAATTAATTCTAAGCAATAAACAATAATCAAAAGTTATCAAATTTATGAAGGATACTTAGTATAATCTCAATCCACCATGCAAATTAATATTTATCATTAACACACAAGTTAATTTCATTCATGAGTTAAACTATAGAAGATATCCCACTAGCGATTCTTTCCCGTTTTTCTTTAGATTTTAGTTTACTTAGGTCCAGCCCTAATATAAACCCTACTAATTTGATAATCTTTACACCAGCGTAAAAATCTAACCAAATTAGAGCATTAAGAATTAGAAAAACATCATTTAACACTTTGTAACCAATTTACCAGTAAATCGATTTAACAAAGATCTAAAGCGATTACCTAATTAAAAGGGATAGGTTTGAGCCATCCATGATTAATTAGGGTGATACCAAAGCATAAAAGATTATAACTTTTACATATTATAATCTTCTAAACTATCAATCGAAATTGTATTTAATCAACTAGCATGCATTCTAATCGATTTAACACAAATTTCATAGACAATAAACGCTAATCGCTAAAGAATCATGAATATAAATCAACTAGGCATTAAAGCATAAAACTTGTTTTAAAATAATTAATTTAGCATGACTTCAAGAAGATTATACTAAGCAAAAAATTACTCACTCATATTAAAAATAAAATTACAATAATAACTCAAATATTTCATGTTTAATAGTAAACCTACCACAAAATAAATAAAACAAAGTAAAAATAATAATAATAATAATAATAAAAATAATAATAATAATAATAATAATAATAATAATAATAATAATAATAATAATAATAATAAACAAAAAATAATCCTACTTTGATGAAGAGGGTGCTGCGTGGAGAAGGAAGCCGTGGGTTCTTGAGGTTAGGCGTGAAGGAGATGATGGTGATGATCGAAGATTATGATGAAGGTGTAGGTGAGGTGATCGTTATGAAGGGGCTGATCGATGATGATGATGATGGTGAGGAAGCTTGATGGGCGTGAAGAAGATGGGCGATAAGATGATGATGATCACAGTGAGATGATGAGGAGGCTTGATGGAGGCGTGAGGAAGATGGCTGCTGTGATGATTTATGGTGAAGATAGAAGAGGTTGATGAGAAGATGGGGAGGGGCCGGGGATGACGGTAAAGGAGCTGATGATGATGACGATGGAAGATGGTGAAGGCGCGTGTTTGTGGAGGTATAGAGATGGGTTAGCGTTGAAGGAGATGGTCGTGTGAGTTCCTAATGGTGGTGGATGAGATATGAGTATATAGTGAGTATGGTGAGGCTAGGGTTAGTGTCTTAGGCTTTTCTTCTCCTTTCTTCCTTAGGTTTCTTCTTCCTCAAGATTTCTACCTTTTCACCAACTCTTGAACCCTAGCCCAATATAATAATTATGAAAATAATATTTTCCATAATTATTATTTTTGGACTGTCTTGTAGCCAAGTGTGTAAAACCCGAGCTTCTACGTCCTCTCTTCTCCTCTTTATTAAATTAATGTTAACTCTGAAAAATATATAAAACAACACAAATTAAACGAAATAATATATATAATATACTCGAAATAATTATAAAAGTATTGCATGATTTTTGACTTAACAGAGAGTCACACATGAAATGAAAAAATGAGACTATATGAATAAATAGTCTAAGTAGCCCCAAAAGTCTCATGAGATGAATTACTAAAGCGACAAACTAGTTCCAGGGATGTCCCACTTGAAAGGGGTGGTCAATCCTTCAAGGACAACCAATGTACAAGACTAAGCAATGCAATTAGAATATTTTAAAATCATCATTCAGAAGAATTTACCAAGAATAGCTCACAATCATGTAGAATCACACCAATTGATCGACCACTAATGCCTTGACTTGACTCATCATCATTGGAGGGGTTTTTAAAACCTTCATTTTTAATTTTTCAATTTTTTTCAAAGTAATAAATCTATCTAAGGTAATCAATAGGTAGATATTGAAGAGAAGGGTTAGAAAGATTACTTCATGATCTTATAGAAGCCCTACTCAACACGTTCTTAATTGAGATAAATGGTTAGAAACACTATATACAATGCGTCACCTACCTATATACTCTATCCTACATGCTCTACTAAACAAAAGATAAATCTAGACTAATGCACCCTAAAAATGGACCTAGATTTAAAGTAAAACCTAAGACCTAGATGTATGCATACTAAATGCAAGGATGAATGTACACTACCACAGCAAACCACATCAACTATCCACCAAACACAGTCTCAACAACCCAAAGTGTACCTCAAATCATCATCGTAACTCGCCAAGAGCTTATGAGCTCACCCCCCGTGATTGAACTGTTCATTGTCCCCAATAAAACAAATAAACATGCTAAGTAAAAGGGAGGGGGGATATGCTAATAGCACATCAGTAGGGGCCTCGGGGTCACTAGGCCTCCAATCAGGCAGAGGGTACGGACACTGGAAGTGCTCATAGGTAGAGTACATGGGGTGATCCATGTTCTGTTGTCGGCGGTCCCACTCATCCTACCTACGGATAAGCTAAGCATGCTCCTGGGATCGTTGTTCACCCATTTGATCGAGCCTCAGGTGAAGGCGTGTAAACTCATCAGTGAGAAACTGGCGGAGTGGGACCTCCTATGATCCAGATGGGTTGGCTGCGTCATATTCACTAACATGGGTGGCATCCTTTTGGGTGCCCTCCAATGCGACCTCCCCTTGAGGATCTTGTGCTTGGGCGTCCACATGGTCATCATATTCATCACCCTTAGCATCGATTTCATCATGATAACTTCAGTTTGCTTGATTGGTGATGGTAGTCCTCTTGGTGTTGGGTAATGGAAACAAGGCACGACTATGATGGTTTAGCCACACTTGGCTACCCATCATTGTGAAGAGCTCCATGTGAATACAGGCGGCCAAGTTAATGCACCCACCCTCTTGAAGAATTGGCGTAAGAGGACAAAGATCCTTTATGCTCAGCCCACGAGCTAAGGTCGTGACAATGCCACCAGTGTAATGAGCCTTGCTATTCTTAGCTTGCTCGTCAAGGTGAGCAGCAATATAAAAGGCGATGTTGATGCGAAACTCATGCAATGCCGCCTATAAGATAAGCAACTCCCCTCTCCGCGGTACCCTTGACTCTCAAAATGGGGAAAAACAATGTTTGTCATAGGGTGTTGGAGGTGCAGAAGGATAGGGTTGCATGTAAACGTGGCCTTACCAAAGTGGGAAACATAAGGGGGAGCATCACAAGTGATTTTTGCCTATAAATCACTCCGATTATAATTGGCATGAATTAAAGTAACAGGGAGTTGTGACAATTTGCTAAAGCAGGCTAAATTCAATTCATGAGTTAGGTCACCCAATCTAAAGCGATGTAATAGGGGCTGCTATTGTAGTCTCGTTTCTCATAAATCATAAAGGAGTTAAAGGACTCCCAAACATACATCGGTAATTGCAATTGCAAGTAATCTTGACAACCTAGTACACCAAACAAGGCATGCAAATCATTCCACGTCAACGTACTTCGGCTCACTAATTTTGCGAGACACCAAAGAATCATATTGTTTACATAGTGCATCATCAATAAGCACGATGCCATGCTTTGTTAATTGCAATAGGAAGATGAGATTAGGCATGATTACCTTGAGGGGTGGAGCCGATGGGTGACTGGTGGAATCGATGGTGGCCTTAGTGGACTTGGAGGGCCTCTTGGGAGCAAATGAGAAGGAGGCATCTTTATTATTAGGATCTATGGCGGTGAAGCGAGAATCACAAGACATCTCAACCCAAATTCCCACTGAACAATGGGAAACTCACAATTCAACCCCCTCACTTGCAATGGAATACTTCTAAACAACCAATCAACCCAAAACGAACCTCAAATGCAAGTGAAAATGGTGGATTTGAGGGTGTGGAATGTTTGAATGTTTGAGGGGTGAAGTAATGGAATAGAGGAGAAAGAGGGAAAGAGGTGGTTGTTAGCGGCAAACAATTGGATTTCGACGACAAAAGTGGTGGTGGATGGAGGGTGTGGTGGTAGAAGAGTGGGTTTTGAGGTGGGGGAGATGCGAGATTGGAGGGGTAGAGCTGGTGAGGGAGTGTGATAGCTGGTGTCGGTGGTGAAGGTCGGTGGTAGGAGGACAAGCAGGTGGCGGCTGGTTGGTGGTTAAGCGGCTAAAGTGATGGCTAGGGTTTGGGGAATTAGAGGACAGAGAGAGAAATCTAAGGGGAGAAGAGAGAAAGTGAGAGGGAGGTGCATTAGCAACCGACCGGTCAGGGAACGACGGTCGAGTAATGGTGGATGAGTGGTTTGTAATGCGTTTAGAGAGAGAGAGAGAGAGAGAGAAAGAGAAAGAGAGTGAAGCCGAGTGAAAGAGAGTGAAGATAACTTGTCGGGAAATTGGGACCTTTTAAACCTAGACGCATGGCCATGCATCTAGTGCACAGACATCCATGCGCCTGGCCTTTGATACACATGACCTTACAGAAACGCATGGCTGACCATGCTGTCTTGCAGGGAGTTTCTGGTTGAGGTGCACGATTGCGCTCCTTTTGCACGATTAGCCGTGTATTTAACAACAACAACAGCAATAAACTCCCAGTGTGGGTTTCGCTTTCGCGGGGTCTAAGGAGATCCAGCTATAGGCAACCTTACCTCTACCGGTATTCCTACCCATAGAGAGGTTGATTCCATAAGATCCACAAAACAGTTTTATGAAAAAGGTTTATAGGGAAAACGATTTCAAAACCATTTACCAAGTGGGAGAAAGAGAAAAAGAGGAAGAGGAAAGGTTTCGGCTACCAAAATAAAGAGGGAGCGGAGATATACCTCAACAAACCAAGGGCGTTTGGTGCCGTCACATCCTAGAAAAGCACGACCTGCAGGCAAGCAAACCAAGAACCCTACCCGCGTCACAGCCTCCTATCCTGAGCCATGTCCTCCGTCAGACCAACGACTCTCAGGTCCTCTCTAACCACTTCTTCTAGGCTCTTCTTCGGTCTACCCCTCCCTCTCTTACCACCGGGGGGTTGATCCTCTCACATCTTCGCACTGGGGCGGCCACACTTCTCCTCTTCACGTGGCCGGACCATCTGAGCCTCGATTTCCTCGTCTTCTCCTCTATGGGGGCCACTTCAGCTAAGCCCCTTATTACTCCATTTCTCATTCGGTCCAGTCTCGTAAAACCACACATCCACCTGACCATTCTCATCTCAGCTACCATCAACCTTTGGGCCTGCGTCTTTTTTAGAGGCCAACACTCCGATCCATAGAGAACAGCCGGTCTAACTACCATCCGATAGACTTTGCCTTTCAATCCCATGGGCACTCTCTTGTCACACATCACCCCTGATGCTAACTTCCACTTTTGCCAGCCCACTCTAATCCGCTAGCTAATATCTTCATCAATGTCTCCATTCTGCTGGATGATCGAGCCCAGATACTTAAATTTAACGACCTTCGGTATTGCCCTCCCATCCAGTACGATTTCTCCCCCCTCTTCTATCCTTCCGCTGAAACAACAGTGGAGGTATTCCGTTTTCGATCTGCTCAACCGAAAGCCCGTGGCCTCCAACGCTTGCCTCTAACTCCCCAACCTATCATTCACCCCCTGCCTAGTTACATCAATAAGAACGATGTCATCTGCAAATAACATGCACCAAGGCACCTCGTCGTGGATTCCTCTAATGAGTTCATCCAGAACTAATGTGAAAAGAAACGGGCTTAAGGCAGAGCCCTGATGCAGGCCCAAAGTAACAGCAAAGTCATTTGAGACCCCTCCCGGAGTCCTAACACTCGTCCTTCCTCCCTCGTACATGTCCTTGATTATACGAATATATGCGAGCGACACCCTTTTCTCTTCCAAACACCTCCACAAAACCTCCCTTGGAACTCTATCATACGCTTTCTCCAGGTCAATGAACACCATATGGAGATCCACCTTTTTGTCCATGAACAAGCCCATGAGCCCTCTGAGGAGGTAGATCGCCTCAATGGTCGCCCTGCCTGGCATGAAACCAAATTGGTTCTCTAAAATCTCGACTTCCTCTCGCAACCTTCTCTCAATCACCCTCTCCCACAGCTTCATAGTGTGGCTGAGCAGCTTTATGCCCCTAAAGTTATTACAGTCTTGGATATCCCCTTTGTTTTTGTACAGTGGGATGACTGTGCTGGCCCTCCACTCTCTGGGCATCTTGGCAGTCCTGAAAATAATATTAAAAAGTGTCATGAGCCACTCTAGGCCCACTTCCCCCATAAACTTTCAAATTTCCACTGGTATTTGGTCCGAGCCCAAAGTCTTCCCATTCGCCATCTTCTTCAAGGCCGCCCTTATCTCCTCCTTTATTATTATGTCGCCCGCACGCTGAACGCTACACTCTCTGTCCCTACTACAGTTGTCTCCCCCCTTCCCCATTGAGGAGTTTAGCAAAGAACCTTTGCCATCTGTCCTTAATTTCAACATCCTCAGTCAACACCTTACCCTCTTCGTCCTTGATACACCTGACCACGCCCAAATCCCTAGTCTTCCTTTCCCTCGCCCTAGCCAGTTTAAAAACCTTCTTCTCCCCTTCCTTCGTCCCCAATCTATGGTACAGTCTATCAAACGCCTAGCTCTTTGCTACTGCCACCGCCCTTCTGGCTGCCTTCTTGGCCACCTTGTATCCAATCTTCTTTTGCTCCATCTCGTCCTCCAAACTGCTGCTCATGAACTCCGCTTAAGCCTCTTTCTTTGCCTTGACTTTCTCCTTTACCTTTTTGTTCCACCACCAGGCGCTTTCCATCCTGTTGCTGTCTCCCCTGGATAGACCTAGGGTTTCCTTAGCCGACCTCCGGATGCAATCTGCCACAGCATCCCACATTGAGTCGGCGTCTTCTACCCTCCTCTAAGCTCTCTCCTCGACTATTCTTTCTGCTATTAACCCCGCCTTCTCCTTTGTGAGGGTCCACCACTTAATTCTGGGTTCTCCGGCTCTCTTCTTCAACCTCTTAGGATACTTGAACTCCGCATCTAAAACTAGTAATCTGTGTTGAGTTCCCAGCAACTCGCTAGGAATCACTTTGCAGTCCTTGCACAATCTCCGATTTTCCTTCCTCGTTAGGAAGTAGTCAATCTGGGTCTTGCAAGAACTGCTCTTGAAGGTCACTAGGTGGTCCTCCTTCTTCTTGAAAAAGGAGTTGGCCGCCCACAAATCAAAGGCCATCGCAAAGTCTAGCAAAGAGACCCCGCTCGCATTTCTCTCTCTGAAACCGAAGCCCCCGTGGGTCCCAACATATCCCGCTGCCTCCACGCTGATATGGTCGTTAAAGTCTCCTCCTATGAACAGTTTCTCGCTCTGAGGTACCTCCTGGGTGACTTCATCTAGGTCCTCCCAGAAGAGCTTCTTAGTTTTCTCCGGCAGGCCTACCTACGGCGCATACACGCTCACCACGTTCACGAAAATTGAACCCACCAGAACCTTAATGGCCATAATCCGGTTGCTCTTACGCCTCACTTCGACCACCTGGTCCGCCAAATCTTGCACAACTAGTATGCCAACTTCATTCTTCGTCGTGGATGACCCCGAGTACCAAAGCTTGTACCCATCAATCTCTCTAGCTTTCGCCCCAACCCACTTTGTCTCCTGGACACACGCTATGCTAATCTTATGCCTACGCAGAGACTTAACTAATTCTATCGACTTGTTCGTGAGGGACCCAATATTCCAGGACGCTAGGCGTACCTTCCGTAACCCTAACCCCCTCCTAACCCCAAGGCTCCTCGGAGGACAGGCTGAAACAGCTACATGGCCCGCCACTGACATAGACGCCTACAGACTAAGAGACACCGGAAAAAGCCACAACCCAACCACAAACAACTAACTACAACTGGGGACTAAAAGCTAAAACAGACTACAACTACAAAACTATAGCAATAGCCGTGTATTTAAGCTGCTTGAAAATCCTTCTTTTCTCTCCTTTTTCAATTTTCTTGCTTCTTCTTTGTCTTCTCTCCTCTCTTTTTTTCAAAAGCATGAAAACTTGGGTTGCCTCCTAAAAAGCACTTGTTTTAGGTCCCGAGCCTGATCTTTGTGAGATTATAAGTGGACGAAGCATCGAGAAGGTCATAAGAGACCTTGCCCACAATTGGCTCACTAGCAAAGTATTGTCTAAGTTGTGAGCCATTCACAAAGAAAGAGCTAGTGGCCTCAGTGCCAATCTCAATGACTCCATAGGGGTGGACTTTCAGGACCTTGAAAGGACTGGACCATCGTGAGCGAAGTTTTCTGAGAAACAACTTGAACCTTGAGTTGAATAGGAGAACCAAGTCACTTTTCCGAAACTCTCTCTGGTTGATGGACTTGTCATGCTATCTTTTCATTCGCTCCTTATAGATCTTTTGTAACACCCCCGATCTTACTGGGTCGTGTTACACGCCACAGTCTTGCCTGGGAAAGACTGTTACGGCAACTTACTTAAACCTATTTGAAACATAACATTAAAGAGACTCAATATTTAAAACTTAAGCCAGTATAACATAATTGAGTCTTGAGTTTAACCCTCGGGTTATGAATGCTAGGATTTTCTTAATTTTCTGGGGCAAAACTGGCAAAGTTTTCCCTAAAAACTGACCGTTTCACAGGCTTACAGCCTTACATTATATCCTTGCAATACATAAGGTAGTCAACAACACCAACAACTCAACGGCTACACTCCGGAGTCCACAACTCTACGGGCCACACGCCCGGAGTATACAGAGCTTTCTATTTTTCATAAACTTTGCAAGGAAAATGATTAATTACATAACCTTACAATCACAATAGACATTACAAAACAATATCATAAACACAGCAACACAGTCCAAGCAAGTCCACTCTCTGCGCTCCATGCATCAGTCACATACCTGTGGATTTGGAAAAAAGGGGAAAAGTAATGGGAATGAGCAACCACCGCTCAGTGAGTAAACCCTCTCTCCCAAAACATACTTAAAATATATATTAACTTACGAAAGTCTTTCGTAATTCATTTTAGTTGAAGAACTTACACATAATACATCATATTCGAACCATAAACCAAGTGAATGAATAGTCATACCAAAAAGCTTAACTTTAGTAGAAACCGTATTCCTAATAAAATTACGTAAACCTAGAAACATAGCATAAAAGGGGGTTTTACACATAAGTTTCACTTACCGAAAATATACATAGTAACTTATTCACGTAAATGAAGAGACTAGACTCTTAGAGGTACTTTGTTACTGCCATCCCGAGTCGGCCAAACTCGAGCGGCAGCATACGTCTATCCGGACAGACATCATACTACGCTGAGACGTAATTTTCATACTTAGACTTCAGGCTGGAATCAAACCACCATCCCTGAATCTATCATAATGTAACATACATGATACCAGGTAGGAACTAAGCCATCATTCCTGGGTCTCAGACTTAAGCTTAAAGTTTCTAGAGTAGCTCCTCCACGTATACATAGACATAAACATAATCATTCGTACACATACATACTTATGTCTTAGGAACTTATAACATTCATATACATACATACTTAGTAGACAAACATACTTATACGTATTCATATATAGGTTTTATGAACTTCAAACATGAAAACATAATTTTCTTACGACTTTAGCTTTAGTCAAACAACGAGAAAAGCCTCTTAAAAACATGGTTAGTATACTAACTCACGATTCAAATCTTGGGTAGTTACTAGCATGCACTTCAAAGTTAGGATTCATAATACACAACTCCAATTGCCCTTTTTCAGATCGTTTCATTCTTTTAAACGCAAAAGAAGGAATTTGATACAAACCAAGTTTACTAACTCATAAATCGATTTCGTGAATAGTTTAAAAGCTTTTTATAATCGAAATAAAGTTGCTAACGTGTAAACTAACTTCGTAAAATACGTTTTCAACTTAAAAGTTTCTTAATAACGTAATACGTTTGTTAGTTTGTAAAACGTCTTCGTTTTAAACTTACAAGCTTCGTAGAAACAAAATAAGATTTTTTAGTACGTAAATCGGCTTCATAAATAAGTTAAAGACTTCTTATAACGTAAATTGTTTACTAAATCGTAAAACGACATAGTTTTTAACTTAAATGCTTCGTGTAAATGTAAAACGATCGCTAACTCATAAAACGACTTCACTTTTCAGCTAAAAGCTTCTTTTAAATGTAATATGTCTGCTAAATCGGAAACCGGAACTCGTTTGAAACATAACGTGTTTAGTTAATGCTTACTTCAAACTAAGTTCGAAGCTTAAAAGCTTCTCATAAACGTAAATCGACTTCCTTTGAAACATCAAAGCTTCTTAAAAACGTAATAAGCTTGTTAAGTCGTAAAACGATTTCCTTTCTAACTTAAAAGCTTCATATAAACGTAATACGTCTACTAACTCGCAAAATGACTTCACTTTTAACTTAAGAAACTTCTTATAGACGTAAAACATTTGCTAGTTTGTAAAACGACTTCATTTTTCGACTTAACAGCTTTGCATAAACGTAATACGTTTATTAACTTGTAAAACAACTTCACCTTAAACTTAAAAATTTCTTATAAATGTAACACGTTTACTAAATCGTAAAACGACTTAGTTTTCAACTTAAATACTTCATATAAACGTAATAAGTTTGTTAAATCGTAAAACGATTTTATTTCTAACTCAAAAGCTTCGTATGAACGTAATAAATCGTAAAACGACTTCGTTTTTAACTTAAGAGTTTCGTATAAACGTGATTAGTTTGCTAAATCGTAAAACAACTTCGTGTATAACTTAGAAAGCTTCTCTTAAACATAATACGTTTATTAATTCGCAAAACAACTTCATTTCTAACTTAAAAGCTTCTTAAGAACGTAAAACGATCTCTAGTTCGTGAAATGATTCCATTTTAGCTTAAAGGTTTCTTGATAACATAATACGTTTACTAATTCGAGGAACAACTTCGATTTTAATTAAAAGCTTATTATAAACGTAATGAGCTTGATAAATCGTAAATCGAACTCGTTTGAGACATAACATGTTTGGTTAACACTTAATTCAAACTAAGTTCGAAATCGAAACTCATTTGAAACTTAGATACTTAGTTAGCAATAAATGCAAGCTAGATTCGTTTGAAATTCCATTTTAAACTCAAGATAGGTGTCAGGATAAACTAAAGGCTTAAAATGTTCCCAAACTTGCCACCATTCAAACAAGTTTGTTCGAATGAAATAGTTAGTAATTGCAAACTTCTTAAATCAGGCTTGAATGTACACCAAAACCATAAAGACTTCATTTACTTTTAAACCACCCTCTTGTATCCCAAACGATCTTCAATACTAGCTGGTTTGATATGAAAATTGAAAGCAACTTTAGAGAGTTATATGCAGTTCTAAATCATGAAAATCACCACTTCAAAACATCTAGCAACCTTTCAAGAATACGTTGGTTCTGACCTAGCATAACAAAAGCTTAATTCATTTGTTTGTCCACACATACCATCGAATTCATAACAATCCAATCTACCAATTCAGTAAACTGATTCATAAAATAATTATTCGAAATCCTTAAAATAGGAGGGATTAAAGGTTTACCCACCTCGAATCCAAGCTATATGCGTGCAAATTGGCTAGTATTGAAGCTAAATTCGAACTCACACACCCAGAAATCCGGCTGTCTTTGCGTGAGGTTCGAACACCACCAAACCCAAAACCCTAACTCAATTTCTGAAGGATTTAGGCACAGTTAGCACGAATTGAAGGGAATTCAAGCAAGGATTCAGTTAATAGAGGTAAGGTTGCTCGAATTCTCACCTGCATGCGCGGAATCCATCAGTGTTCGATCGGTTTTGCGCTGAAATGGGTTCGGCCACGCGCAGGGGAAGATGCCGACGCCTGGTGGGCGTCGCCTGGGGTCCGGTCAGGCCTGAGACGTCCGCGTCAGTGAGGAACAGAGAAGAGAAGGCAGTGGAGCTTGAGGTCTGCGAATGGTGGAGGAAGCAGAAGAAAGGGCAGAGAGAAGGAGGGTGTCGGGCACGCGTGAAGGAGGAAGAAGAAGCAGGCACGAGGGGGGGGTTCACGTGTGTGATAATTTTAATCCCCTTCTCCCCCTTTTTTTTTATTCAATACTTCCACAAAACTTCAACCTATTGTATTAATAATCGAATACCCGTACCTTTAATCATAAACTGAAATCCTAAATATAATCGCGGGTCAGCTTACCCAACCCTGAATATATTTAGGATCAATTTAGTAAATTACAGAACTATTACCAAGGCTTCATAATCTGAACGTATTTGGGAATTGCTTTTATCGAAGGCTTATCTTGTTACACAACTTTAGGAAATCTATTTTTGGGATCTAAAGTTGAATAAATCAATAACTTGGGCGATATAAAAGTACGACAAAACTCTGGGTCTCATATCTTTGAACTTTCATAAGCATCCAAATAGATCTCTTCCAGTTCTTTCAGCTGCAATAACCTCTTTTCTGCAGTGGACTTCAAGTCGAAGTTGAAATGGTTGATGGCCTAGTAGGCCTCATGGTCTAACTCCATTGAGGGGTGGCAAGGCTTACCTTATATTAACCTAAATGGCGTGGTGCCAATAGTAGTCTTGAATGTGGGGTGGTAAGTCCGAAGAGTGTTATCTAACTTGTCCACTCAATCTTTCCTTGATCTTGTAACTTTTTTTCTCTAAGATAAACCTGATTTCACGTTTTGAGATCTCGACTTGGCCATTAGTTTGAGGATGATAGCCAATCCTATACTACTGCATATTTCTTCAACAAAATTTCAAGTTTTTTTTCAATGAAGTACATTCCATTATCACTGATTAACACCCTGAGGACTCCCAAACAAGGGAAGATGATCTTCTTCAAGAGCTTAGCCTCTACCCTTGAGTCATTAGTAGGGTTAGCAATAGCCTCCATCCGCTTGGAGACATACACTACAAAAAATAGTACATCCTCTCACATTTTTAATTGGAGTGTGGAGAGAAAAATGATAAAATTTGATAATATTTTCGGTTCCACATTTAACAAGTGTGGGAAAGTAATAAAACTTTTCTGATGCTTATTAAGTGTGGGGAGTTTAAAAGAATTTTTATAATTACTTTTTATTATAGTAATTATGAGATAGTTTTTACAAAATTTATCAATATTTATATATAAATATTTTTATAGCAATAAAAAAATTAATACGCTATTAGAAATTTTAGGTGCGGCAACATCGTCTAGTAGGGTGTGCTTAGCTTATTTTTTAGGCGCTGATAGACAAAAAAAAAAAAGCGGCTAATTTTCAATGAAATTCGCAAAAGGACCAGAGAGTCGATGAAGCGCTAGAAGGTTCATATGCTGTGCCCTAATTATGCACAGCGTCGATCAATTCATTCATCTGATCAATTCTTTCCATCTCGTCTGATTCATGCACTCAAAATCAAGTTTGAATAGCAATTTCCGGTTGAGAACAATCAAATTCTAAGAAGAACTTCGGTAAGGCAATGAAGAAGCCTCATACCCAGACGTCGTCAAGCAAGGTTAGCGAATTCATTCATTCAATCTATATTCACTCAAAATTTTTGAAATCAGAAGCATTATTCAACCTCTCACTCTTAGAGTTTTCTGATTTGAAGGCATCCTAGTTGTGGATTACAAGTTATAACCTCCACCAAATCTGGAATTCTTGAAGACATTGAAGGCTTAATTCACTCCAGGTGCAAATCTCTTCTGATGTCTCATGATTGAAGTGAGTGTTTGTTGGTTTTGATACTTATTTGAGTAGTTTAATTCAATTGTAATGAGCAACAAAAAACAGGACATAGTGGTGTTGTTCCTCCGGTGAAGACAATGGAAATTGACTGCCTGTGTGTGACGAATTAAGTGGGAGTTTTTGGGAATAAAATGTGGTGAGCATTGATTCAACTTTCAAGTGTTGATTTTTCATTTCTCAAACTAAGCTGCAGTACTTTGTTTTTCTACCATTCAATTTACTATAGCGTTCACTATTAACGCAATCCCTAAATCAAAATGTCATGAACATGTTATATTGATAAAGAAATCTACCTTTAGCTCTTGATCTCTCAACGGTATTCAATTTGCTTATTGATTAGTATGATATTAGAGTTGTGAGTAATAGCCTATCCATATTTTGAGTAACCCATAAAATAGGTGTTCTGGCTCTCCTGAACGGGTAACCCTGTGGTGCTTTTGATAGAAGAGAGTGTATCTTTTGGCTATGCAGTTTGTTATATGACCCTATCTATACAAATTGTTGTTTGCGTTTGGTTGAAAATGCTTGTTAGTCAGGGGATTTGTTGTTATGTTGGCTACATGGATTAAGAGACATCAACTAAAGACCTAAAAAAAAAGGAAAGATAATTCAACAAATTGAATTAGCATTCAAGAATTTGTAAAAGCAAGGAACACAAGTTAGAAGTGAGATGATGAGTGACCGTCTATTGTGTGAAAAGTTATGTTTTCTATGATAGAGATTATATTTTGACTTTGATATGTATTTCGTTGAATCTAGTGTATGTTGGGATGCTACATGAAAAGTCTTGCCCTAGGTTTTCTAGAAAAGGAGGGCTAATTCTTAGCTTAAGGTTTAAATTTGGGCATCTCTTTCTCCTGTGATCAAGTGCCTGCTGATTCACTCTCTTGTCCTTCAAGTCAAAAACCTCTTCTAGCTTAAGATTTAATATTGGAGAAGAAAATGAAATTGTTTTTGTCGTTGTAGTTCAGGTTGTTGTTGTTGAAGCATTTGGATAAGATGCTAGCTCATTGAGAGGCCTATTTTGTTGCTTCTTATTTTATCTCAATGGACCTCTAATTCTATTTTTTTATGTCAAGTTTTGCATGTTTTTTCTTTTGTTTTATAGGCATTTAGAGCAATGTAGATTTATTTAGTTTTTTATTTACTATACATAGTTTATATTTATGGTAAAATTTATCGCAGTTTTTTCTAAGTTATATCAAGAAATTATGTATTTTTATTTTAAATCGACATTATGAGGTGGTATTGATAGGGGATCTACACATTTGATTGGTGATATAGGTCAATTTTTAGCATAGTCATTTGTTTCTTATTTGATGATAAAAAAATCCTTCTTCAGATGGACATATATATATATATATATATGTACATATGTATATATACGTATGTATGTATATATATGTATATCTATCTATATATATAGATAGATAGGTACATACATACATACATATATATACATATGTACATATATACATACATACATATATATATATCTGCATGTACATACAGATATATATATATATATATATATATATATATATATATATATATATATATATATATATATATAAAACACTTCTAGTGTGGCTTAAAAGGATCGAAGTGACTACGAATATCACCAAATGTACACCTTTATTTTCAGGAAGCCTACTCTTAAGAACCCCACAGTTAAGCGTGCTTGTTGGAGAACAATTTTGGGATGAGTGACCTCCTGAGAAGTTTCTCGGGTAGTGTGTGAGCGAGAACGAGACACGCCGAAAAGACTTGTGGTGATTTGTGAGGCCAGTTGATGATCCTTGAAGTCGTTACCGGTATGACCCGCGACTGAGAGGGGTTGGGGCATTACAGATGGTATCAGAGTTGACCTGAGACCGTGATCTACGCTGGTGGATGATTAGCCCATGAGCAGTCACCTAGCGGGGTAAAGATACTGGGTGTGGATTGCCTGTCAAGAGGACTCGTAAGTCGGTCGGTTAGTGGGGCACAACGAGGATGTTGTGGGGTTCAAGTGGGGGTGATTGTAACACCATGAGTGTGGCTTAGAAGGATCGAAGTGATTACTTATATCACCAAAGGTGTACCTTTCTTTTTGGGAAGTTCATTCTTAAGAACTCCACAGTTAAGCGTGCTTGCCGGGCAACAATTATGGGATGGGTGACCTCTTGGGAAGTTTTTCAAGCATTGTGTGAGTGAAGATGAAGCACGCCGACAAGACTTGTGGTGATTTGTGGGGCCAACCAACGATCCTTGAATCCGTTATTGGTAAGACCCGCCACCGAGAGGGGTCAGGGCATTATAATATACATACATACATATATATATATGTGTGTGTGTGTGTGTATGTGTGTGTGTGCACGCGCGTGTCTGTGTGTGCGCATGCGTGCGTGCATGTGTGTGTGCGCGCGCGTGTGTGTATGAAACTTCAAATATTCTAGTTGAATATCATAACTGGCCATTGGTGGACAACTCCAATACGAGAAATAAACTGAAGTCTGAAACTAAAGATGATTTGAGTGAAACAATAGTCTTATTTCTCTTATGTATCATGTTGGTAGAACAAGACGAGGTGAATGAGCTGTTTTTATGGGCTAAGATTTGTTGTGTTTTCCAAATAAAATCGAAAAGAATGTTGTCAAATTTAATTTATATTAAAATCCATCAAACACTAAAAAGTAAGCTCCTCACGAATGTAACACATATGTCAGCACAATACTCTAATATTTAGACTCGATCACATTGGCGGTTGTTTAATAGTTTGTTTCTGATTTACTTCTTTTGATGGCATGAATTGTTGAGCTATACTGAGAGTCTGTCCATTACTGAGAGCCTTTGTGACATTTTTTTCTAAAAATATGCTGATAACTAATAAGATTGTGGTAAAACGTGTCCAAGTACTCGACAACTTCTTCTTTGCCTTCTATTTGATTGTTGCTATAATCTTCCAGAACACTGTGGGTATTCTGTTGCTTTATTTGTTTAAGAATAACAAAAAGCAGCTTAAAACATTGATCCTCTAGCCCAACCCAATCAATTTTGCATTGTTGTTTGAGTCACTTAACAGAAGCATCCAAGACTAAGCAAATTCAGTCTTTAGTTGCATCTGAACCATTTACAGTTAAGTATTTAGAGGGTCCTGTTGCAGGTTTTGTTAAACTTCAAAAATTTTAATTGTCGTCATATACGCTCTCTCATAGGCATTTCAATACGAAGACTTGTGGAGTTGTGTAATTGGTGTCTTCAAACTTTTGAATTTCTGCATCAACTAGGACATATAGCTGCCTGTATTTGGTTGAACTCAAACCCCAACCAAAATGTCTAGGAATTGTGTATTATCCATCCATATGTCACAAAACCTGAGTTGTGATTTTGCAATGATCTTACTGTGGAAAGTAATTATGATAGGAGAGGGGGGAGATATATATATATATATATATATATATATAAATATATATATAAA
>JACYFF010010365.1:35736016-35762768 GCA_017589665.1 Selenicereus undatus | reverse complement strand
TATATATATATATATATATATATATTGGATTACTCTAGATTGGAAGAGTGGACTACCACCTATATTTTAAACAATTTAAATTTTTTTGATGAGTACAAATTTAAGATTATAGATGTGAAATTTACATGAGTGCTGATGCATCAAACAATTTCTTATTCTTAAAAGCTTCTAAACAATGGTTTATCAAACACCTCATTACTTGCCTAGAATCAATTTCCTTGGAATTTTTCTAAAGTAGCTTATTTTGAGAAGTTAAAGCTTGGCCCAATAGACAGTTAGTGTCCTTGTTCTTTTGTTTGGTCTTTGGCTCGTTAATATGATTGGTTATGGAGTTAATGGTTGAACTTTGTTTAGTTCTTATGGGGTAGTGTACTTTAAGCACTTTTGATGTGTTTGTGTGACCTTTGTTACTTCCACCGCCCCTTCCATTTGATGACTGCCAATTTTATGTCACTTGATGTATGTAGCCTTTAGACATAATGATATGGAGCTAAAATAATCTAGAGAACTCATATTAAACACTTGATTAAATGCAATTATTGCCCCGAAGAAAAAGAGGGTATAAGCTTATGTTGACTTATATGATATAGATATATGTGTATTGACTTATGTGATATACAAACAATGGAAATTAATTTAGTGCTTGAGTCTTAGGTGTTTCTATTGCGTATGATATACATATAATGCTTATATTTACTTATGTCATGACCTTGTAGGTGAGCCACTAGAAATTATAATGGACAAAAGTTGGATTCATATGCATAGAACTTCTCTTGAATATAGGAATAAGGTTGAATAATTTTTGGAATTTGCTTTTTCTAATGTTGGAGGTAGTAAAATGGTCGTATGCCCTTGTAATAAATGCAAAGTTGGACATAATTGTTACTTCACAAAAGAAGAAGTGGCACGCCATCTTATGTTTAATGGTTTTTGGCCATACTATAAAGAGTGGGTGCACTATAGGGAGGAAATTTCTGGACCTTGTTCATTTTTTTAAGACAAAGGCCACATTACTACTAATACCCAATCAGAAAGTGGGTTTGGTGACATTGATACTATGGGCATACTTAAATATATTTTTGGGATGCGTAAAAATCATAGGAGCGGCATGTTTCATCAAGAGTGTGAGATGCATGAAGAAGATAGTGGTGAGCTAGGAAATGAGGGGCATGATGCGGAGCAAGCCATGAAGCCTAACCTCCTTATCAATATCAAGGCTTGGATTCAACTTGGGCCCTTAATCACCTACGAGGGTGGTGCCTAAGTATTTGGCTCTCCAAAGTCTTTGTTGGTTTGGGAGCCTTGCAGGGCTCCAAAGTAAGCTTAGGCAAGATGGCATGGCTTAGTAGCCTAAATAAAGAGTCTAGCTATTTTATCTCCAAGTAACCTATTTTATTTTACTTCCGTGTTCTAGGCAGAATGTATGATCTGACTTCTAGCTCATTTTTGGCTGGGTAAATGGGCTCTGTGTTGGGTGAATTTTGCATGGATGGATATCCCTGGATGTTTATTTTCTAACAAACCCAAGATCATCATCAAATTCTAAGAATCGAGCAAGTTATGGGGTTTTAACCATGCCATGGCCAGTGCATGTTTAGAGGTGCACATTTTTACTTAAGAATTTATTTGGGTCATCCAATGGGAGAATTAAGGCTCCAAATTTGATAGGTAGCTGATTGACTCTTCTAGAAGGCTTCCATAAAAATTCCCACCTTAATCTCCTCTATTTAGATAGGTGAATGACATCAACAATGGGAAGGAATGTGCAGCCAAATTCAGCACACCATTATCCCTTAGTGGTCCTCCTTTAATTGTACAATTAGCTTGTATTTCATTGGACAAAATCCTTCTAATGCTATTGATTAGTACTAAGCTTGGGAGTGGGGGTATCTTGCTATTTAATTCCCCATCTCTTGTAATACATTAAGCTTTGATGATTATGAATGAATGAAAAGGCTAGAAGTCATTTTCTCTCTCAAAAATCCCTTAATCTTTATCTCTTATTAGAGTGGTGATTTAGAGTCATTCCTTTGTGTTAATCCTTGGTGCTTAGGCTTTAGGGGATTAATTGGTTGGTTGTTTATCTTGGTGATCTTACCAGAATCCCTTGGATTTGGGTGTTCCTCCCTTGAAGTGTTCTTGAGGAGTTCATCTTATTGGATCTTCATTGGATGATTATACCTTTATTTGGCCAAATGGATTTCTTCTTCTTCTAAGATCTGTTGTAGTTGGTATCAGAGCACAATGGTCCTTCAAGAGTAAGCATCAAATCCTCACACTTTGTGATTGGAATTTGTTGTTTGAGTTCTTGTTTTGATATTTTGAGATTTGGGTGCTCTCTACTTCACCTTCTTTTCTTATTCTCCTCGAAGAGCCCAAGCACTCTTCCATGCTCTCTTTTCAATCCAAAACCTTGAAAACCCATATTGATTTCTCCGTGAAACTCGTCTTTTAGTCCACAAAGAACCCCAAAATAGCCTACACACAATCTCCAACCAAAACACAATCCAAAAACTCCACAAAAAAAGCCAAAGCAATCACCCGCGCCAAACTAGAGATTTGGGTCTGACCGTGCCCCTTCTTTGCCCAGAAATTTTTTTTCCAGCTTTTTGGCATGGCCACCCCGTGCTTCAAGGCATGACCGTGCCCCCCTTTTGGCCCGTGCCTCCTTTGGCACGACTGCGCCACCTGTTCTCACATGCTTAATCTTCTTCCTTCTCTTGTCTACCTTGAACCATGTCCAAAGATGCGGAACCTTCTCAATCTAGGGCATCTCTCTAGAGTTAGCCCATGAAATGAGGAAAGATGAGGCCATACTTGGCCTTCAAGAACAAGTAAGAAAGCTCACCATAGAGCGAGAGCGAGTTAAGGGATCCGAATGAAGAGTTCCCCGACTTAGGGAGCTTGTTGTGAACCCCATTGGCATTTCTCATGAGGACCATGAGGATAGAGGTAATTAGGGTAGAGATCGTCCTAGAGATGATCTTAGTGACCTCTAGGTTGAGGCATCGGAGTTTGATGGCAAACTCAAACCGGAAAACTACATTGATTGGGTGTAAGCTATTGAAAGGATCATTGAACTCAAGGAGTACAATGATGAAAAGGCCTTCAAGTTGCTCATTTTTAAGTTAAAGGGGTATGCCTCCTTGTGGTATGAGACCTTGAAGTAGAATAGAGCTAGAGAAACTAAGTCTAAGATCAAGAATTGGCCCAAACTCAAGAAACACATGGAGAAGAGGTTCTTACCTCCCTCACACAATTAGGAGCTCTATCTCAAGATTACCACCCTTAGCCAAGAGAATCTCCGGGTGTAGGAATACATTCAAGAATTTGAGCAACTCCATATGAGAGTTGGCTTGAATGAAGATTATGAACTTACTATTGCTAGGTTCATGAAAGGACTTTCTCCTAGCATAGCTCACAAGGTGGAACTTCAACCCTACTTGTCCTTCAATGACGTTTGCCACCTAGCCATCAAAATCGAGGAATAACTTAAGGTTGAAAGCCCTTCGCAACTCCTTCCCCTTACCAACCTCAAAACACACATGAGAGTTTCCCTTCCTACGACAAGGGCGAAACTATCTGTACACCCATCAAGGCCATTGATAAGCATAAAGGGATTGCCAGTGAACGTCTAAAGATGTTGGAGGGAAAGAAGTGCTTCAAATGACATGGTTATGGACACTTCCAAGCGAATTGTCCAAATCAAAGAACCCTCTCTATTAGAGAGGTGGAAGAGATCCAAGCTCTAGAGGAAGCAATTAGTGAGGAAGAGTTTGAAGAGGAAGATCACACCATAGTCACTCCGGATGTTGGAGAGCTATTGGTGATCCGGAGAGCCCTCCATGCCAAGGAGGTTCCCCTTGAATCTACTCAAAGGGAGCAAATCTTCCACACTCGATGTACCATTGGAGGCAAAGTGGGTGAGCTTATTATTGATGGAGGTAGTTGCACTAATGTGGCTTCCATGACTCTTATTGACAAGTTGCAATTCCCTACCAAGGTGTATCCCACCCCTTATACTCTTCAATGGCTCAAGCAAGGAGGCGAGGTAACCGTTTCTAAACAAGCTCTTATCTCTTTTTTCATTGGTCCTTATTGTGGTGAGGTCCTTTGTGATGTTCTTCCTATGAATGCTTGTCATATATTGCTTGGTCAACCTTGGTTGTATGACAATCATATGATGCATGATGGGCATGCCAACGCAAATGCCCTTAAGTTCAAGGGATGTAGCCTCACTTTGACCCCTTTCCACCACCCAAACCTTTCAAAATTAAACCGGGGAAGGGAAGTGAGAAAAATCTCTTTATGAGTGAGACAACTAAGAGCAAGCCTCTATTTGCCTTACTTATGATTGAATCAAACACTAGTGAGGAAGTGAAGCCCTTACACCCGCTTGCTCAATCACTCTTGAGAGAGTTTGAGGATGTTTTTTCCAAACGATCTACCACCAGGGCTCCCTCCTATAAGAGGAATTGTTCACCAAATTGATTTCCTATCAGGTGCTCTTTTGTCCAGCAAGCTGGCTTATAGGTATAATCCTAATAAGTCGAAAGAGCTCCAAAGCCAAGTCCAAGAATCCAAAGTGAGCTTTGAAGCCGAGGAAAGGGCTAGAGCTATGAAGAAATTACATGAGCAAGTGAGAGCTCAAATTAAGAAGGTACATTAGCAATATAAGACTAAGGCTATCAAGAATCAAACTCATCTTGAGTTTAAACCGGGAGATCTTGTATGGCTATATTTGAGGAACGAGAGGTTTCCTTCAAGGAGGAAAAGTAAGCTTATGGCAAGGGGAGATATCCCCTACAAGATCGTGCACAAAGTGGGAGACAACGTCTACAAGGTAGAGCTTCTGGGTGACATGGACATCTTCGCCACTTTTAATGTTGGAGACCTCACTCCCTACATGGAGGATGAAGATGAGGGCATTGGAGATTTGAGGGCAATCCTCTTCAAGGAGGGGAGGTTGATGCGGAGTAAGCCATGAAGGCTAACCTCCTTATCAACATTAAGGTTTGGATTCAACTTGGCCCCTTCATCACCTTTGAGGGTGGTGCCCAAGTACATGGCTCTCCAAAGTATTTGTTGGTTTGGGAGCCTTGAGGGGTCCCAAAGTAAGCTTAGGCAAGGTGGCATAGCACTTAGTGGCCTATGTAAGGAGCCTAGCTATTTTATTATCAAGTCATCTATTTTATTTTACTTCCTTGTTCTGGGCAGAACATATGACTTGACTTCTTGCTCGTTTTTAGCTGGGTAAATGTGATCCATTTTGGGTCAAGTTTGCATGGATGGATAGCCATGAATGTCTATTGATCAACGCTGCCGCAAGCGGACGGGTGTTCATAGTATAGATAAAAGATATTGTTCTTCTGGGACTAAAGTAATCTACCGAGCCTAGTCTTGTTAGAATATGCTAAGCAAAACTCTATTTCAAATGGATTCGATTAATTACTGCAAATAAACTTGTCTTAATCAACAAGAGAAAATCGTCTAGTAATTTTCACAGTTTTGGAAAAGAATTGAATCAAAATGAATAAACATGTGCTATTCTCTAATTGGTTAATTCCGACGAATTGTAATCTTATCAAGAAACTTGATCTATTCCTTTGAAATTAATCAAATTTGCCTAAACTAAATAATTGTCGTTGTTTCAAACTAATTTGACTTAATCCAAGTTTAATGTATTCGATTACTTACTAGCTCTCCTAACATATAAATCTCTCTTTTAAGACGAAGTTATGCTAAGTCTATTCAAGCAGTCCAATAACCAAATGTCGTCTTTCGAATGTTCACTCGATTGTTTCAAGTGTGCAAGCAAATTTTGGCCAAAAATCAACTCACAACATATCAAACACTTGATAAACGAAATCAAACCAATCATGAAAATAAATATAATTCTTTAAATCAAAACATGATTCAATAACAATTCCACAGACTACTAAATTTCTAGACTAAGAAAACTACTTAGACATGATAAAAGATGAGCTAACAAAAAAAAACGGCGAGATCTTGAGCGGAAGGGACTTGACTGAGATGGCCTTCCCTAAGGGTTTCAGAATCGCCTCAGGATCAAAACTCTTACACGTAAATTTCACACAAAACTAAGCGAAGGACAAAATTTGAGAGAAACTAAACTAAACTAAACTGGGCTAATTCTACTTGCTTGCTTGCTCGGGATGCCTTGGAGTGCTCTTCCTTTGCTGGTGAACTTCATTATTTACAGAAAATTTTGATTGATCTCAGCCACATAGCCGAGGGAAAATGAAGAGGCAACAGTTATAAGCATACCACGGTCCGTGGGGTTCACCACGGTCTAATCGTGGTCTGTGATGGATCCCGATTTTTGCTCTTTCTTTGCTCTACGGTCGTGGCATAACATGGATGATTGTGGGAAAGATCAAAACACAGCCATTAAAGGGCAAATGCTGGGTAAAAAGAAAAATCCTACAAAACACATAAAACAACTACACCCAAGCATAAATCGAGAATAGAAGAGTAAATAACATCATTACGCACAAAATTCTCCTAAAAAGGAGGCAAAATAGCCCTAAAATAATGTACATATAAAGCACTTATCATCTATTTTTCAACAAGCCCAAGATCATCATCAAATTCCAAGACTCGAGCAAGTTATAGGGTTTTAACCGTGTCACAGATAGTGCAAGTCTGGAGGTGCGTGTTTTTATTTAAGGATTTATTTGGGTCATCAAATGGGAGAATTAAGGGTTCAAATTTGGTGGGTAGATGATAGACAGTTCTAGAAGACTCCCATAAAAATCCCTACCTTAATCTTCTCCATTTGGATACGTGAATGGCATCACCCATGGGAAGGAATGTGCAGCCAAATTCCAGCACACCATTATCCTCTAGTGGTCCCGCTTTAATTGTACAATTAGCTTGTCTTTCATTGGACAAAATTCTTGTAATGCTATTGGCTAATACTAAGCTTGGGGGATGGGGTATCTTACTATTTAATTCCCCATCTCTTGTAATACATTAAGCTTTGATGATTATGAATGAATGAAAAGGCTAGAAGTCAATTTCTCTCAAAAATCTCTTAATCTTTATCCCTTATTAGAGTGGTGATTTAGAATCATCCCTTTATATTAATCCTTGGTGTTTAGGCTTTAGGGGATTAGTTGGTGGGTTGTTTATCTTAGTATTCTTGCAAGAATCCTTTGTATTTGGATGTTCCTCTATTGAAGTGTTCTTGAGGAGTTCTTCTTATTGGATCTTTATTGAATGATTATGCCTTTATTTGGCCAAATAGATTTCTTCTCCTTCTATGATCTACTTTAGGGCATGAGGGTGATAGTTCCATGGAAGATGAAGGTGCTGGACATGAAAAGTTACTAGAACAAGTTGAACAGGAGCTATATCAAGGATCAAAGCTTTCAAAACTCTCTTTTTTGTTGCACTTACTCCACTTGAAATGCATGTAAGATTGATCTATTAAATCATTTGATATGTTGCTCCAACTTTTGGGTTCTGTTTTTCGCCATATAAACCCATTTCCATCATCATGGAGTAATTGCAAGCAATTACTTAAGGATTTCGGACTTGAATATTAAAAAATTCATGCTTGTCTTGGTGATTGCATGTTGTATTGGGGTGAAAGAGAAAGACAAGAATCATGTGACAAATGTGGTTTCGTGATGGAAGAATAGTGAAAAGAAATTGCCAGCGAAGGTATTATGCTATTTTCCTCTCATTCCTAGACTACTTAGGTTTTACAAATCATCTAAGGTAGCTGAGGATATGATTTCTCATGATAAGTGTTGTACAAAGGATGGGATTTTGCATTTTGCAAATGCAAAGGCATGGAAGGACTTTGATAAACGATATCTTGACTATGCATATGACCATCGAAATATAAGGCTTGGGCTAGCTAGCGATGGGTTTAATCCCTTTCCTATTATGAGTAGCACACATAGCACTTGATCAATCTTGTTAATTCTATATAATTTGCCTACTTGGCTATGCGTGAAACAATCTTCAATTTTACAATCGATGATTATTCCCGAAGAAAAGGCCCCACGTATGGACATCGATTTATAACTTCAATAATCAATTAAAGAGTTAGTGCAGTCATGGAACGGTGTAGATGCATATGATACATACACAAATACGAGATTTACATTGCGTGGGGCTCTTCACTCCACTATAAATTACTTTCTTGCATATGCTAATCTTTATCGGTGGAGTACCAAGGTTGTTTCGCATGCCCATCTTGTGGGAAAGCAACTCAATTAGTTTGGTTAGAAACTGGACATAAGTTCTGCTATATGGATCATTGTAGATGGTTACCAAGTGACCATCCTTTTCGATATGATGATGATGGATTTGATGAAAATATGGGGTTCGACAACAGTCCACCTTCTTTAATAGGGACTTAGGTTCTTGTAGAATTAGAGGTAGCAATGTTTACTTATCTTGAATATTGGCAATTTAACTGGTTTCGTCATAATTTGGATGTGATGCATATCGAAAAGAATATATGTGACAATTTGTTAGGAACTTTATTAAATTTGGATAGGAAGAGGAAGGATAACTTAAAAGCTCACCAAGATCTTCAAAAAATGCAGATAAGGCCTGATCTCCAGCCAATGTTGCTACCAAATGGCAAATACGATTTACCTTCTTCTCCGTATAAACTGCTTGTTGATAAGAAAACATCCTTGCTAAAAGTCTTGAAGCATCTGAAGGTGCCAGATGGATATGCAAGCAATATCACTGGATGTGTTAATTTGACGGAGCACAAGTTGTTTAATTTAAATAGCAATGATTGTCATATTCTAATGCAAGATTTACTTCCAATTGCATTGTGAGCTATTAAGGTTGATAATCTTGTAGATTTGGTGTGTGAGATGTCTACATTTTTTATGCAATTATGTGCTAAAGAGCTGGATGTTGATAGATTGGATGAGCTACAAAGCAGTGTGGTTCTCACTTTATGTCGTACAGAGAAAGTGTTCTTGCTTGGTTTTTTTACCATTATGGTGCATCTGATTATGCACTTAATGGAGGAAGCAAAGTTTAGAGGACCCATATTTTATAGATGGATGAACCCTATAGAGTGATAAGACCATAAATTCTATGACTTGACTTTATTTATTCTTTCCTACCATATGTATATATATTCACATATATATACAAATATCCATACACACACCTATGAAAATCATACTCTAGTGACAAATTCTAGATATTTGGCTCGGTTAATGGCTCGGTTAAAAGCATACGTCCATAATTGAGCACAATCGGAGGGATCAATGGCAGAAGGATATATTGCACGAGAGTGCTTAACGTTTTGCTCAAGGTACTTTGAAGGGGCAGCAACTGTTTTCAATCATCCACAATGGAATGATAATACTATCTGGAATACAGAAATGTATTTGTTTGATACTGGTGGACAACCTAATGGTTAGGTCATAATGGTCCAAATAGAAGAGTTGAGCCTTAAGCAAGCCCATTAATATGTGCTCCCCGACATTAATAGAATAGACTTTTATTGTAGGTTCACAAAATTAGCTTTTATAGCCTTTAGTAGAAAATATCTAATCCTGGTAATGTTCATTTGATCAAGTTTATTATTTGTAGGTCTTTCCTGGGGAAACACCTTGCATTTTGTGCACAAGAGCCTTAGTGATAAGCTTAGGCAAAAATGGTTACTTGAGGACTTTCTGAGTTGGTTGGAGCAAATGGTAACTTAAAAACCATACAATGAGTTTTTTAGAAACATGGCTAATTGACTAGATCAATTACTAACATGGGTTCTGAATTGTTTAGGTTCCTAATATGGATGCAAATGATCCAAAATCAAAAGTGTTAAGAGCTATGGCTCAAGGTCTGAACTCTATAGCTAAAAGAATGAAGGCTTTCAATATCAATAGGTATACATTCCACACTCATGCCTGGAATAAGACAAAGAAAACTCAAAACTATGGGGATATGGTAGAAGCTGGTGGAAAACCTTGCTATAGAATGATCACCGATATCACTGAGTTGGACTACTTTTTTAAATGTAAGGTCACTCTATTTCGATGTGATTGAGTCATTGTAAACCCAAGTCAGGGTAGAAAAAAAAGATAAAAGGGGATTCACTCTCTTGAATTTCTCACATAAGATACATAAAGGAAATTCCTTGAAGGATGATATGTATATTCTTTCATCAAAGCTAATCAGGTATTTTATGTTGAAGACGAGAAAGACAAAGGGTGGCCTCATGTTGTGAGAGTAAATCCAATAGATAGTTACTAGCTAGGAGCAACCATAACAGATGATGATGGATTGTATCTTCAATGCATGCCTCCTAATATATCAAAAGAGGATGCTTTCAGAGATTCCGTTAATTGAGCAACTGTTAATCGTTAGGAATAAGAATAATTTTAGTTATTTGAGTAACATCTTTTGGCATTTACAGATCTATGTATTTTACAATTTTTTGTTTTTGGAAGTAACTGTTATGTTACTCCTAATTGGCATAGGAGTTCAAGCTTGCAGGGCTTACATCCCTTAACCTTACAAGAAAACTTTGTCATTGCACAGGAGCAGTTTTGGTGTTGTTTTATAGTCGTATATGTAATTGGTGCTTGTATCATAATTGCTGTTGCTAGCATAGCAGGTGCTCCTTAATTGTGCACATAGCGATGGAGGCAATTTATTCTTTTTTCATTTTACTGATGAGAACATGGAGAAATAATCATGACTAGGTATAAGCTTTCAAAACATTTTCAATCTAAGGCATATGTATATTTGATTAATTCGTTTGTATAGTTTTCCTTAGTAGATTATGGTTGATTTTTGTAATCTAACATGCAGAATTTGATTGACATGATCAAATTAGTTCTTATCTTGGTTAATTCTTATTTATTTTTTTTTCTTTGGTTGTGAGTATAACTAACCCATGTTGTCCATATAAGTTTTGAAGCATAAGAATCATGTTCCGATCTAGGATAACCTTCGAAGAATACCTTAAGTCTATTGAACATGAAGAAGTATCATGTGAAGATTTATCTTTAGATGATATTGACATGACTCCCGATTTGGAAGAAGACGACATTGAAACTATTGAAGAGAATACTTTTGAATTAAGAGTTTCGATTGAGGTGAATTCCTTTGTTGTCACCATACCTAACAATTTTAAAGATGATAGGTAGGTGTTAATAATTAGTGATAGAATCCTAAATACTCTTGTGGTCATTTCACATGAACAATCATTTTTGTCAGCTGCAGGTTATTTAATGATATGATGATCACGCTATTTTTTTTTTTTATGCAGATGAACAAGGCAATACTAGAAAGTTCAGAGGGAGAATCAATGTGAACATGGCATATTAATTGGTTCCTCTAGAGAGAATTATGGTACCTTTAAACAACTTATTGCAACCAATAAAGAAAGCAAGAAGTTTGTTTAACAGAGTCCTTGCCGCTGTTGCTAAGAGACCTAGCCTATGCCCTCATAACTATGAAGATTGGCCCTCAGTGCCACAGTACTTTAGAGGTCAGATCATAATGTTTATCAGGGTAAGCATTTATTCATGTCTAAACTAGGCGATGGAAATGATCTGAATGTAACTAATTGAAATAATTAGTTGAACGTTTGTTAGGGAAAGTTTATGTCGCCAAATAGTGTACAAGTGAATCAAAAAATTCTAAAGTTAGTTAGGGAGAAGGTTCAAGGTTTCAAATACTCTTTAAGGTCTAAATATGTTAAAGAAAATACCATGAAAGAGGCGTTATATAATTTGGAAAAGAGTAAGCACCCGTCTGCTATGGGTGACCAGATGTGGGTTGGGCTGGTTGATTATTTCTTTTCGGATACGTTTCAGGTAAGTTATTTATAAAAAAAAAATGCTTTCATCGTGTCTGACTTGTCACATGTTTGGAGATGTTTTGGACGCCCTGTTGATTGCCGTGCTGCCCAACGAAGACTTTCTTTGTTGACTGTTTTCCATACAAAATGTTAAAGACGTCCATACACCTCTAGGATTTATCTAGGAACTGTGCTCCAATTCCTACTCTATTTTCCTGAGAAATATGTGTGACCTGTTGTGACTTTCTATGAGTATTTGGTCGTATCCTTCTTGCTCTTTGGTTGTCTGTTCTTTAATCCCTTGGTTGACTTTGTGTGATGCTGATAGTGACATCCAACAATAAAAAAAAAAGACTTATGCTTACTGAGATATTTTAAAAAGATGCTTTGATCATGTTTGGCTTGTCATATGTTTGGGGATGCTTTTGGAGCTCTGGTAATTGCCTCGTTGCCTGCAATTTTAGTTCTTTGCCGACTACTTGCTTTACTGTTTGCAAAGGTAAATATCCTCATTCAAAAATATAACTCAAATTTTTAACTACCTTGTTGCAAATAAATATGTCAGAGACATGGGTATAGAACCTTTAGAAAATAATATGAACACTAGTTGGCTAAATCTTATAACAGCAAGGTCAAGAAAAATAATATAACACTGGTTTTCTGTTCTTTATTCCCTTTGTAGGCTTTGTATAACGCTGATAGTGGCATCCAACATTCGAAAAAAAAAAAAAAACTCATGCTTATTGCGATATTTTGAAAAGATGCTTTGATCATGTTTGGCTTGTCATTTGTTTGGGTTGCTTTTGGGGCTCTGCTAATTGCCTAATTCCTCATCAATTTAAGGTCTTTACTTCTTGTTTGGCTTCCCTTAGAGGTGATGTCCACCGTCTCCTAAGAAATATGATACTACTTGTCATGCAGCAATGGTATACAAATGAAAAAAGAGCAAGAGGGAAAGAGGGAAGTTACTACATGCACATACAAGTGGATCACAACGTTTTGCAATCAAATGGGATATTTTGTAAGTCAATCAAGTGTTCGAAACTAAATAAGGATGCCCTAGGTTCATCATGAATGCAATTAAGTGTTTGCGATCAGCAAATGAAAGAGTTAGACATGCTAGCATTATATGATGCAGGAAAGTCATTTGTACTTTGCTAGGTACAGAATGCTTTAATTATGCATATGCATTGATTTGTTGGAGAAGGAGCATCAAAGAGAACCTGGTCCTGTAGAATGGTTTATGGAGACCCATCAGGATACAGATGGGTCCTACCATGAACCCGTGACTAAGAAATTTGTGCTAAGCCTATTGAGGCGTTTTCCCTTAATTTTTCATAAAATGTCATTACTGAATGCATATCTAAAGAGTGTAATGATAAATTTTGGTATGTATTAGCTAATAATCTATATAGGATGTTACTGTTGATATTATAAAAAAAAGACCGGTGCTCCAAAAGTGGTCTTTTTTGAAGCCACCGTGTCGGCTGAGACTTATAATTATCGTAAATTGATGGGGCCTGAAAGTAGTGGGAGGGTTAGAAGAGTTGGGTTTGGAGTCACCTTTAATCAACTTCATGCCAAAAGTAATTATCAAAGTGGGATAATACCTTCAGATTCTACTGTAGTAAACCTAATGCTAAAAGTGTGTTGATCCTTACGCCAAGAGGTTGCTTATTTGAAGCCTCAATGAAGTAATGCGGATGTTCTACCTTAGGTCATTCTAATCCACGGTTTCATTATTTTTTACCAAGTTGTCGTCATGAACAATAGATGATGAATACATTTTGGATAAGGTGGCTGACAGTTTATTTAGTTTATGATTAGCGGGATAATGTTGGAGAAGATCAAAGGGATAACACACCCTTAGCTAGTGAACATATAAGAGGCACTCTGGCAACCGTGTCTACATTAGCTATGAATAATGAGACATGACAATGGTGGAGCTGCCCATACATCTAGGTCACCTCATATTGTAAACCAAGTGAGTTGACATTCAATAGACACATAAATGTACTCTTCCCATCTATGGATTTGCCTTTTAAAAAAAAGACAATTTTTTAAACTATAGTACTTGATTTTGGTTGTTCGCAGGTAACTTAGCAAAGAAAAAGTACTTGAGGCAAAGAGAACATACAGGTGCAAATAAACAAGCATCCTTTTTTATTTTCTTGATTCATCTTTATGTTGTCCGACCTGGGTAAATATGGCTGCTACTATAGCTTTATAGTTTCTTCTCAAGCTACATTTTGAAAACTAATTTGAATCCAAACTATGGAGACCTTACTTGACTCAGCCTCCATAAAAACAACTGAAGATTGGTGTGGTTGATTACAACTTTTTGATAAGCTTAATAAACAAACCTCTATAGCATGCTTAAACAAACAGTTGTAGTTCAGTCTTAGTGATCCAATATGATTACGATCTGACCCATATAATCCAGCAACATGCTTGAATGCAAAATGAAACTATCCTACCGAACCTAGCACAAGTTACTTGTTTACAAAGACAAACAATTTTGAGTTAGCTTTTTGCATATTTACAGCAAAATCTCAATTCTTAAATGGTTTGATCTATTCAACCATTGTAGTCTATTACTTGTTGCAAAGATAAATTATGTTCTTATTAGCTATTTCTTCTTATACAATCATATTATTATCTGACAACTAGTTTTTGTGTTTTTAGCCAAATTCCATTCAAGGAGTTAACAAGTCCTCTAAAACTCAAATTGGCAAGAAACATGTCGGTGTAACCACTGGGATGGAATATTTCACAATATTGGGTAATGGAGGTGTAAATCAGAATATTGGCATGCGAAAATCCCATAATTTTGTAAATCAAGTATAAACATCCCATTATGGTCAAATATAAATGCCTTGCATAGTTAACTATTCGTTATTGATGTTTCTTTTGATATTGTAATTTTTTGGTAGGTGAATGATCAAAAGCACACCCACAGGGGAAAATACAAATACATCTGGTTCCTCAAAACAACAAAGCATCACTCGAAGGCTTAGTTTTGACAGAGAGAGCAGGTAAGAAGTTAAAGTAATACATCTGCTGCCTATTATTTGACAAATTTTTATGATTTGTTAATTGTTTCACTGTTGTTTTCATTTAGTTGAATCACATCCAAGGAGTTACTCCTAGGTTGACTTCGATGCCTTCACCACTTTCAAGGGAACCTAATTGCTCTAGAGTAATTAAGGCACCAGGAATAAATGGGCAGACTGGACAACACAGACAATTTGTACCAACTCAAGTGTGTATATCTTTTTCTCCAGTATGATATTTTATTAAATGGGAATCTAGATTATTCAGCTCTTTTGCCCCTTTTAATCATGTTAAGGACAACCTTAACCATGGTAATCACTCCGCAAAGGAGGAAATGAATCATATGTCCCATAGCCTTATCACGTCCAAGAGCAGTCAAGTTGAATTTTGGACTTCTAATCATGGTGTCATTCTGAATGATGGGTTTTCTGGAGATGGTTGTCGGAGACTTGTAGGAAGTACATCCAATCAACAAGCACAAAATCTTATTAGCGCACAAAAGAGGAAGGAAATAGATACTAGTAATTTTCACACAAGCACCAATTTGCCCCAAAAGCAAGCAAATCAAAGACCGCATAATCAGAAGCACTCTTTGCTGGATCATGTTAATCGTCATTGAAAGTCTGTACTTCCTGTTCATTTTTACTTATGTATTAGTGTTGTTTTCTACGTTTTTCTTGCTTCAAGGATCCTAATCAAATAATTTAATTTGAATCACCTTTTAGCGTAGTCGTGCTGAGATAGAAGACTTAGTCAACAAGGTGATCGAGGAAAATCCAGACATGGTGAAAACTTTCACAAACCCAAAGAGAAGAGAGTTTGCTCATTGTTTTCTAGGTGGCATGGTACATAGATACTTATACTTTCTTACTTTTATGGTTTGATTGGTTATTTACTTTCATGTGAAATGACAAGAGCATTTATTTTAGGCCTTTATCGAGGGAAAATGGAAGGTAGACAAGGACTTAGCAAGATTCTTTACGAAAAGTTGTTCACTACTCTTAAGCAAACTGCTAAGAATATGCTCTTCATTTTCATTTTGGGAATGACTGTTCTTGGTAACATTTAGGCTAAAACGACTACGATCTTCACGATTAATGGATTACTTGTGCGATATAGAATATGCACAGATGTTTGGATACTTAGAAGTGTTCTTGTTTTTCGTACTGGGTATTCTTGGTTGTGCTTTTGTTATCAGTTGAACTCAGTGTGTTCAACTTTAACAATTACTTGAAAATAGTTGTTTTAACCTTTGTTTCCATCGCTTTTCTTCATTGGTGTTGATATTTAGACCTGACAAATGGGTCATTTGGGTCGGGTAAAGGTTGGGTCTTAGTTTGGTTCGAGTTACTTTTGGGTAAACCATGTTCGGGTCAGGTTCGGGTTCGGCTTGGGTATGGGTTTGGTTCTGGTGAAATTTAGGTCGGGTGTGTTTCTTGTTGTCTGCAGTAACCCTGTTTGGATCGGGTATGGGTCGAGTCTAATTCGGGTCGGGTGGGATTCAGTTCACTGTTTGGGTCACTATCGGGTCGGTTATAAATCGAATCGGGTATAAATCAAGTTGTATTAGTTTCGAATCATTGTATAGCTTCAATGTAGTAATTTTTACTCCTAAATTGTATTTAAAAGGTAAAAACTATTTAATTAGACAAGCTCATTTATTCTATATTCCTCTTTTAATTCATATGTTAACAATTATATGTTTGTGTTTTATATTTAAAACACTTCTTTTTACTAAAAGATCAAAACCATTTAGGGCATGTTCTATTTCGCGTTTTAGATAGATAGATAGATACAAGGAGATGTAAGGAGATGTAAGGAGCTGCAAGGAGATGTAAGGAGCTGCAAGGAGATGTAAGGAGCTGTAAGGAGATGTAAGGAGCTGTAAGAAGATGCAAGAAGCTGTAAGGAGCTGTAAGGAGCTGTAAGGAGCTGTAAGGATAGATATAAGGAGTTGTTGAATTGCAAAAGAGTTGTATAGTATAATTTGTTTTAGATGAAAAATAATAATATTAAAATAATATACTTAAGAAGCTGTATTTTGTATTTTTATTTTGTTGTTATTATTATTTTTAATTTTTAATTTTTTTACTTTTTTTATTTCTTGTATTTTTTGTAATTTTGTAATTTTGTAATTTTTGTTATTTTATTGTTTTATTTTTTATTTCATTATTTTTATTTTTAATTTATTTTTATTTATTTTTAAATTTTTAATTTTAATTTTTATTTTAATTTTAATTTTTTTTGTTATTTTTTAATTTTGTATTTAAAATTTTGTAATTTTTAATTTTTATTTTTATTTCTTATTTTTTATTTTTTAAATTTTAATTCATAAGTTTTTAATTTTTAATTTTTTAATTTTTAATATTAATTTTTAATTTTAATTTTTTAATTTTGTAATAAAAAATAAAAACATAAAAAATAAAAAATAAAACTAAAAATTTTGAAAATTTTGAAAATTTTAAAATTAAAAAATAAAAATAAACATAAAAATTAAAAATATAAATTAAAAAATTAAAAAATTAAAAAATTAAAAAAAGAAAAAAAAGAAAAAAAAATTAAAAATAAAAGAATAAACAAAAAAATAAAAAATAAAAAATAAAAAATTTAAAAATTACAAAATTACAAAATAAAATTTTAAAAATTTTAAAAATTAAAAAAATAAAAAAATAAAAAAATAAAAAAATAAAAAATGAAAAATGAAAAATGAAAAGTAAAATAAAATAAAATAAAAAATTAAAAAATTAAAAATAAAAACTAAAAAATAAAGAAGAAAAAAATTTAAAATTTAAAATTTAAAATGAACAATTAAAAATAAAAAAATGAAAAAATACAAAATAAATACAAAATAAATAAAATGAAGATGTAAGGAGATGTAAGGAGATATAAGAAGATGTAAGAAGATGTAAGGAGATGTAAGAAGATGTAAGAAGATGTAAGGAGATGTAAGAAGATGTAAGAAGATGTAAGCTCTTAGCTAAATCCTAAAAAACGCGAAATAGAACAAGGCCTTAGCGATTATACTTTTGTTATGGCAAATCTAATTGGCTTAGTCATAAATTTACTAAGAAAGTTAGTAACTTACAAATATAAGTATACAATACATCCTTGAACCTATATCAAATGCGCCTTGCAATTATCCAAACGATGATGTCTCGTAGAGTCAAGTTTCAAGTATCTCAATTGAGGTCATGCGATGACAAAATTACTGAACCAATCAAACGCAAATCATGAGTCAATAGTCTCATTTGTAAGATCCAATACCAAAACATACATTGAAAAATGGCAAAAAGCAATGAATGAAAATAATAAAATTTTATTTTGACGCCAACGTTGGTTCATAACTTCACATTTGTCATATTTGGAGTTGGTAAACAGAAACATGTTGATTCATGTCGACATTTTCAATAATCGAATCAATGTTCTTTGATAGCTCGTTATGTTATCATAATTCAAAATTCAAAGATTTGTCTTTGTGAGATTAACAACTTGATCTGCAAGTGCCTAATGAGTCAAAACTCAAAAGCAACGGCAATATATGAGTATGTGTCAATTAATATTACATTTATGTGATTGTGAATGTTTGTTATCGAAATTCGAGACTTAGAATTTAATTGTCCAAAATTCAAATGAATCACATTATTATGAGATTATATGCGAACAAACATTCTTGAATATGATTATGTAGAATTAAACATGTTATGAAGATGATTTAGAATCGTAGATCAGTAGTACAGTATTTTTTACACTAGTCACATAATGATATTACAATCATTGCATGCATTGCATTAAGTCATTAAGTGAATCAAATAGTAAAAGAGGATTGCTAGATCATAATAAGTTTCATAATTTGTTAATTATGCTTATCTTTAGATCTGTCAATTCGGGCGGGCGGGTGAAATATGGTTTGAATGTATTCGGGTTCGGATAAAATACGGGTCGGGTGCATTTCGGTTTCGGGTAAAATACGGGCGTGCATATTTCGGTTTTACGGGTTTCGGATCAATCCAACGGGTGTGAAGTGTCTTTTTAGTCAATTATTTCTTTTTTTGTCAAAATCAAAAATTTGGCATATTTATTACTTAAAATTGTCTGTATTTAATGAACAAGCATTGTAATTGTAATTGTTTCAAAGAATATCAAAAGTGTCCAAACTTTTCAACATGATAGATGAAATTCATGTACGGGTAGACAATGAGTCACGTTTGGATGAGTTGGCCTGCATATTAAAATATGAATAATTGGTCGGGTCATTCATGGGTTAGCCCATCTAAAGCATGTTAACGAGTGGAAGCGGTTCAACTGATTAATAGCCCGTTTAATAATTTGATGTTTCGTTAATTAACCTAACATTACCTAATTAGGCATGCTTTATTAGTACGTCGATCCTAATATGAACATAAGTTGGTCCATTGACCAACATTGCATCAGATTCGAGACCAATTAGAAGGAATCCAAACGAAAGAATATTATCTATGTGCAAGAATCATTTATTAATTCTAAAATGAAAATTTTAGATTATTATAGAATAATCTTATTTAAAATTTGAAGAGGCATATTCATTTTACCAAGAATATAATGGTATGACTCACACATTTTCAATACTTATCTAATTGTAAATTGTTTTCCCTTACATTAGAGTTGTTTCATGGCCATTTTCTAAAATTATACCGTTTATAAATTGTATATGACATTGTTTTATGGGAAAAAACAGGAACCATTGTCTAATTTACGATGGGATGTGATAATTATATAACGTCTCTCCAAACGATTCATTATAATAAAAAACTATGATTGTTAAGAGGAAAACATTAAAGAAAATAAAAAGTAAGTATATAATATTCGGGTCGAGCGGGCAGGTTCGAGGTCATGTCGGGTTTGACCCAAAAATTTATGGGTTTTTTTGGGTTCGGTTTATTTCGGGTTCGGGGTTGAGAAAATCGTGTTCAGAACCCAAAACTTTCGAGCGGGTTCGAATCGTGTTTTCGGGTTGGGTCAATTTTTGCTAAGTCTACTTATCTTTTCTTAATTCCTATTTTGACCAAATATTTTTTTTTCTCTTATATTTTTACAACATATCGATAAAATTAAAAATTTAAACTTATTAACTATTTATTTTTTTCCTCTTAAGTTTTTAATTAATTTCATTTGTGAAAATTCCATCTTAAGTTATTTTTCTTTTCCCACCAAAACTCAACTAATTAAGTTTGAAAATTTAGAATTCCCCCCAAAAAGTGTAAAGCCCAAAAAAAAAGTTACTGTTGATAATTTAAGACTTTTATTATTTTAAGAAGCAAAACCTAAGTGAAACTGAAAATTGAAAACCCTTTACGACAGACTCGACAGTTGAGACAGTGATAGTTGTTTTGCTTAAATCCCTTGTCCGTCACCGCCTAAAGCCCTAACCATCCCTCAGTCAGTCTCCTACTCGCAGACAACCGCCTAACCCTCCTTCAGTCTCCTACATGTCGGTCTCCGCCTACCCTCCCTCAGTCTCTTACTCGTCGGTCGTCACCTAATTGAAATACGTCTACAATAGTATATTTTACATTCTGGTTAAAGATTTTAATGACGTTATGTACTATGGTTAATAGTTAGATTATAACTTGCTTGTTTATAAAAACTTGCGCTAAATTGCTGTAGGAGCTTTTCTTCTAGGCCTTAGCAATGAAATTTAGGGAATTAGGAATACTTTTCGGTTAAAAGATTATGAGTATAATTTGGTTTGGGTTATATTTGGGTCGGGTGTACTCGGGTTCGAGTTTTATTCGAGCGGGTGTACTCGGGTTTGGATTTTATTCGAGTGAAATTGAGTCGGGTAAGAATCGGATCGATTTTAAATTGGATATGGTTCAGTTCGAGTTTGGGTTATCCTTGTTCGATTCACTTCCGGTCGGGTCACTATGGATCGAGTTTGAATTGGGTCGGATCATTTTGGGTGGGGGTCATTTCATTCATGCTAGAATTTGGGTTTCGTTCAGTTATGAATCAGGTTACTTCGGGTGTTCGGGTCCAGATTAGTTCATCCTATTTCAGGTGTCGATTCGGGTATGGGTCCGGATCGTTTGGTTCGGATTTCAGGTCACGAGTCATATTTGCCATGTATATTGATATTACTTAGAGTTGTGTTGGACTATGACAGTTGTGTTGCAGTTGAACTTAGTTGTGCTGAAACTTAGTTCTGTGTATTTAATGCTGTCACGGTTGCGATGGTAGACGTTACCGATTTTGTTGTTTGCATTATGCTATTGAGGAGTTATCGAAGTCGCTCTAATGTGACAGTTGTGACAGTTGTCAAAGTCGATCTAACGCTAGGTTTATAGCCTTTGCTAAGATATGCTTGTCTGACTTACCTTACTGATAGCCAAGTAAATGAAGCTCATTGCCTTGGCTCCTCCACATATTTAGTGTTATTGTGTGTGATATTTCTTCCATCAAATAATTTCTATTTCGCCATTTTAGTTACTATACTTCCATCCCTAGTGATATGTGATGTGATATGTGATGTATGCTGGGACCAATACACCGAAATTCTTGGGCCATTGAAGCTTCTTGCTTTGCAAAGTAATGTGTTATGATATGTGAATTATTCTTATTTTACTGCATCGAGTCAGTTGGTGTCAGATGTGTTTATATTCAGATGTATTCTAGTCATTGCTTGGTCACTTTCAAGAATGCATTTCTTTGATACCCCTGTTGGTTAATTGCTGCCCTGAAATCTAAGATAGAAATCAAGTGCTTAGGCCCTGTTCTCTTCGAATTATTTTGTTTAAACTTATTCTGAGCTGAACTTAACTGAACTTATTTACTGGACTTATTCTGAACGTATTTACTGAACTTGTTTTGAACTTATTCTGAACTCATTAAGAACAAATTTATGAACTTATTTGCTGAACTTATTTACAAAGCTTATTTTGAACTTATTCAGAGTTGAAGTTATCTGAACTTAGGACTTGTTCTCTTCGCCTTATTTTGTCTGAACTTATTCTGAACTGAACTTATCTGAACTTATTCTAAAAGTTGTTTAGTAAACTTATTCTGAACTACTCTGAACTGAACTTATTCGAACTTATTCTGAAGTTATTTACTAAACTTATTATTTTGAACTTTCTGAACTGAACTTATCTGAACTTATTCTGAATTTTCTAAACTAAACTTATTCTGAACTGAATTTATCTGAACTTAGGGTCTGTTCTCATTGCCTTATTTTGTCTGAACTAATTCTGAACTGAACTTATTCTGAACTTTATTTACTGAACTTATTCTGAACTGAACTTATCTGAACTTATTCTGAAGTTATTTACTAAACTTATTATTTTGAACTTTCTGAACTGAGCTTATCTGAACTTATTCTGAACTTTCTAAACTAAACTTATTCTGAACTGAACTTATTTGAACTTATTCTGTCTGAAAATAAGTCGAAGAGAACAAACCCTTATTCTGTCTGAAAATAAGTTGAAGAGAATATGCCATTATTCTTCAAAAAATAAGTCGAAGAGAATAAGACCTTAATTAGAAACTGGATATGTCTAGATTAAGGTTTTATTGTTTTTATATCGCTTTTAAGTTCCAAACATTTCTCTTCTAATTCCCATACTAAGACATTGCCTCCAAGTCTTGATCTTTAAAAAAAAAAAAAAACAAATTTGATTCACCTGATCCATACAATAGAATTTTTTAATGTCTTTGGTTATTTTTTCCATTAATCCGTTTTTCTTTTTTTTTTTTCAATTACTTAACATGTTGCGTTTTTTGAGCTAATATCCCTTAATGACGAAAATGAAGATGAAGATTGTATAATTCTTGCAAGTTAGGTAGCTAATATTTTTTTTTCAAAGTATAGTTTTAACTAGTTAGATCAACTACTTTTTAATAATATGTTGAATCTGATACACAAAAAAAATTAGCATGACGGATTCAAAACAATAAAAGAATATGTAATTTTGATTTTCTTAGTTTTTTCTCATGTATATGTTTACAATGATTTTTGCAGGCATTAATGTGTAGTACTAGATGTTTCCCTATTTTGTCGATTTGTTGGATACTATGCATATTATTAATACAATTCATAATTTTTTTTTAAATAATGTTGGTAATTAATATAAAACTTGTTGATTAGAAACAAGAACAACTGTGTACAGTTGTTCTTTTTTTATTAATAAGTTTTCTATTAATTACAAGCATTATTTTAAAAAATTAAAATGATGTAGCAACACTTATAAATGTGGGGGAAATTATGACTTCTTACATCTCCAAGATTAGACATATGACAAAATGACTGCACATAAATTGTGGGTAATTAGTACTTGTTCTGCATTTATAAGTATGGGCAACAGAGCTCTACCTGCATTTCTAGTAAGTGTGGAAAACATTTTCACACACTTAATTTCCCCATACTTAGCCTAAGTGTAGGCATTTGTTATTTCCACACTTATAAGTGTGGTTATTAGTAAAATTAAATGTAGACGTAACCAACCTTTTTGTAGTGCAACATATAGTACTGCTCACTAATACATGTGATATTGCTCATTAGCTCAAAGAATGGTCATAATCTTGAGTGCAAATGGGTACCACGACACCTAGAGTTTGCTCGCTAGCATAATTAGTAATGCCCCCTAATATATATAGTGGTGCTCACCGTTATATTTATTTACACTCACTATTTTTTGAAAGAGTTATAGATGAGACAATCTTATCACTAAAATTTGAAACAAAAATGTACATATTTTTTTGATCCAGAAAAGAGGCCCAAGATTTAAGAGGTTAGAATACATGAATTTTTGACATGTCTTATATAAGAATTGACTAACCTTTTATATGAGAACACCCTTTTTGTATTGTTTCTGGATAACAAAAAAAGGTTTCTATTTATTGGAATGGGCTACAGCCAAAGAAAATTAACGGAAAAAAAGAGGTTTGAAAAATCTCTTTGCCAAATGCCTTCATATTGTTGCCAGTTTGGCCCTCTTTGTAGGATTCATAGTCCTTGCAAAAAAAATAAAAAAATTAGTTAATATCATCTAGCAAAATATTTCCATACCCATAATAAGTATGTGATGTCATTTACTCCAAAGTTTAGCATGTTATTATACTTAGTTACTGTTGACCGAAGTAACAGTTACATTGATTGTCCTATTAATTGAGTAGTTACAAAATAATTAATTACTTATAAATCATGCCCATTAGATTCCTATTGACAGTTTCAACTCAATGCTACAAAACAAGGGATTTATAGACCTAATTCTGAATCTGTGACGGAAACCTAAACAACAACCCAAATCTCTCTCCCCTCCTCTCACGCTAGCCTCATCATCTTGGGTACGAGTTTGAGGCGTGAAAACTACGGTGACTCAAGTAGCCACCGTTAGTCCTAGTTCAACACTACATGAGCAATTACCGAGCAACAGATTTCTCTGCTTCCGCAATCCTAAAGGTTAGTTCTTTATTAACCAACAGTGATATCAGAACCATTTTTGCTCGTCCTTGACCCCGATTAATTTGATTAACAGTCGCATATGCAATTAGTTTATTCTGACTTTACTAACAATGCTAATTCAAATTTATACAAGCATGACTGTGTGAAATGCTAAATTTAATTCATGTTATATGTTGCCTCTATTTTTCCCCGAGCCCTCATCCCACCCAAATCTTTGATCGACAAACCCTAAGTCATAACCTCAACCCTCTGACTCACCACTAAATCGAGCATGTATAACTAGGACTCAACACTCAACACCCAACACCGTCCCTACTCCCTCAATGCCACCAGAAGTTGGTAGCGCTAGACGTAGCCTTTGTGGGGCCTAAGTGGCCTATGGCGACAGTAACAAGAACTCATTAACACCGCAAATAGTTTTAAAATTAAAAAAATTGAGAAAAAGGGTAGAAATATTGAGACGGAATGACCGAGCCATACCCATCAGAACCACCTTGGAAGGGTGGCGCGTGCCTATCATGCATCGCCGACAAAGGTCTCCTTTGGTTGCCTTCTTCCTCCACCGCCTCCCCCACATAACAATCTGCTCGAAACTGCCAAAGAAACCACGGAAACGCCACCACGCATGGCCACGTGCCGCTACAATAGACGTGCATTGGGCATGTTGACGTTGTGTTTCGACTCCTTGGCAGCCGATCTACACCTTAGCGGTGTTGATTCAGAGAGATCTAAGGTTGTAGGCATTTGATTGAGGTGAAGGGTGGTAGTTTTACATCTTATGGGTGTTAGTGGAGCACCAGTAGTGGCTAAGGCACAACCGACCTTCTTAGTGGCAGTGTGATAACGATCCAAGGAGAATCACTGAATTTAGGAAATGGAATCTCGATAAATTGTCACAACTTATGAGTTGGATGATGATTACTGAAGAGAAGAGAGAGAGAAGGAAAGAAAAGAGGAGAGAGAGTGTAGCAAAATATTCTGATACTTCTTCCATTCCTCCTTCCATATGATACAGTGAGCCATGGCATGCATTCCCGCTCTCTGTAACTAACTTTTCCAGCTCAACAATGCTTGCGGTTACAACAGAAATAACAAAATTGTAAAAATATCTAACCAAGCTGTGAAAATAAATGGTGTACTGTTGTTTTGATTGTATCAATACTTCCCCCTTTTGAGAAGCCTTGTCCTGAAGGCTGAAACAAAGGATATTGTGCTTGAAAAGTATCTGCAAACTCCTAAGTAGCCAAATCAGGAGTGACACCTTGCCACTGAACCAAAAATTGCACTGCGGCCTTGTTCTGACGTTTCACCATTATGCGAGCTAAAATAGCTTCAGGGACTTGAGCAATGTCAGTAGAAGTGCCATGGAGCCATGCTGGGATATAAGAAGAACTGGGAAGCACTCCCCTAAACTGTTTAATTTAAGACACATGTACTGTGGGATGAATTTGAGCTGAAGGAGGGAGGTGCAATTTGTAAGCAACCTTGCCCACTCGGTCACTAATTTGAAAAGGACCAAAATATTTAGGACCCAATTTGTGATTGTTTCTGTGTTGGACACTAGTCTGCCTGTAGGCCTCGAGTTTTAGCCAAACCCAATCCTGAATTTGGAAGACTCTGTCAGTCCTACCCTTGTCAACCAGTTGCTTCATCCTATGCTGAGCTCTTTGCAAATTGTGCTTGACGGTATTGATCATTAGTTCTCGTTTTTGCATTGATCTGTCAACCTGAGGATATGGTGATTCCCCGGGCTAAATAAGGTAAGAGAAGAGGGGGAGGTTGATTGTACACAACCTCATAGGGGGTCAGCTGGGCAGCAGAGTGGAAGGTGGTATTGTACCACCATTCAGCTAGCCTTAACCATTTAGCCCACTCTTTAGGATTTTGGATGCACATACACGTCAAGTAAGTTTCTATACATCAGTTTAGTACTTTAGTTTGTCCATCTGTTTGAGGATGGTAAGCTGATTAGAGCAGCAAGTCAACACCCAGGACAGAAAATAGGGCTTGCCAGAAGGAACTAATAAAAATAGGGTCTCTGTCACTCACGATGCTGTAAGTGATGGAGACCATCGTACCCACACTCCTACTCCTCCTGCCCAGCTCAAGGAAGATCCCATCAAGCTCCAAGAGGCCAAGGAATTCGCTATACTATGCAGAAAAGCCGTGACAATGCCGGAAGAACTCACGCCTAGTTCGACCACTTCATACTCGGTTTTTGTCACCTGTTTTCAGCCACATGTAATGGACCAAACTTCTGATGGTTCTTACATCCTTCAGGCTTAGGAAATAAGATTTCTAACAAGACCAACCACACCTAAATTGGAGTTCATTTGGTTGGTCAAATTAGGCCCACAAGCACACGGTATTTTAGCCAATGGCAGTTTAGACAGCCTTCACTATTTGGGCCATAACTTTTGATCGGCTGGTCCAATTGCATTAAATGA
>JACYFF010010365.1:35676060-35711016 GCA_017589665.1 Selenicereus undatus | reverse complement strand
AGTTTTTGATAATTTAATTATTTGAAAATATGCCTAATGTCCATCTTTTGACTATTTACTTTTGGATATGATAATTAAAATATGGTTGATGATTTGCTTACAAATGAAAATCTAGATAACATTAACTATGACACATATTGTGAGAAGATTCAGTTTCTTCTAAACGAGCATGAAGTGTCAGAATACTTGACGGCCTCTAGGTCTCCTAGAATGGCAAAGAGGGTACTGCTAGTGGCCAGTATCGAGAGAACCTAAGGACATACCAAAAATGGTTCGAGTACGGATTGATTAACATGTTATACTATGTAGGATTGCACATATGACAATCTGCAGGGGGAATTTGAAAGTTGTCTCGCTACTAAGTATATGTGGGATAAGCTTAGCATTAGGTTCAACAAGATTCATTTCCCTTTGAGGCTCTTGACCTAAGGGTGCTATTGCCAAAAGGAAAAGGAAAAGGAAAAAAACGGTCAATGGCAATAGAGAACATAGCACGTGTGAAGTGTTATAACTGTCAAAATAAGGGATACTACGCTCGAGATTGTTCCGAGCCAACTAAGGTACCTTCTTTCATAGTTACACCTAGATAATATGTGTGCTCATAAGCATTAATTGCCAACTATGATCCCTAGTGGATTGTAAACATGCGAGTAACCAAGCAAATAATTCAGGATCGAGCTAGTTTTACCCAGTGGGTTCACAAACTATTGTTTTAGGAAACGATAGTAGGGAAGATATCCTTAAAATAAGGGCATATTATCTCAAACACGTGAATGCAATACATTGCTTATTCATGAAGCTCTCTATGCACCTGGGGTGCGATGTTTCCTTGTGTCATTTTTGTTTCTAAGATTGGTTTTTCTTTTGATTTTTGTTGAGATGTCTTAGATATCTTATACAATGGCAATTTGTTTCCCCATGCAACATTGAAAGGTCTTTTTGATATATTAGACGAAATAAAAATCTTCAATCTTTGCTACATTTTCAAATATGTTTTTAGGCTTTCTCAATTTGACCATGAGGGCTAAAGAAAAGTTAACAAACTAGCTAAAGATGGTCTTTTAAGACCAATTCAGTAGTTGTCAGATGTAAGTTATGTGTAGCTAGTAAAGCAACTATAAAGTCTTTTTGTAAGGCTTCGAGGGTATCGAGTCCCTTGGAGTTCAATCACTCTAGACATTTGTGCACCCATGAACGTGAAAGCACATCATGGAGCCATACATTATTCATGATATAGGTATGTGTACCTATTATCTGACCGCTATTAAGTGCTTGATGTGTTCACACACTTTATAGTAGCAGTAGAGACTCAGTTGGAACAAAAAGTTAGAACTCTTTGACTAACTGAGATTGTGAATATCTCTTTGATGAAATAGATATCCGCAATGTCGACTTTCTTGAGGATAAGTTCCCAACTTTTAGGCTCTGTTTAGTCTTGAAAAAATTTGGTGGAAAGAAAAGTCGAAGGGAAAAAAATGTGAAGGAGAAAAAAGTAGGGAAAACATGAGTTTTTTTTTTCTCTTGTTTGGATTGAGGAAAAAATACAAGAATTTGGATGAAAAAATTGAATGTTGATGTCATCTAAGCAATGCAATGTTGAAGGAGATGGGGATTTTTCTCAAACTTTCCTCACAATTTTATGAGGAAAATTTTATACTTGTTTCGAACAATTTTTTCACTTAACTTTCCTCCATATTTTTTTCTTTGTGACTTTCTCTAAACCAAACATAAGAAAAAAAGTAACTTTCCCAAATTTTTTTCTTTCCACAAAATTTTCCAAGGTCCAAAGGAAACCTTACTGAAATGAAGAAGGATGTCGAACTGTATGAGTTACAGCAAGACATTTAACCATCTTTCAGTGAGAGCGAAGATTTGAATTCTAACCAAGTCACCAAAGATGGCACACCTCCTCTATCCGAAAGGAACGCAGAAGACTTGTCTACTTAGGAGAATGAGGTTTGTCCTGAATCTCTAATTCTCGAGGGGAGTCAACCTGAGAATGAGGTTTATCCTCAATCTCCTGATCCTGAATGTGCAGTAAGGCACACGTTCAGGATACCACACCTTCAAGGAATAGTGGGAGTGTTTCTCCACATGCTCAGGGCACCATTCCTCTTAGAGAAAGGGGGAGAGATTCTTCTTCGAGATAGACAAATAATAAAGGTCCTAGGATCCGAATTAGTTAGTGTAGCAAATTTCGTGCGGATATTCTAAATCAAAGAGAAAGTGTTCAGATGCACTCCGTTCGAAGTTGAGGAACTTACCTGATGGCTACAAAGCCGAAAGCCAACTCTTGACTACACCCTCATCCACACTAAGGTCCAAGCCAACTTTTCCTGGATAAGATTGCCACTGTTCCAACATTCCACTCGGGGTTCGACTTGGGTTCTTACAAACCCATCGATGCCCAATTAGAGCAATCTATACTTTGTTCAGAAGCTTAGAAAGTTAACTTTAGGATAATTCAATAAAATCCCAATGTAGGCTACATTTTGATTCCCTAAAGTGACAGAAACCCCAAATCATTTAGTACTGATTTTTGTCAAAAAGTTTGCTGAATTTGAGTGAAGTTTAAATCCTAAGAAATGAAGTCCAAATGAGGGAAGCCCAATTTTTCCAGATTCCCCAAGATGTCTATTTTGTCCCCATATGCTAAAATTTCGCATTGGTTTCCAATATCAGGAGAAATGGCCCAAATATGTGGAGTGTGCATAAATTTTAGTTTTGAAACAATCTAGAATTTAGCATTAATTGAGGAGGGTACATCTATTATTTGTGAGATTAATTAGTGTGGGGTGATTCTACATATGAAGGAAGGCTTTCCGAGTGTCGGGCCCCCCATTAAGGTGTAGGGCCTTCTACAAGCCTCTTAGAATAAGGGGAAGAATCCTAGAAAGATATAGCTCACATTGGTTATAATTATCTTAGAAATTTGATTTATTTTCCTAAGATAATTTGTAATTCTTCTACGGGTACACTTGCCCAACTATTATAATAGTTAATCCCCCATAATTGTGGGTATTTATAGACCCCAATACCTCAATGTAAACTCGGCTTGAGTTGAATTATGAATTGAAAGACAAATGACCATTTTCTCTCACTAAAATCTCTACATCTTTATCTCTTTAATTAAGAGTGGTGACTAAAATCTTTCCTTTAGAATTCTTCTTTGGTGGCTAAGGGCTTTTAGGAGAGTAATTTGGTTGAAAGTAATTAATCTATCATTAATGTCTTACCTTAGGCACAAACCTCACAATCTTATCAATTGATTGAGATTTGACCCAAGAGAAGCATCCTTTGGTGTGATTGTTTTCCTTGTTATATTAATCTTGGCATGCTTGAGGATCCATCCTCATAAAGATGGCATAAGAACTAGAGCTTCTTTTGATTGGTTATTGAATCAAAACCTTCATTGACTCAAACACCTCACTACCTTTTCATTTTCACCCCAAAAATCCACACTTTGGCTCTTTAAACTTTTCCTTCATTTAACAACCTGCATCTAACCCTCATGGATCCACAAAGAACCCTAATTATAGCCTAAACACAATCCTTAACCCAAACACATCCTTAAAACTCCACAAAAGGCCTTTATAAGAAGCTCGTCAAAAAATACCCAGGCAGAGATTTGGCACGACCTACCTGTGCTACTTGGCACTACTGTGCCACCTTTCCTGCACTCCCATTCTTGTTCCATAGATTTGGCATGACCACCCCAAGCCATAGAGCATAGTTGTTCCCCCTTATTTTCACTGTTTTCTTATGTGTGCCATTTTTAGCATGTCTGTGCCTCCCCTATGTCTATCCTTTTCCCCTCTTTTACACCTTACAAATTACTATCATGGCTGGTGAGAGAAATGCTTCTCACTCTAAGAGCATTCCTCTTAAGTAAGCCTATGAGATCGGTAGGGCCCTTGTAGAGCTTCAAGAGTAGCTGAGGAAGCTCACTCAAGAGGTTGAAAAAGCGAGGGGATCCGCACAACGAAACCCTTACCAACGAGGCTATAATGTTAGCCCCATTGACTTCGCATCCTCTTCATCTCATGAAGACTTTGATAATAAGGAAGGAGGGCCTAGAAGAAGAAGCCATTCATGGGATGACCTTAGAGATCTTAAAGTTGAGGCCCGGGAATTTGATGACAGTCTTAACCCGGAAAACTATCTTGATTGGGCGTAAGCCATTGAAATGATATTTGAACTCAAAGGGTATAATGATGAAAAGTCCTTTAAATTGGGTATTCTTAAACTGAAGGGTTAAGTTAAGCTTGTCGAGAGTTACAAATTTAACAACTATTTCGGTTATTAAATAGTTTTTATAGCATAGGGAAGTAGGGATCGATCCACGAGGAAGGATTGTTGTAAATTGCTAGCTTAATTCTAAATGATTTTACTAATCTAATTTATTAAATCAAAACTTAATAATTCTAAAATGATTAAGATCTAATGAATAAAAATCTAGAAAAAATACCCAATAATGCTCCTAAATCTTATGAATCATATTCTGGAAATAAAAGACAAAAAGCTTTCCTAAATAACCCAGAAAATTAAAATCAGAATAGTAACTGAAATTCTAATTAAAATCAAAACAACAATTAATAATCAGAGAAATAAATATTAAAATTATCAAACAGTAACCTAAAATATTATTCTTCATGTCTATATGCTTATAAACTCTAAATTGTATCTAATTTATTTCAGAAAAACCAGATTAGAAAATCAGCACAGAATATTCAGCAGAATAATAAATCTAAAATTAGAAATAAAATAATCAGCACAAATATAAATACGAAATTAATCAAGAAAATTACCCTAATTCTAGGACACAAATTTCTGGACTTAAAAAGACCTAAAAATCGTAAATTAAAATTGAAAATCGAAATTTTCAGAATTAATTACCTAAAAACCTGCACATACCAATTTCACAAAATAAATATGAAAAATTATCAAATAATTTCCAAAAATTAATAAATTGAATATGGGAAGAATAGGACACTATATAAACCCTAGGAATTAATTAAAATCGAAAAATAACAAAAAAAACTATTTTTAGTCTAAGTTCTAACAAACCCGTAATTAAATACTAAAACTGAATATAAATCAATCTAAAATTATAACCACTCCAAAAATCAAAACCTAAGCTTTCTAAAATTACTTAAACACTCCTAAAAGACTATACTTGGGGGGGGGGTCGATTGAAATTATATTGAAGCTAATAAAAATAGAACAAAAATTATCAAACAAATCAAATTAACTCTAATCAACAAATAATAATAAAAAGTTATCAAATTTATGAATGATACTTAGTATAATCTCAATCCACCATGAAAATTAATATTTATCATTAACACACAAGTTAAGTTTATTCATGATTTAAACTGTAGAAGATATCCGCCAGCGGTTCTTCCCCGTTTTTCCTTATTTTTTAGTTTACTTAGCTCCAACCCTAATATAAAACCTACTAATTTGATAATTTTTACACCAGTACAAAAATTTAACCAAATTAGAGCATTAAGAATTAGAAAAACATCATTTAACACTTTGTAACCAATTTACCAGCAAATCAATTTAACAAAGATCTAAAGCGATTACCTAATTAAAAGAGATGGGTTTGAGCCATCCATGATTAATTAGGGTGATACCTAGGCCTAAAAGATGATAATTTTTACGTATTATAATCTTCTAAACTATCAATCGAAATTGTATTTAATCAACTAGCATGCATTCTAATCGATTTAACACAAATTTCATAAACGATGAACACTAATCGCTAAAGAATCATGAATAGAATTCAACTAGACATTAAAGCATAAAACTTGTTTCAAAATAATTAATTTAGCATGGCTTCAAGAAGATTATACTAAGCATAAAAAATTACTCACTCATATAAAAAATAAAATTACAATAATAACTCAAATATTTCATGTTTAATAGTAAACCTACCACAAAATAAATTAAACAAAGAATAATAATAATAATAGTAATAAAATTAATAATAATAATAATAATATGGTCCTACTTTGAGGGGGATGAAGCTGCTGACGATGGAAGATGATCACGATGCTGATGACGAAGCAGATGCTGATGACGATGGTGAGGACGCTCGAAGATGGTGACGCCGACTGATGATGGTGACGATGCTGAGGACGATGAAGATCGAAGATGATGGTGGTGGTGTGTGTGACGAGCTGAAGGGGGGATGATGAAGATGAAGATAGAGAAGAAGAGGGTGGATGGCGTGGCTGATGGTAGAGAAGGGGATGGGAAAGCAGAGGAGTGGTGCGTGAAGAAGGCCAGTGAGGGGTGGAAGATGATGAAGAAGGTGGCTGGTGGTGATGAAGGAGTTGAGCAGCCGTGGGCTTGTAGGTTGAGGATGATGATGGGATGATTATGTGTATAGGAGATGATGATCAAGATGGTGATGAAAGATGATGATGATGATGATTAGAGGAAGAAGGTTGCGTGGGACTGATGGAAATTGAGGATGATGGTGCGTCAGGATCCTAAAGATGGTGAAGAAGATGTGATTTATGGTGATGGTAATTAGGGTTAGTGAGTAGGGTTTCCTTCTTCCTTTCTTCTTTAGACTTCTTCTCCCACAAGACTTCTAACTCTTCTCCAACTCTTGAAACCCTAGCCCAATTAAATAATTATGAAAATAATAATTTTCATAATTATTATTTTTGGACCGTCTTGTAGCCAAGTGTGTAAAACCCAAGCTTCTACGTCCTCTCTTCTCCTGTTTATTAAATTAAAACTAACCCTGAAAAATATATAAAACAAAACAAATTAAACGAAATAATATATATAATATACTCAAAATAATTATAAAAGTAATGCATGATTTTTGACTTAGCGAAGTCCCCCATGCTTAGACTTTGGACGTTCTCGTGCAAAGAAATCTTAGACTCGACCTAAAAACTTACCCTCTTTCCTTCTTATAAAGTCATGCATAACTGTGATGTTCATACTGGGCTTTGGCTTACTTTAAAAACAGTTTCATTGAAAATTAATTAGTTCTTCCTCCAATAAGTGAATAAAGACTAGACATTCAACTACCATCAAAGAGTTTCTTCATTAACCTTACAACATTTCCTTAATGAAATAATAAGACCAATAACTATCCATCTCTTTTAGATATGCATACACCGATCAAGAGGTCTAAAAAATTTAGATAGAGAGATTTAGACATGGTATGGCTATAAAGACAATTGAATTAGATAGAATAACTCATTGAATTGATTCTAAACTTGCCTTGTAATTATTTCTCTTCTTCTTCTTATTTTTCAAACTCCATTTGCGCACATATTCGAGACCCATATAGGGTCTTAGAAATTAAACACTCCCTGTCTGACACTCACCCGAATAGAGGTGCAGGAGCAAACATTTAATTTTCATCATTACTTTTATTTATTTTCTTGATTCACTAGTATGGGAAGCAAGCTTTCCAGTGGCGGTATTGCCTCAAAAGGTATCACTCAGTATTGTCATTCCCAACTTTGACTCTCTTTCTTTCTTTCTTGTTTTTTTTTTCTTTTCCATATATGAAAAATAGACAAGTAAAATCACAATTTTAATGAGTTATTCAACTAATTCAATAGTCTAGGAGATGGGCCAGGTCATTTTATTGCCTCTGAATTGGATATATTACATGACCAAATAAGATGGATAATCAAGAGAGTTACTCATTAAAAAGATGTATGAGGATCAACTCAAACTTTTCTAACGGATAATTATCATGCTTAGAAGTCTTCACTTATAAAAGAATAAACTAAAAAATTGGCTAATAAAACAAAATTTTTCTAAACAAGCAAGCCTAACATAAACTCATATCATGCATTATTTATAAGAAAAGAATTTTTTGTTTTTTCGATTTTCTACTTTTTGTTTTCAAGAATACAAACTGCAGGAATTAAATACAGGATGCACCCCCCACACTTAAGTCATGCATTGTCCCTAATGCATGCAAATAGAAAGAAATAATGAAAATAAAAGCAAAATTAAATGGGTACTTCCCTAAAAACATTGGGTTGCCTCCCAACCAGCGCCTTTGTTTATAGTCGTTGGCTCGACTTCATGAAGCTCTTGGATCCTCTAGTTGGATCTCTTCCAGTAAATCATCATTAATCTGGCAGGGAATTTTTTGAAACTCAACATGATCAAGACTCTTAGTAAGCACAGTAAAAAATTTATCCTCATTGGATAGTTCATAAATATCTTGGGGCAATTCAGCAATAACATCAAGTGCATACACGTAATTCACATCAGTAGGAAATCTCATGGCATCAAAAATATTAAATTTAATCACTTCACCATCGAATTCCATAGTTAATGTTCCTTCGTGCACATCAATTTTAGTCCTAGCTATTTTCAAAAAAGGCATGCCAAGCAAGATGGGAATATTATCACTTGCATCCCCCATGTTCATCACATAAAAATAAGCAGGAAATACAAGTTCATTCACTTGGACTAAGACGTCCTCTAACACTCCATCTGGGTAAATACTGCTCCTATCAGCTAACTTAAGCACTACACCAGTTTTCTTTAACTTTCCTAAGTTCAGTTTGTCATAAACAAACCTAGGCATAACATTAATGGAAACACCCAAATCAAGCATATCTTTATCAAAGTAAAGGTTTCCTATTTTGCAAGGGACAGAAAACACACCAGGGTCTTCGCACTTAGGGGGAAGTTTCCTTTGAAAAACTGCAGACACATTTTCCCCCACACTTACCTTTTCATTCCCTACTAATTTTCTTTTAGTAGTACATAATTTTTTCAAGAACTTAGCATAACGAGGCACCTGTTTAATGGCATCAAGGAGAGTTATGTTGATCTCTACATTCCTAAATGGCGGAATTGGCTTATAAGGCTCTCTTTTCTTCTCTCCGATTTCCTTAGTAGTTTGAATAGAATCTGTGTCTAACCCTGGTTCAGTCTCCTTGACCTTTAACTCAGGCTCAACCTCTCTACTCTTCCTAGGCTCTTGTAACTCTTTCCCACTCCTAAGTGTTATGGCACTAACATTCTCCTTAGGGTTAGTGCAAGGCTGAGATGGAAACTTATTTTGCATTTGAGCTTGCAAGTTACTAACTATGATATCAGTTGCAGTTTGTTTCTCTTGAACTTGCTTAAGAGCTGTTTCCATACTCTGGAACCTATCGTCCATCTTCTTAAGAACTTGTTCTAGTAGGAAGTTGGTCCTATCTTGATTAGAGGGTTGACGAAACGTTTGGTCAAAACCTGGTGGATTGGTTTGAGGGCCATACATAAGGTTAGGGTGGTCTCTCCATCCTTCAGTATAGGTGTTAGAATAGGGATCATACCTCCTGTGACCTTGGTTAGAGTAAAGAGCATTAACATTACCTTCTTGAAGTGTAGGACATGCATCAGTAGGATGTCCCTCTAGACAACAAATGCCACATATGACTGCTTTTTGAATTCCCCAGTAACGATCTTATTTAACATTGCAGTAATGTGAGATAATTGACTCTCTACGGACGAACTAGGCCCAATCTCATTAGCCCTTTTAACTTGTGAGTCCCTAGCACCAAACTGTTGGATATTTTGGGCCATTAGATTAAATAAATTTCTAGCCTCTGCTGGCATTTTATTAACCAGAGCCCCCCCCACTTGCAGCATCAACCATATTACGGTCCATAGGAAGTAAACCCTCATAAAAATATTGAATCAACAACTGTTCAGTTATTTGATGTTGGGGACAACTAGCACATAATTTGTTAAATCTTTCCTAATATTCACAAAAAGTTTTCCCATTCATTTGTTTGATTCCACATATATCTTTCCTAATAAATCCAATTCGGGATGCAGGAAAAAACTTTTCTAGAAACGATTTATGCAATGCAATCCATGTAGAAAAAGATCCAGCAGGCATATAATATAACAAGTCCTTAGCATTACCAAGCAAAGAAAAAGGAAAGACTCTTAGTCTAATTTGGTCCTCAGGAATTCCTTCAGGCACCATAGCAGAGCAAGTAATAAGGAGTTCACTAATATGCAGGTATGGGTCCTCTCCAGCTAATCCATGAAACTTAGGCAATAAATTGATGAATCCAGAGTTCAGTTTCAAGGGTTTATCTAATACAGCATAATTAATGGACATGGGTTGAATTTCTAGGTTAGGCGCAGCAAGTTCCAGAAGAGTGGACATTCTTACCTCTTTAAGCTTAAGACTTACTGGCAATCTGCAAAAAAAAAAAACCCAAAACAAAACAATAAAAGTAGTAAAATCAGATATAAATAAACTAGCAATTTAATTATCTTTCCCCGGCAACGGCGCCAAAATTTGTGAAGCTTGTCGAGAGCTATAAATTTAACCACTACTTCAGTTATTAAATAATTTTTATAGCATAGGGAAGTAGGGATCGATCCACGAGGAAAGATTGTAAATTAGAAATGAAATAATCAGCATAAATACAAATACGAAATTAATCAAGAAAATCACCCTAATCCTAGGACACAATTTTCTGGACTTAACAAGACCTAAAAATCGTAAATTAAAATTGAAAATTGAAATTTTCAGAGTTAATTACCTAAAAACCTGTACATACCAATTTCACAAAATAAATCTGAAAAATTATCAAATAATTTCCAAAAATTACGAAATTGAATATGGGCAGAATAGGACACTATATAAACCCTAGGAATGAATTAAAATCGAACAATAACAAAAATAACTATTTATAGTCTAAGTTCGAACAAACTGATAATTAAATACTAAAACTGAATATAAATCAATCTAAAATTATAACCACTCCAAAAATCGAAACCTAAGCTATCTAAAATTACTTAAACACTCCTAAAAGACTATAATTTGGGGGGGGGGGGTTGAAGCTAATAAAAATAGAACAAAAATTATCAAACAAATCAAATTAACTCTAAGCAACAAATAATAATAAAAGTTATCAAATTTATGAAAGATACTTAGTATAATCTCAATCCACCATGTAAATTAATATTTATCATTAACACACAAGTTAATTTTATTCATTAGTTAAATTGTAGAAGATATCCACCAACTGTTCTTCCCTGTTTTTCCTTATTTTTTAGTTTACTTAGGTCCAACCCTAATATAAAACCTACTAATTTGATAATTTTTACACCAGCGCAAAAATTTAACCAAATTAGAGCATTAAGAATTAGAAAAACATCATTTAACACTTTGTACTCAATTTACCAGCAAATCAATTTAACAAAGATCTAAAGCGATTACCTAATTAAAAGAGATGGGTTTGAGCCATCCATGATTAATTAGGGTGATACCTAGGCCTAACAGATGATAATTTTTACGTATTATAATCTTCTAAACTATTAATCGAAATTGTATTTAATCAACTAGCATGCATTCTAATCGATTTAACACAAATTTCATAAATGATGAACACTAATCGCTAAAGAATCATTAATAGAATTCAACTAGACATTAACGCATAAAACTTGTTTCAAAATAATTAATTTAGCACGGGTTCAAGAAGTGGCCCCCATAGAGGAGAAGATGAGGGAATCCAAACTCAGATGATTTAGTCACGTGAAGAGGAGAAGTGTGGCCGCCCCTGTACGAAGGTGTGAGGAGATCAACCCCCCCGGTGGTAAGAGAGGGAGGGGTAGACCAAAGAAGAGCCTTGAAGAAGTAGTTAGAGAGGACCTGAGAGTTGTCGGTCTGACGGAGGACATGGCTCAGGATAGGAGGCTGTGGCGGGACAGGATTAAGGTCTCTGATTGTAGGGGACAGGCTCCGTAGGAGGCAGTAGCTTAGGCGGGGTGGGGCGGGTTGGGCTTTTGGTTTGCTTGCCTGCAGGTCATGCTTCTTCTGGGATATGACGGCACAAAGTGCCCCTGGTGTGTTGAGGTATGTCTCCGCTCCCTACTTTGTTTGTGTTATCCGGACCCTTTTCTCTTTCTCTCTCTCCCTCACTCGATTATTGGTTTTGCAACCGTTTTCTATACAAACCGTTTTCTCAAAACTGTTTTGTGGGTCTTATGGAATCAACCTCTCTATGGGTAGAAATACCGGTAGAGGTAAGGTTGCCTACAACTGGATCTCCCCAGACCCCGCGAAAGCGGGACCCACACTGAGAGTTTGTTGCTGCTGTTGTTGTTGTATACAAAAAATAAAATTACAATAATAACTCGAATATTTCATGTTTAATAGTAAACCTACCACAAAATAAATAAAACAAAGAAAAATAATAATAATAATAATAATAATAATAATAATAATAATAATAATAATAATAATAATAATAATAATAATAATAATAATAATAATAATAATAATAATAATAATAATAATAATAATAATATGGTCTTACTTTGAGGGGGATGAAGCTGCTGACTATGGAAGATGATCACGATGCTGATGACGAAGCAGATGCTGATGACGATGGTGAGGACGCTTGAAGATGGTGACGCCGACTGATGATGGTGACGATGCTGAGGACGATGAAGATCGAAGATGATGATGGTGGTGCGTGTGATGAGCTGAAGGGGGGATGATGAAGATGAAGATAGAGAAGAAGAGGGTGGATGGCGTGGCTGATGGTAGAGAAGGAGATGGGGAAGCAGAGGAGTGGTGCATGAAGAAGGCCAGTGAGGGGTGGAAGATGATGAAGAAGGTGGCTGGTGGTGATGAAGGAGTTGAGTAGCCGTGGGCTTGTAGGTTGAGGATGATGATGGGATGATTATGTGTATAGGAGATGATGATCAAGATGGTGATGAATGATGATGATGATGATTAGAGGAAGAAGGCTGCGTGGGACTAATGGAAATTGAGGATGATGGTGCGTCAGGATCCTAAAGATGGTGAAGAAGATGTGATTTATGGTGATGGTAATTAGGGTTAGTGAGTAGGGTTTCCTTCTTCGTTTCTTCTTTAGACTTCTTCTCCCACAAGACTTCTAACTCTTCTCCAACTCTTGAAACCCTAGCCTAATTAAATAATTATGAAAATAATAATTTTCATAATTATTATTTTTGGACCGTCTTGTAGCCAAGTGTGTAAAACCCAAGCTTCTACGTCATCTCTTCTCCTCTTTATTAAATTAACACTAACCCTGAAAAATATATAAAACAAAACAAATTAAACAAAATAATATATATAATATACTCAAAATAATTATAAAAGTAATGCATGATTTTTGACTTAACAGGTTATGCTTTACGATGGTGTGAGAACTTGAAGAAGATTTGGGCTAGCGAAGGTAAGTCCAAAATCAAAATTTGGTCCAAGCTCAAAAAACATATGAATAAGAAATTCCTACCCACTTTTTACAAACAAGAACTCTACCTCAAAATCACCTCTCTCAACTAAGAGAATCTAAAGGTAGAAGAGTACATTAAAAAGTTTGAACAACTCCAATTGAGGGTTAGATTAGATGAAGAACCCAAACTCAAAATTGCTAGGTTCATTAAAGGATTGTCTCTTAACATTACTAACAAGGTGGATTTATAACGTTATTTTTTCATGATGTGTGTCACCTAGCTATCAAAGTTGAGAAGTGACTTAAGGGTAGGAAGTCCTTTCACAATTCCCTTACTAAAAGCCCCTCCACTCACATTGAAATTGAGACCCCACCCCCACAAGTCAAAGCCCTTGATTAGGGCGAGGGAATTGCTAGTGAACCATATAAAAGGTTGGAAGGAAACAAATGTTTTAAGTGTCATGGTTCTAGGCATTTTTAAGTCAATTATCCCAATAGATAGGCCCTTACCATCAAGGGCGTAGAAGTGATTCGAGCCATTGAGGAAGAGTCAAGTAAAGAAGAGGATAAAAATGATGGCTCTACCTTAGTGGCCCTTGATGTTGAAGAATTGTTGTTGATCAAAGGTCACTCCATGTTACAAGGCTCCCTCATGACGATAGTCAAAGGAAACAAATTTTCAATTTAAGGTGCACCATTGAAGGCAAGGTTTATGGCTTAATCATAGATGGTGGTAGTTGCACCAATGTGGCCTCTAAGACACTTATTAACAAGTTACAAATCTCCACTAATGAGTATCCTACTCCATCGAGACAAGCTCTTATTTCATTCCTAATTGGTCCTTATTATGGGGAAGTATTGTGTGATATCCTCCCTATGGATACATGTCATTTGTTTCTTAGTACACCTTGATTGTATGACAATCATGTGATTTATTATATATATGCTAATATGTATTCACTCAAGTACAATGAAAACAATCTTACATTGGCCCCTTTACCTCCACCCCAACCTCACAAAGCTAAACCAGGGAAGTAAGAAAAGCCCCTACAACAGTGAAACATGGGAAGAGTGTACCACTAGTCAGAGCAAGCCTCAAATTGGCTTACTAGTAGTGAAGCCAGACACAAGTGAGAGAGTGGAACCTTTACTCCTTATAGCTCACCAAGTGCTTGAGGTTAAAATCCCAAAAGCACCCATCCCCAAGGTCACGTTGCCCATTAAAATGGTGTTAGAGAAAGCCCTTGTGCAGGTGATCAAGCCATAAGTGACACCTCTCTTGAGTACAATGAGTTTGAGTTATCTTATGATGAGTCTGTTGAGATCTTCAATAAGCTCATGAGGCCTAGGATAGCTACTTATTGCTTTGATGTTCTCCTAAATATTTTCAACCACTCCTACACATTTAAGAGAAGATGAGTCCTTAGTACCTTGGGTGTTTTCAAACCCAAGAATGGTAAAAGGCATGCAAGGTTGATGTCAAAGGATTTTAATCTCACGGATTTGAGGGAAAATCCTTCTCAAGATACTAGGTTGACGCATACCAAGCCCCATGCCAACTCCTGGCTACACCTTGTCCACACCAAGGTCTAAGCCAACTTTCCTTGGATAACCTAGCCAATGCTTCAACATTTCACTCGGGTTGTACTTGACTTCTCACCAACCAATCAATGTTGAATATAGGTGTTCTATGCTTGGTTGGGAAGCTTAGAGAGTTAACTTTAGTATAATGCAATAAAATCCCGAGTTAGGTTGCATTTTGATATCCTAAAGTGATAGAAACCCTTGTGCTGATGTTTGTCAAAAAACTTACTAAGTGGGTCAAGTTTAAATCCTACCAAAAGAAGCCAAACGAGGTGAGCCCAAGTTTTTCTGATTCCCTAAGAGGTCTATTTTATCCCCATGTGCTCAAATCTGGCATTGGTTTTCAATATTAGGAGAAATAGCCCAAACATGTGGAGTGTGTACAAAATTCATTTTTAGAGCAATTTGAAATTTGGCCTTAATTGAGGAGGGTATATCTGTTACCTTTGAGATTAATTACCATTGGTGATTCTACACATATCAAGAAAGATTGTCCAAGTGATGGGCCCCCCCTTGGAGATGTAGAGCCTTCTAGAAGCCTCTTAGAAGGGAGAGGAAGAATCCTTGAAAAATACAGCTAAGCTTGGTTGTAATGATCTTAGTAATTTGATTTATTATCCTAAGATAATTTGTAATCTTCCTATTAGTACACTTACCGCACTATTGTAACAGCAAATCCCCCCCTTGGGTATTTATAGACTCTAATACCTCCATGTAAACTCAACTTGAGTTAAATTATGAATGGAAAGGTAAATGGCCATTTTCGCTAAGTAAAATCTCTACATCTTTATCTCTTTAATTAAGAGTGGTGAGTATAGTTTTCCTTTAGAATTCTTACTTGGTGGCTGAGGTTTTTTTGGAGAGCAATTTTGGGAAAGTAATTAATCTATCATTAATATGTTACCTTGGGTACAAATCTCATAATCTTATCGATTGGTTAAGATTTGACCTATGAGAAGCATCCTTTGGTGTGATTGTTTTCCTTCTCATATTGATCTTGGGAGCTTGAGGATCCATCCTCATCACTACCTCTTATCAAGAGGTAATTGATTCGCGAAATTACGAAGAGTGTATGGATACCATGAGGAATAAGATGGACTCGATGACAAGAAACAAGGTATGGGAACTTGTTGGTCTTCCAGTCTAACATAAATCTATTAGAACGTGGGTTTTCAACATAAAACATTGGACACATGATTTGATCGACAAGTTCAAGGTCCGTTTTGTGATGAAAGATTTTACTCAAGTTTTAAAGGTATAAACTACAAAGAGACATTTTATACGTGGTGAGATTTGATTCTATTCGCCTACTAGTAGCTTTGGTTGCCTATTCAGACCTAGAGTTGTTCAAATGGATGTTAAGACTGCTTTCCTCAATTGTAATCTTGAGGAAGAGATTTATGTGGACCAACCCATTCGTTTTGTATCAAAGGGATAAGGAGACAAGGTGTGTTGTCTTCAAAGGTCCATATATGGTTTTAAGTAATCTTTCATATCTTAGTACTTTAGATTCCATAAAGCCATAACTTCATTTGGCTTATTTATAGTTTCAGAAGGCCATTGCGTGTATGTCAAAAGATCAACAGTGGGGATTATGCTTCTTACATTGTATGTTGATGGCATACTGTTAGTTGGAAACAACTTGAAGATGATCGAAGCTAAAAAAAAGTGGCAGTCCTATGTCTTTGATATGAAGGACATAGGTGAAGTTAGGTATGTCTTAAGAATGGAAATAATCTGAAATCATCCCAAGAAGCATACATCAAAAAGGTATTGGAAAGATTTCGAATGCATAATTTCAAGCCCGTAAATACTCCAATTTAGAAGGGTCTAACATTAGGTCTTGATTTATGCCCTAAAATAGATGGTGTAATAGAGACAATGAACAATGTCTCTTAAGCTAGTGTCATAAGAAGCTTGATGCAAGTCATGTTATGTACACAACTAGAAATTTGCTTTGCGGTTGGATTAATAAGTCGTTATCAAAGTAACCTAGGACTTGCTGATTGGCAAGCGGTCAAGAGAATTAAGCACTATCTTCATGGTACTGCTGACTTAGTATTTTTCTATTAAGGACGAGACTTCAAGTTAAGAGGATATCTAATTGGGTTGGTGACCTGAAGGAGTCTAGGTCAACCTCATGATATGTCTTCACTGTGGGTGAGAGAGCCATGTCGTAGTGCAATAAGAAGCAATACTACATAACAATGTCAACTATGAAGGCATATTTTATTGCTTATGACCATAGAGACAAAAAGCATTGCCATGAAGTATATATACACTAACAAGGTGAGTATGTTCCCTTGACTAAATCTATTCCTAATGATGCATTCAAAGCTCATTTATTAAGTATAGGAATTCATAAGGTTTAGTGTTAGAATGTATCTTGTTATGTCATAAACATGTTCCTTTTGTGAATGAGAAAAATGCTCATGATTTGTTGTTGTATATTAGGCATATTGAAATGTCGTAGGCTTTTGATTGGTCTAGTCACACACGCAATCACCCTAACACTTGAGTGGTTGACATAATGAGACTTAACAATGTTAGCACTGGGTGTGTGTGTAATATTGAATTATCATTATACTTGTGTTATATGAATGATAAGCGATAATACCTAGTAATTGCCTTAGTATGTCTAAGATGAAACTTCTGAAAGTCGAATTTGAAACATCATGACTTCATATTGAAGCCTTATATCTGAATCTTGAGTATCAAGATTAACAACATGTACGTTGATCTAGTGTCTCAAGTTGGTTTTTTAAGTGAAAGCCATAGTAATTCACGTGGCATAGAAGAGTGACATGCCCAACTTAGTAGGAGCTATGCCATGACACACTCTTCTACTATGTCTGCTAAATATCGACCGATTTGATGAGTGACAAGTGAATTCCCTTTGATTATCACTATATGACCTCTATTAGCAATACACTTTGACTTGGAATTATCATATGAAGTTAAAGCTTGATGGTGCTACCTTAATGTGTTTTCTAAGGGGTAAGATGTATACGGTCTAGCGATATACATTAAGAAAACAATTATGCTAAGATGAATTATTTTTAATAGTATAAGGCATAATTATTTACTCATCGCCATATCAAGCTTAGACAATTATATTCAGTATATAATCACTTGAGATATCAATAGGCATAAAGGGACAATGTATGTCGTTGGTGATGTTTTTTTTAATGATTCGGGGTATTGTTATGAAAGTGTTATGTAAGTTAGATGGTGACTTGACATAGCACTACTAGTTTATTTTTGGTCACACACTCCATTTTCAGTATGAAGCATGAGGAGATTTGTTGATAGAGAGATATAGAATTTGTGGTTTATGTAACCAAGTGGGAGGTGTTGACCAAAGTAATGGTCACGTTCATTATCCTATTAATTAGGTAGTTACAAAATAGTTAATTGTGTATTAATCATGCCCATTAAATTCCTGTTGCAGTTTCAACTCAGTGCTACTAAATAAGGGGTTTAGGGACCTAATTCTATATATATGATAGAAACCTAAATAGCAACCCTAAATCTCTCTCCCCTCCTCTCACGCTAACCTCATCATCATTCGGGTACGCGTTTGAGGAGTGACAACTACAGTGACCCTAGTAGCCACTGTCAATCCTAGTTTAACACTATGTGGACAATTACCAAGCAGCAGATTTCTTTGCTTCCTTAATACTAAAGGTTAGTCCTTTATTAACAAACAGTTACAATGCTAGACTAACAACACTAATGTCATTTTCCTTGTCTCTTTCGTATGTGTTCTATGTGGTAGTTGTTGTTGTTGCTACCTGTAACTCTGTTAGACTTTTCAAATTCAACTTGTTAACATCATAGTTACCAATTAAGAGGACTTTTAAATTTTTAGCAAATTAGAATAATGCCTGTTCTTAGTAGGTCTTACTGATGGGCAGAAGCCTTTTGATGCTTTGAATTAGTGATAAATGAAGATGATTGGTTCAACCCATTTGGCATCGGCTCAGCTTCCAACCAAAATGAGGTGGCTTATTAACTCGGTAGATAATCTAATTTGAAGTGCAAACTGTAACAGTTTAAATTGCATTCAAATTTGTAGGTTGTTCCTATAATTTAGTGAATTTGAACTGTATCATGTGAACTTTTTTTTGAAATATCATTTTCCTATGTGTTAAATGGTAAATACTCCTCAAGTAATTCAACCCAACAAAAAAAGAAAAAGAGAGAGAGAGAGAATGTTGGCAAGAGCATGGAGCTAAGGACCTTAGAGGATGTTGATTAGTGGTAAGAGAAATGGCAAGAAACTTGTATAAAAGCTAGTAAGAAATTTCAATGGACCCTCTATTCATCCCAAGACATTTCAAGCTACTTTGGCTATAGGGTTCTAGGCCATGATTCATTTTCCATGCGCAAGAACATTTGATACTATTCTTTGTTTGTTGTTGTTTCTTTCTTGTATTTAAACTATATTCTTTGCGTTTTGTTTTTATGTAATAGGTGTTGCTTTTTAGGGGTTATAATGCATGTGTTACGTTGTCATAGATAGTTGTGATAGCGCTCTAGTGGTTGTGTTATCTTTTAATGCCTTATTGAAGTGATAGTTAGTTAGGGATAACAACATCTGCTTGGATCACGACAAGAAATGTTGCATATAGACATGCTTAAAATCACCTCCTTCCACACTTATGCCCGTGACAAGGTCTACTCGACACGCTTAAGGTAAGCGTGAATAGGGTATCAATGGAGAAATATTCATCATGCTTAATAATTGTAGGATACAGTACGATACACACACTTATATTTGTGGAAGACTGCATCATCTACGATGCTTATAAGTGTAGTTAGATTCCCCTCGCTTATATCTGCGACTAGATTACCCTTTGAACGAAAAATCAATGTCACCACTCCCTTACTTATAAGTGTGGAATTATGTATTCATTAACTACTTTCAAATGATTTATATAAATAACTGATTTGGTGGGAAAATTTATATATTAAAAAAATAACCAGTCACTGTTTTAAAAAATACAACTGTTTTATATTTAATAGTGCATTATCATATATATATACATATATATATATATATATATATATATATATATATGTAGAGAGAGAGAGAGAGAGAGAGAGAGAGAGAGAGAGAGAGAGAGAGAGAGAGAGAGAGAGAGCATATTTGACCAAAATTTAAACAACAACAAACAACAACAACAAACTCCCAGTGTAGGTCCCGCTTTCGCGGGGTATGGGGAGATCCAGCTGTAGGCAACCTTACCTCTATAGGTATTCCTACCTAGAGAGAGGTTGATTCCATAAGACCCACAAAACAGTTTTGAGAAAACGGGTTAAAGAGAAAATGATTGCAAAAACCATTCACCGAGTAAGAGAAAGAGGAAGAGAAAAGGTATCGGATAGCGAATAAAGAGGGAGCGGAGACATACCTCAACAAACCAAGTGCGCTTGGTACCGTCACATCCCGGAGAAACACGACCTGCAGACAAGCAAACCAAAACCCTGCCCTCCCCCCCGCCTAAGCTACTGCCTCCTACGGAGCCGAACCCCTATAAACAGGGACCTTAATCTTGTCCCGCCACAACCTCCTATCCTGAGCCATGTTCTCCGTGAGACCGACGACTCTCAGGTCCTCTCTAACCACTTCTTCTAGGCTCTTCTTTGGTCTACCCCTCCCTCTCTTACCACCGGGGGGGGGGGGGTTGATCCTCTCACACCTTCGCACTGGGGCGGCCACACTTCTCCTCTTCACGTGCCCGAACCATCTGAGCGTCGATTCCCTTATCTTCTCCTCTATGGAAGCCACTTCAGCTAAGCCCCTAATTACCCCATTCCTAATCCTGTCCGACCTCGTAAAACCACACATCCACCTGACCATCCTCATCTCAGCTAACATCAACTTTTGGACTTGCGTCTTTTTTAGAGGCCAACACTCCGATCCATAGAGAACAGCCGGTCTAACTACCATCCGATAGACTTTGCCTTTCAAACTCTTGGGCACTCTCTTGTCACACAGCACCCCTGACGCTGACTTCCACTGTTGACCAAAATTTAAATGATGAGAAAAATTACGATAACTAAAACTTTGCAACCACAAACTAATTGCCATCAATTAAGTTGAAAAATAACTAATATTCAACCAGATAATGAGAACTATGAGATCAACGCAAACAACTATTACTAAGTTGATTTCAACATGCCTATAAGAATGCATCCACTACCCAAAAGTTAAATATGTTTGTAATACACATATATAAGATTGAAGCTAAGCAGAACGAAGAGATAGTATATAACTTCATAGTTCCAGGTGAACATGTCACGAACCCAAACTTTATCTCCAATTTTGTGGCATGCTACTGTTGGTTTCAACCTGAAACCATCAAACCCATACATTAGAGTTAAGTACAACAAACAGTGCTAACAATATTGATGAAAAGATATAAAAATCTTAACTAAGATAGAGGAAAATATAACGAGACAAAAACTTCTAAGAAGATTGTAATATGTAATATCCACATTAACCTTCAAGTTAGGTACTCTGGCTCTACAAACATTATGTTACATCCCTACCCTTAGGCTAGTCTTTTTAGTATATTCCCTTATTTTGAAACAAATTCGGCAAAGTTCTGCCTAAAACTTGGCTATTTTCCTTTTACAACTTGTCATTAATACAATAGGAAATAAAAGAAACTCTTCCCGATCTCAACAGTCACATGCCAGAGCAAATGAACTCAACAGGCTACATGCCTAGAGTATCCAACATAAATAATAGTGGAAGCATCACCTTGTTTTTATAGTGTGTCTTACACATCTATGACCTTGTTCTTCTTTCAAACTTAGTAATACAAACCCCTAGCAATGCTAGTGTTGTCAACAATGATTGACTTCCACAAAAAAATAGCTTGGTTTCTCACACAAGAGCAGGGCATCTAAGTGAACAACTATGCATAGTATAAGTATCCTTTCCTGAAAAACCTAATAACAAGAAACGGTACCAAAATTAAATCAAAGAAAGGGCTTTGGCATATTGCTTTCTCCCACGATTATCACTTGCAGTCCATTAGCTGGATAAAGTTTTCTATAGTTAGCTACAAAAATGAAGAGTAAAAAGATGAACCGTAGTTAGGGAACAAATCTAGTATAAAATGAGAGAAATAGCTAGGTACTTAGGTAATAGATTTTCAACTTCAATGCACACAAATATTTATACAATATCCCTTGCAATAGCATAACAAAGACAACTAATCTAATAATCATGTTATTTATATTAGATGAATCAACCCCAACAAACAAAAATGTATATCCTGTAGTCATTCCCCACAAATATCAAAGGCCTTGGGTAAGAATTTCTAGAATCTTACGTAATGATTCAGTCTACAACACTCCCATTTCAAGTTCCCCAACATTTATCAAAGGAACTTTTTCTGCATTCCTTTACGTGCTAATGGAGAATGATAGTAAGGGGAAAAGAGGTAGTGGGTTAGAGGTAAGCTCACTGATATATGAACGTATGTTTTTGAGGGAAGGACGTATGTCTAATTCGATGGCAAGGAGTTGTAATGAATGACACAAAGTCCACCCAAATAGAGACCACCATGGATTAATTATCAAATTGCCATACAAGAAAAAACAAACAAGCTAAAAAAGGAATGGATACACATGAGATGTAAACTAAAGCAAACTAAAATGAAAGTGAATTAAACAAAATATTCTGCCCCTTTCTCACCTTTCCACCCAAAGTTGTGAGGAATCAAGCGACTGGAGCCCATAACTTGTGTCTACCATGCTCAATGTGTGAAGGCGACTATGAGGAGTAGGTCGCCGCACTTAGTATGTGTAGACACATGTTAATACTAGACTACATCACCTATAAGAGTCTATATATATTCCTCTCACTTAATTTATGTAGAGATAATTCCAGGCACTCGATTCCACCCTTTTCCTTGCCACACATACCCATGTGTGGTTAAATTCCAGGCATTAATTAATTTATTGGACATTAATTTAATCAAGAATAATAATGTCATCACGATTTCATCACAACATGTACAGACTAAAAATATGTCAAAAACACAAGCAATGAAAGAAACCTCTAATATCCATATAAGACCCCGGTAGCTGTGAAATTTTATTAATACTAGAAACAAATACCCCTACAACAAGGGAAATAACCCTGTGAAATTTACAACACATCCCCTCTAACTGCAACTAGAGCACATGTTATGCCATCCTCCATAATTTATTTTGATTGTAAAATTAGATGCCAAACAGGAGACAAAGCATATGACATTTATCAATATTTAAAGCTTATGACAGAACTCTTTCTACAAATTAGAGCAATGACTACTATTCATTCTCAAGTTGAGAAAAAAATTGGTAACTTCCTATGACAACAAGAAAAGCATTCAAGGATCAAAATATAAATTTTGTTGCCAGTGTCAGTTACTATATGGAGAAATGCATATGAAAATGGAGCTTCCTTCCACCAACCTAACCCGAAAACAACCTCTGGCTTCAACTAAGAAAGTGGAGCAACACCCCTCTAATTGAACCATTGAATCACAAATGCTCATTTTGTCACCAAAATACACCTCTCATCTCATTTTTCCCCTAAAAGTAACCTGCAAAGATTTGTGGGCATCATTGAAGTAACACCAAAACAAATAAAGAAAAAAAGAGAAGAAAATGATAAAATGTCCCTAAAATCATTGCACATATTTCTTCCCCTTTCAAGCACAATCTCAAGCAAGTTTTAATCAAGGCTCCAAATTGTGATTTAATCTAGGGGGCCACAATCTCTATCATTATAGTAGCTCTTAATTTTTACTAGCAACAATAGATATGATAGACCTACTGCATTCTCAGTACTTCAGGAACTTTCCCTTGAACAATACTACACCTTTTTCATTGCAAATAACCCATATGACCGCAATGTTAAGGAAGTATCATGTAGACCTATCAAGTAAACCGACTCGTAATTCAGACTTTTTCATGTGCTAACAACTCAAAATTCATTAGATCCTAGTTCAATTTTTAGAAATATAAAAATTTATTACAAAAATAAACAAATTCGGATACTTGTAAAAGCAAAAGAAATAGTGAATCACCACCATGGATGTCCTATCATTGCAATAGGAAGGATGAGAGAGAGAAAGAGAGAAGACCTTCAAGTTGCTAAATCCGGAGAAAATCGTCGGTGACTTCAAGCATCATTGTTCGCTGAGATTTAACACCTACTATTTTAAAATTACCCCTAAAGCATTGGACACCACCTTCAAATTGACTGAGATTTCCCTCACTTTGCACCAGTAATTGTTGTTTGTTGATCAATTGAACACTTGTCGCACAACTTCAAAAACCCTAATTTCCATAGTCAGAGAGAGGAGTCTGCGTGGGCCATGGAGTGAAGTCATGACTAATGAGGTGAGTCAATGACTTAGTCAAAATGTTTTACCAGGTAGAAAAATGAAAATTAGAAAAAACAAAATCCTGCTCCTTGGGTTTGCGCATCCAGTAGATTAAATTTTAAACTAACAAATTGGCCTTCTAGCACGCTTACTAAACGTGGGAGTCAAATCTTAGAAGGAGGCACAAACGTCACATTTAATATGCATGGATATACGCCTATAAAGTACTTAGACTCTTATAAGAGTGGGTATGTTTTTTCCATGCTTATTATACGTAGTGATAATAATGAAAAGTTAATTACCCTATTTTCATTGCGATACTTAGTTATGTGTGGTTGAATGAGTGTGGAAGCATGGCAATTTTTTCTAGTGTATGTGGACTTCCACATCACCAATTATCAAAAGGAAATTAATAATTAACATAAGTTATTGAAATTAAATTAAAGAGGCAAGGCCATGAGCAGTAAAATTCAATGAAGAAAGGAGATGGACTTCCTCATGAATTAACATGTAGAATTCTGGTCCAACATTGAATGAAGTGTTAGATGTTATAACCAAATGTGAGTTAACCAAATATTCAAATTTCAAATAAGTAGATTTTGGATCATTGAAAACCCTAGCCATGTTTGGAACTATGAAAATTAGACAAAAAGAAAATTCAAAGAAAAAAAAAGGTGGAAAAAAAGTTGAAAGAAAGTGTATTTTTTCCCCTCTTATTTGGATTAAGAAAAGAAAAAAAAATTACGAATACATTTCGTGGAAACCCTAGACCCTTCCCACCCCCGCCCCAAAAAAATCGTTGCACTCAACCAATCTCGGTCCTCCCCCCTCAAACTCTCTTTCTCCTCTTTCTCTTTTTGGCTAACAAATCTAATGCTATGGATCCCTTTTGCCCTTCCTTGTTCTTCTTCTACCTCTTTTTACATTTGTTGGGATTGATAAAAATCGATGGAAAAAAAAGAGGAAAAGAAGAGAAAGTTTAAGAAGAATTTGTAACAGAAGGAATGTTTTAAAACTTATTTTTTGAAAAATTTTTAGACTAACGTACATTTAGGAGTGAATTTTTCTTTGGTAAGAATTTCTTTGAACTCGTATAAATAGAGGTATGATAAACCTCTATTTCGACCTCATTTAGCCACTTATTTGACGCCCTTTGCCCTGTATTTTCATGTTGGAGTATGGTGAGAAAGCGCCAAATGTGCTTCCTTTTGTGCATATTGTACTTAAAGAAGTGTTTTTCTTATTTTTAGGAAGTGTTGAAGAAAATGAGAAGTTCACAAGTGTTGATGCAAAGAAAATCCATAAGGATGATTTTTAAGGAAGAAAACAGGTCTAATGAAGTTTAGAGGGAAAAAAGGGCAGGAGTAAAGAGCCCAAAAAAGTGCATGGTTGGTCGTCTACTAAGGGACAACCATGTAGAAATCTATAGACTTTAGCTTTGTTTCCCAAAGCTACATACAGGAAGCCATGCCAAAGTGCATGACCATCTAGTCTGCTAGTTTCCAAAGTGCACGGGTGTTTGTCGAACCACAGCTATGCATTTTGCCCATTTTGGCGTTATTTATGTAGAGACTTCATACTTCATGTAAGGCATCTTGGACACTATCTTGGGTAATTTTCTTTCAGCTATTTTTAGGCTACTTGGACCCAATTAAGGGGAGAATAACTTAGGCTAGTTTAATGTATACCATGTACAAGATTATGGATAAGTTCCTATTCTCCATCTCTCTTCAATTCAGGTTTTTCAGTTTGTTTGCTACTTCAATAGTCCATTGTTATGCTTATGTTTTTATGTTTATTATTTGTAGCTAAAGTTGGTTTCTTTGGATAAGGTTAGCCATGGAGATGGGTAATTGATCTTATTTAAGCCTCAACCTACCTTGTTTCTGATTGGATTTAGAGTTTTCTTTCATGCCCACCAAGCGTTTGATGAAATGGTTGAAAGAGTCTTCATCCACGTTTTTTAACAATTGACTTGTGTTGAAAGGTGAGATTGGTTGTTTAGTGTGGGTGGCGAGGATAGCTAGCGTTTGGATATGAAAATAGTCTGAATCCTATCTAGGTCCAGGGTTGCCACTCTTATGGTTTAATTGGGCTAACCCCATGAAAATAGATGGTTAGAACAATTAAACTATCCCTCGACCCTCAAAAGAGGGCTTGGGTGAGCTTTGATGGTGCAATCGATTATCTTTGAATGCTACTGTAACTTGGGAAGATGAGGGTTTGGCTCGATTAGTTGGTTAATCTAAAGTTCAGTTATAATTAAAGTCCTTTTTATTGGCCTTAGTAGTTTAGTTCCTCTTCCAATCACCTTTTTGATTTGTTTAGATTGATGCGCTTGAGCTAGTCTTGGTACTTAAAAGCACATCTCCTTGTTGATACGACTCATACTCACTGGTTGCTAGCTACAACTACACCATGTGCTTGGGTAAATTTTGCACAATAAGTTTTTGGCGTCATTGTCGGGGAGTTGGTGCTTTTCAATATCAAAGCTCACTTGAGTATTCAAGACTAGACTTTTATTTGGGGAAAAAAAAATCAAAGAAAAAATGGAAAAAAAATAAATAAAAAATACTAATTTTCCACTTTCCTCGGCATGAGCATAAATTATTTTGGAGATTTTTTGATAGACTACATGCTTTTCTTGCTCATTGTGGTTATTCCTTGAAGAAGTGATAAATTTTGAATATAGTCTATGAGAGTATGAATTATGAGACCCGTGCTCTTTTGGAGCATTGAGAATTTTACGCTAGAAACATTAATGCAAATTAGGATTTGTTCAAGTGGTTGGCTTGGGATGCTTTTGAATTTGATGCTAGTTGTGCTAATTCTTACATCCTATCCCTTTGTAGCCTTAATTATATCCCTCTTGTGTATGAGATTTGTTGTTATTATGGCCATGACAATAATCCTTGTCCCTATCATATTTTTGCTGTTTCGTTAGGCTTGCCAGCATGACAAACATAATGAATAAGCAACAAGTTGAGTTCGCTAATTATATACGGGAGTATGACCTATCACATGAGACCGACCTTAGGTTTAATTCCCCTAAATTGGATGTTAATTTGTGTGATAATAGTGCATCTTTTCTTACTCTAGAGTTCGGACAAAAGGAAGTACATAACCTTTCCTTGACTACCTTACCCCTATTTGCTCTATCCCGACCTAACACCCTTGAGGATAGCGCTGCATTCATCATGACCTTTCCTGATCCACCTTTCCCTTTAGTTTAGTCAACGAATTTTCAGGTAGGTGGGACAATTTATGTTGATGCTAGCGTTGATGAGGATGATATATGTTGTGAGTCAGGTGATGTTTTTATTGAAGTGCATGATCTCGAAGAGACTGTCCTACGCAGGTCATGCATGTGTGGATGTTGCGGTTACAGTTTTACCTAGTCCTGATCTTGTTGACCATGTATGCCCCGATCTCCTCGATATTTTCTGTGCTTTTCCTTTATGTTCATTACCCTCCCCTTCCCCTGAGTGTTGCAATCTATCACCTGTTGATTCTTATGTGCTTGAGGGAAATGAGGTTGACTGTTCTGAATCCCCAGGTACCTTTAGAGGATATGACCCCTAGCCTAGGGACTAATCCCTAGAGACCCTGACGAGGGTTAAGGTCCAAAAGTTAGTTTCCATCCCGGGAGTAAGAGCTTAGTGTGAGTTAATCTCACTGGGATTGAGTGTAGAGCTCTCCCAACTAGCACTTTATGATGATCTTATGCCCAGAAGTAGTTTCTTATCAAATGAGAAAAGCAGTTGGCGTTTCGCCTTTTTAAGTATTTAAGAAAGAAAGTTTTTAAGGGTCACTATGAGACCAAGATGAAAGAGATTCTTTCAAGAATATGAGCTCCAAGAGGCTAAGAGAAGAGTTTTTATGAGCCTTAAGAGGCTAAATGAAGTGTTTTCAGTAAAAAGAAAGCAAGCTTTCTGCATATGACAAGTGCATGTTCTAAGTATAACTTATGAATGAGATACTAAGTAAGATACGAATATGAAAAGAAATTCTTATGAGCAGATTTCATACATACCCTATGAATGAGATTTGATTGAGACTTGAAATGTGTATGTCTTATGCACCTCATATGAATGAAATGCCAAGAAAAGTATGATTATAAAAAGAGATAACCTTATGTGCACATCATGTGAATAGGGTTCCATGCATAGTTCGAATAGAATGCTAAGAAGTTATGTTTATGAAAAAGAAAGTCTCTATGCTTAGCCTCGTCACTTGTTTAAGTGTTTGACTGCCTATTAGTAAATAGAAATGTGTTTGAGTGCTTAAAGTCAAGTTTATGGTTAGTGATGTTTCCATAGAAATTTTATCAATGCCTTATATGATAAGTAAAGTATGAATATGTGATATGTGACTATTAAAGATATTATTGCCTGTAATGGTTTTGGTTTAAGGGGGTCGGGGGACACTCACTGAGCGTGTGGTTGCTAATCCCACTACTCTTTCCCTTTTCCCCCTAGGTTTTCTTTATGACAGGAAAAAGTTGAGTTAGCTATGTCAAGACGGAATCTATTCCCGCTTGCAAGATGTCATGTGTGCCTACCTACATATTTAATGAAGTCTTGTAAACGTTTATAAACAAGTATCCTAGTTCATGTAATGCATATTGTTTATGAGTCGCTTTGTATGGCCATATGAGCCAACCATCTAACTAGTTAGATGTCTTCTTGGTCAAAGTTAGTTATGTTTTGGGATGTAAACCCCATACTCCGGTTGTGTGAACCGTTGAGTTGTATCCTTCGTTTCTTCTTTATTCATGAACTATTCTGTTTGGTGTAGTCCGAGCGAGTGGCTCGTTGAGTTATGAACTTCGGCGTGTAGCCATTGAGCTTCTTTTAAATGTTTTACGCTTCCGTTGATTTGCAGGGATTTATTGTAGGGCTTTTAGCCTGGAAACGGTCAGTTTTAGGGAAAATTCTGTCCGTTTCGTTGCAAAATTTAAGTAAAAGGTTAAGAAAACGTAACGCTTTCGGCCCTAGGGGCTAGGTGTTTGAGCTAAAAATGTGCTTTTTTAAGGTACTTTTTCACCGGTTTTAGGCTCGTTTTAATAATATTTTTTTTAGGTTTTCAATTGATTTTATTTTATTTTGCAGATTTTTAATAAATGTGAAAAAAAGGGCTGAAAATGGCAAAAAATGCGAGAAATGTGGGGAAAATGACGGGAATTCAAAAACCGGTCTAAAATTCCACAGAATAGGTCCAGATTTGAAGGAAAAAAAAACCAAACCGGTCCAGCGATTAAAAAACCGGACCGACCGGTTCAGCTTAAAAGCCCCCCTTCATTTTCTCTCTCATCTTCGCGTTCCTTCTTTCCCTGCTTCCCTCGAGCTCTGGTTCCCCAACCCAGAAACCTCGAGCTTTGCTTCCCCAACCCAGAAACCCTCGACCCAGAACTGAACCCTGAGTTCCTTGCCTTCGCCATGCCCATTCTCTCTCTACCCACCTCATCTCCTCTCTCTTTCTTCCAGCACATCACCCCAAACCCAGAAACCAGAAAACCAACCCACAGTTTCACCACTTTGCACCATCCCATCCACCGAAACCACAAAACCCAAAACCAACCCACAACTTCACCATCTCCTTCCTCTCTCTATTCCATGACATCACCTTCGCTGGCCTCATCTTCACCGTCCACTCCATCGAAGGGTCTAGAAACGAAAGGCTTCGGGTATAAAGGGTTGAAGACGACGCCAGGGTTCGGATAGTAGGTAATTTAGGAGTAGGTGATTTGAGGTAATTTTTAGGGTTTTGTTTAGGTTTAGTTGTAGTTTTTGAAGTTTAATTTAGGATAGTTTCATTTCAATTTCGGTATTAGTGACCTAGGGTTTGTTCTTCGTTTCTTCCATTTTCGAACTCGTTTCATATTCATTTTTTGGGCTTTAATTTCATGTAATACCGCTATAATTCTGAGTTCCCAGTAGTAATTCAAGATTTTGAGTTCGGTTTTGCAAGATTTGGTTGTGAGTTGCTGAAATTCATTCGAATCCCTCTCCCCTGCTTTCGGTTTGATTGGTTTTTCCGGTTCGATGAGTTGCTTTTGGGATGCTTTTGCGCTTGAAGCTGGTTGCAATTTCTTTGTGAGTAAACATTCACCTTCGTTCTGTTTACTATAGCTTTGCTTTGATTCATCTGCTTGGGTTCATCGAAGCCCTGTTTCCCCCCTGTTGCTTCATTTTGAGTAGGCTAGGTTTCAATTCTGCTCAATAAAATCATGTTGATTCTGTTGTGTGTTATGTTCTCTGCTACGATTACAAGCTGTAGTAGTTTTAGGTTGTGCTTATGGAGACTTGGTTGTTAGTAATTAGGTTGTTCTGGTTAATGTTTAACTCTTTGATTTTAAAGGTGTTGAATGCATAGTTTTCTTAATAAGCTCACGTTGAGTCAAATGCTTAGATTTAGTTCGCTTTAGTTATTTAATTTAAGTTGAACATTTATGTTTTCCTTGAACGAGTCAATTTGGTTTAGTGTAAATCAAATTAGAATAAGTAGTTAAACTGCTTTGTTTAAATGACCATAATCTAAACGTCTTCCCTGTGGACCGACCCTCAGAGTACTACAACTGACAATCGGGTGCTTGAGGTTTCCTTTTTCTTTAGTTTTTTTTCCACCCCTCAAAAACCGTTTACACTAGGGGTGTTACATTGATGGTATCAGAGCATGGTCCTGCTACCATAGGCCACGACCTGAGTTTTGCATCTCATATAGTTGCCTAGGAACGCGTTCAAAATGATGTGATACATGCCTGCCTTGTGTGTAAATGTGAATTTTATGTGAATGTTAGCGCGTTTCCCTTGTTAGATGCAACTTGAGTAAGCTGAATGGTTGGATGAGAGAACCATTTGCTAAGGTATAGGCCGAGTGGCTCGTATTGTCGTGGATAAGATAAGTGTTAACTCAATCAAAGGTTGTTTCGTTTATATGCCTTGGTGATTTTAATTCAATGTTTAAAGAACATGTGATTTGAATTGAATGATTTGAAAGCCTTAAGTCTAAGCTCATCTTTGCCCCTATAATACGATTTACTCCTCGGGCCCCATAATGGAGTGAGCAGACGTACTCTAAGGTTGGTAGAGAGAGAGCTAGAAGCAGTTAACCATCCTTTTATTAAAAAAAAAACAGATTCGAAATAGAAAAGCTATTTCCCCCCCTTTGAAACTCAAAAATTTGAGATATTAATGCCGTTTAACTATCGAGCCACGGTTATCTTACACTGAAGGATTTGCCTTCCGTTACTGATGATGAGGTGGTTTAGATTCACTAATACGCGCCCTTATGTTTATCAAATGTTGCTTGTAAATGTGTATGTGCTAAGATGTGTACGTTGATAGAATCTTTCGTAAAGAGCTAGGAAAGGAATGATTGGAAATTAGTTGCTATGATTGATAATCCTACTGAATGATACCTTTCGTTTTCGAATTCTGAATTTCTTGAGTATATTAAGGGATGCTCTTGTGTACATGCTTGAAAGACTAAATGCTAGTGGTAGGACCCGCTAAGCATCGCGTAAGTGTACCTATTGTTCTCCTTCTTTGCCATTGTTGCCTAATCCATGTATTACTTGCTTTCTATTATATGGATTGTTGTTCGTGAATGGGGTGACGATGTTTTGTCTTGAACGAACCCGAATTCACTTAGAAAGCGAAAGGGAGGAAGAACCTGGCGGACTTTGGAATTGTACATAGTAATGATCTCTACTAAGGTAAGCAAACTACAGTGAGACTCATATGTTTAGCTTTGATTCAAACCTAGTCAGTTAATTGATGCCTGAAGATTTAATTCGAAGTCAATTATATATGTTTAGCTTTGATTCGAATCAATTTGGTTAATTTATGCCTGAGTAGTTAATTCGAAGTGAATTATATATGTTTAGCTTCGATTCGAATCAATTTAGGTAATTTATGCCTGAGTTGTTAATTCGAAATGAATTATATATGTTTAGCTTCGATTCGAATCAACTTAGTTAATTCAAGCTGAAAGCTTTAATTCGAAGTAAAGTACGCATGTTTAGCTTAGATTCGAACTCAATTAGTTCTCTCAAGCTCGAAGATTTAATTCGAAGTAAAGTACACATGTTTAGCTAAGATTCGAACTTAATTAGATAATCCAAGCTTAAAGTTTTAAGTGGAATCATGCCTGGAAACTAACTTCGAAATGAATTGTATGTGTGTAAAATCAATGTGTATGAATCATTAGTCGTTCCATGACCATTTATGAACTTCAAAATGAATCGTATGTGTTTAAAATCAATGCATATGATGTTTAGTCGTTCCATGACCATTTATGAACTTCAAAATGAATCGTATGTGTTTAAAATCAATGCATATGAATGTTTAGTCGTTCCATGACCGTTTATGAACTTCGAATTGCATCGTATGAGTTTAAAACCGACATATATAAATGTTGATTCATTCTATTGTCATTTATACGCCTAACTATCCCATAATGGCTTATTAACTCCGAAGTAAATTACAAATGCTTAGAGTCCAATCATGTTTAAATTGCTAAGTAAAGTGCTCTAGTTTTATATGTGGATGTGATGGTATCTATGCGTACGTATGCTTGCTGTAACGCACCGCTGAATGGTGCTACTTGCCCAGGTAAGTACCTAAACCTTACCTTTTCATAAGCTAGCATGATAATATGTTATGATTAATAAATTGAAAAATCGAGATGGTAGTTGGACGGTTTGAGAAAGAACTATGAGTGGTTCGAGGTCTTTGTGGTACGGTGCTTGTGAGGAGTGAGCCTGGGTTGTGAATTAACCGCAATCGTGTGGATTGCAAGGTCATGTGTGGCTCATTGTGTTGAATTCATTATGAAGTGCTTAAATGTGATACATGTGGACCCTCCTTCCCTTTGATATCTTCAAATTGCATTATGTGCATAAGGGTGAGTTTTTCAAAGAAGAATTTCATGTTTTGAAACGATAGTAGCCATAACTATTAGTGCATGATGGCCTATTTTAACTAAATGAATACAGTTTTGGGGGTGAACTCGCTTGAACGGGGGAATCCCTAAAGAGTTTTACAAAAGCGTGAGTTGCATGATAAAAGATTTCGCTGTGAAAGGCAGCAAACTTATTAGTCGTTATGACCAGCTTAAACGGCTAAGATAAGTGTTTAGGGACAATAGATGAAAGTGAACCTGCTTGAACGGGGGAATCCCTAGCCTAGGGAGTAATCCCTAGAGACCCTGACGAGGGTTAAGGTCCACAAGTTAGTTGCCATCCCGGGAGTAAGAGCTTAGTGTGAGTTAATCTCACTGGGATTGAGTGTAGATCTCTCCCAACTAGCACTTTATGATGATCTTATGCCCAGAAGTAGTTTCTTATCAAATGAGAAAAGCAGTTGGCGTTTCGCCTTTTTAAGTATTTAAGAAAGAAAGTTTTTAAGGGTCACTATGAGACCAAGATGAAAGAGATTCTTTCAAAAATATGAGCCCCAAGAGGCTAATAGAAGAGTTTTTATGAGCCTTAAGAGGCTAAATGAAGTGTTTTTAGTAAAAAGAAAGCAAGCTTTCTGCATATGACATGTGCATGTTCTAAGTATAACTTATGAATGAGATACTAAGTAAGATACGAATATTAAAAGAAAGTCTTATGAGCATATTTCATACATACCCTATGAATGAGATTTGATTGAGACCTGAAATGTGTACGTCTTATGCACCTCATATGAGTGAAATGCCAAGAAAAGTATGATTATAAAAAGAGATAACCTTATGTGCACATCATGTGAATAGGTTCCATGCATAGTTCGAATAGAATGCTAAGAAGTTATGTTTATGAAAAAGAAAGTCTCTGTGCTTAGCCTCGTCACTTGTTTAAGTGTTTGACTGCCTAGTTAGTAAATAGAAATGTGTTTGAGTGCTTAAAGTCAAGTTTATGGTTAGTGATGTTTCCATAGAAATTTTATCAATGCCTTATATGATAAGTAAAGTATGAATATGTGATATGTGACTATTAAAGATATTATTGCCTGCAATGGTTTTGGTCTTAAGGGGGTCGGGGGACACTCACTAAGCGTCTACTCTTTCCCCTTTTCCCCCAGGTTTTCTTTATGACAGGAAAAAGCTGAGTTAGCTATGTCAAGACGGAATCCATTCCCGCTTGCAAGATGTCATGTGTGCCTACCTACGTATTTAATGAAGTCTTGTAAACGTTTATAAACAAGTATCCTAGTTCATGTAATGCATATTGTTTATGAGTCGCTCTGTATGGCCATATGAGCCAGCCATATACGCCGGTTGTGTGAACCGTTGAGTTGTATCCTTCGTTTCTTCTTCATTCATGAACTATTCTTTTTGGTGTAGTCCGAGCGAGTGACTCGTTGAGTTGTGAACTCCGGCGTGCAGACGTTGAGCTTCTTTTAAATGTTTTACACTTCCGTTGATTTGCAGGGATTTATTGTAAGGCTTTTGGCCTGGAAACGGTCAGTTTTAAGGAAAAACTCTGTCCGTTTCGTCATAAATTTAAGTAAAAGGTTAAGAAAACAAAATGCTTTCGGCCCTAGGGTCTGGGGGCGTTACATATATATATATATATATATATATATATAAATAAATATATATAGTTATACATAAATATATATATATATATATACACATACATATATATATACATAGATACATACATATACATATATATATACATACATATATATATGTATATATATATATACACACACACACACACACACACACACACACACACACACACACACACACACACACACAAATAGATG
>JACYFF010010365.1:35612654-35671060 GCA_017589665.1 Selenicereus undatus | reverse complement strand
ATATATATATGGAAATAATAAACGGATAATTTATAGACATAATTAATATTATAATTTAGAAGCGATGATAGAGTAACTGAATAAAAACTCTAAGTAGATAGTAACTTCGGACATAACCATTGCGATTAATAATTAAAAACCATATTATTGCAAAAATGTCTAAATGGGTATGATTGATATAGTAGATGGTGAATATGATAGAAATCATGGTAAATGAAAGTGATGATAAGTCAAGCTATATTGCTAATGACGTAGAATCCATCCCCTCTTGTTGTATATACAAGGGATGGCAAAAATCCGTACGACCCGATTACCCGAATTCATCTAGCTCGAAAAGAACCGGATATGGTCACAAAATTTATGTCCGAATTTAAAATTCAAACAACCGGTCATATCCAAATTTAAATCTTGGCCGGGTTCGAGTTTGAGCTTTTGGGTTTGGGTTGTTTGGATTTTTGAGCCATTTCGGGTTCAGACAAATTCGGACAATCAGACAATAGGGTTCGGAGATCGGACAACTAGATTTACGTGTAATTTTAGTCCAAATTCTTGATATAATTTTATAAAAAACTTCGAACAACTAGGTGTGGGCTCTAACAAATTGGGTTCGGGTTAGGTCACACAAAATTTCGATCCGAATGTCCTAAAACCATAACATAAATTCGGACATTCGGACAATCGGGTCCGGACGTCGGGCATTCGGGTCCGGGTTCGGGTCCGGGTTCGAGTATGACCTGTGTGTCTGATTTATAATTCAGACAGGGTTCGGGTATGAAGTTTTTGCCCAAATGTCTGATTTGTCCGGACCCGAATCAACCCATACCCAAATTTTTGCCAACCCTACAAAGGAAATAAAGTTTTAGTAACAGTTTGATTAAAAATGATAGAATTGAAGTTTATATTTACACATTGTCTACCTAGTATACCTAACATTAGTATTTCGTATGCAATAAGCATGTTCTTCTCAATTGACTGGCGCAATAAGAGTTATAGGAACTTCTACTTCACTGTAGCGTGGAGACTTCATAATAAACACACATGGTTTACCTATGTAATCGGGATTAGAAAGGTCCATCCCACTATCATTATTGTATTTGAGATGATTGATCAAATAGTAATATTCTTCCTTCCACTTCACACAACATACAACGTCAATCGTTGGTTCTTCAGCTAGATGCTTTAAGTCGGTGTCATTACAATTTATATAACTTATTACGTTATCTTGGATTTACTATTTGGAGGGGTAAAAATAGACATACAAAGAAATTTGAAAAATAAAGAGCAATGACTGTAATGGTGGGGCAGTGATTTTAGGAGGCAAATAAAAAAGTTAAGAGGAATTTCAGGATCACAGACCTCAAAGGGATGGTAGCAGTGGTTCTTCACATGCTAAGTGTCCTATAACTCTTAGAGATAGGGGGGATATTCCTCAACCAGATAGGCAAATAATGAAGGTTCCAAAATCTGAAGGAGTGAACATGGAAGGACTACTCAACGATACTTCCAGATTGAAGAGGAAATATTCATATACACTCCCTTGGAAGTAGAGGGGCCCTACCTCTTTTCAAGTGGTAGTTAACTCTCCAAATCAGAGAGAGCGGGTAGACGCCATGAGGGATGTGATAGATCTAATGGAAAGAAACAAGGTTTGAAAATTCATTGATCTTCCAAAGTCTATTGGAAACAAGTGGGTATTCAAGATCAACTGTTACGCTAATGAATCGATTGATTAGTTCAAGCCTAGTCTAGTGACCAAAGGCTTTACGCAAATTGAGAGTATAGACTACGAAGAGACTTTCCCTCTTGTGATGTGATGAGCCTCTATATGGAACAATCCCTTGGTTTTGTATCAAAGGGCCAAGAGGACAGAATCTATCACCTTAAAAAGGTCTATGTATAGTCTTAAGCAATCTTCCAGATCATGATACTTTAAATTCCATGAAACTATTACTTTGTTTGGTTTATCTATGATTTAAGAGGACCATTGTGTGTATATTAAGAGAGCAACTAGGGGGATTATATTTCTTACGTTGTGTGTCGATGAGACACTTTTGGCTGCAAACAACTTATAGATGATTGAAGCTTTTAAGAAATAGGCGTCCTCTGTTTTTGAGATGAAGGACATAGGTAAAACTAGTAATGTCATAGGCATGGAAATAGTCAAAAATCATTCCAAGAATCTCATAAGTTTGTGCCAGAAAACGAGCATTAAAAAGGTCTTGGAATGTTTTTACACAATTCCAAGCCCGTATACACTCTAGTTGAGAAGGATATGACATTAAGTCTTGATCAGTGCCCTAAATCAGATGATGAAAAAGAGAAAATGAGTAATGTTCCTTATACTAGTGGCATAGAAGCTTAATATATGCCATGTTATATACACAGCTTGACAATTACTTTGCGGTTAATGGTTAATTGTTCACAAACTAACCCAGGATTTGCTCACTGGAAATCCATCAAAAAGAGCCTTGCCCCATCTTTGTTGTACTACCGACCAAGCCCTTTGCTAGTAGGGTAAGGACCTAAGGTCAAGGGAATACTCGGATGCAGGTCAGGTTGTTGATCCTGACGATTAGGGGACACTCAGATGTCAATTGGGGCCCCTCCGACATGTGAGATTTTGTGCCTACCTTGTATACTTGACCATTGATTCTTAAGGTTAGTGTTAATATTTGGGGTTTGATGACACTTTATTTGGTTAGATGGGCTTATAGCTTGACACACTTACTTCAGAAAAAAAAAGAAAGGGAAAAAAACGAAAAGAAGAACAACAAGAGTGTGAAAGAGAGCTGGGCTTCGATATCTCTATGTAGGCTTCAATAAGTGAGTTGGACATCAAATAAAGCTGCTAATGAGCACAGAATCCAAATATGTGCTAAGTTGTTCCTTTGACAGCTCAGGGCCTAATAAGCCAAGCGCCACCCACTCGGGCTATGGAGCACAAGGAATCAATTGAAAAGAAAAAAAATGAAAAACACAGGAGAGGTAAGAAAAGAGAGGAGGTGAGCTTTGTCACATAAAATAAAGGGAAGTCCATTAGCTGAGCAAACATAGTCTTGGGTCTCGTTTTAACCTACCTTTGAGGAGCATACACTTTGCACCAACCGCCAAAGTGTACATATCATGAGATGGTGCAACGGAGGGTGAAAAGTGAGAAATGAAGTTGCATTTATAGGCTATGTTCCTTTTGAGAGTGTGTTCCTCACGTATATAGCTTAATCGTTAGGTCATTAGGGTGATCTAACTAATATAGGCATATGTTTCCCTTTCCATTTCAGTCCTTTTATACATGTTCAATTTTTGTGTTTTGAAAAACATTTTGTAGGTAAATCTTCTACTAACACTCATAAGACATCACTCATCCCCTTGGGAGAATCAAAGGGTTCAAATTGCTTATTACATGTGCTAAAGGCAACCCGTGATTCCCAAAAAAGTGAGTTAGATTTTAGTACTTTTATTTTATTTTGTTAAAGTATAAGCAAAGTCTAGATGTAAGGGTATTTGTTCAGGCTCGAAGTTTGTTTATTTTATAACACTTTTCACGTAGATTTTAGCTTGTCATAATTGTTAAATTATGTTATTTTTTAGTGTTTTCTAGATTTTGTAAGTAATAAAGAGAATTGCTTAAATAGTGAATAATGGGTGCAAAACATGCTAAGCGTTGGGCGTGAGAGCTTAGGTTATCTATAGCGGACAACCCTGGATAACCATGAAGTAGAACCAGGTTAACAAGCAATAAAAACTATATAACAAACAAGGGAGAAGAGAAATGATATGGAGACTACCGTGCCAAACTTGTACTTCGAGGCCTATATATGCTACTTCTTTCCCATTTGTAATGAAGTAGGTTTAATTTAGTTTTCAGGGTTCTTAGGTTGTGTTCAGGTGTAGATTAGTGAAGAACTAGTTCAGTTTGTAGTCACATTTAATTTATTAAAGCTTTTTATTTAATGAATTTCACTTTCTCTCTCTTCATTGTTAGTATCTTCTTGAAATTTTATGTTTTGCCTGTCATTTGTTCTTAATTTAATGTGTTGGTTTTCTTATCTAGTCGTTGTCTTATGCTTCAAAGTTGATGATTTAGTTTCTTGATTTCATTTTCTCTTCCTTTTCTGCTCTTAATCTCTAGAATCTTTCTTGAGATGTTGTAAATTTATTGCCTTTTTCTCGCTTTTGGAGTTAGTGTTTGAACACCCATTTTTACATGCTTGAGTTTTTAGTTCACAATGAGTTTAATTAGTAGTAGTTAAGTTATATTAGTGCCAAATAAGTTGAAAGCTATGAACTCATCCCCACTACTCCAACTATGGAGGCCCAACCTTCACTATTGGATTTCAAGCTTTAAGGTACCCTTTTCCTCTCTTCCCTGAGTTAGTTAGATTTAATAATTCCACATTTAAATTAGATATTTAACTAATTAAATCATAGTTAAAATCATGTTTTATGTTGATTTTGTTAATTATACCTTGTTTTCGAGTAGTTTAATTAATCATAGTTAGTTTAAAATTAGCACTTAATTAGTGTTAGATTAGTTAATTTAAGCATATCTTAGTTGTTTCTTGCTTTTGTTTGGTTTAGATATGTGCTAGACTAGCTAATATGCAACTTGATTTTAACACTATCCCAGAGAATAATGAATTTTCCCCCTTACTCCCACAAAATACTACATAACACTAACCTCTAGCCCCATAAGCTACACAATAATATAAAATGTATATTTTTTGACAAAATTTGATTGATAGGTGGGTTAGCTGTATTTATATTTGTCGAAGTTAGGTATATAATCCACCTATAATGGCTGGAAGCGTCTGACTGGTTGCTTAATTACAGTTACCGTGCCATCTAAGAGGTTGAATAAAGGTTGTGTGAGACACCGATTTTTCTAGAGAGCATTTTTGCAAGACATTTTAGAGTACATAGGCCAGGGGATTATAGAGGGCTCCTTCGTCTAGTGAGATCTTCCCGAACCATTTTTTTGAAGCCAAATTTGATTCTCTTCCATTGCAAAGATTAAGGTAAATCTGTACACTTAATTTGTAGTTTATTTTCCTTCATTGTTATGGGATCCACTGTGATGGCTTATTCTCTAGTTGAATCATATGTTGTTTCCTCATAAATCGTGCTATGTGAATGATTATATTTTTCATTTTTTTGCTATTGCACTCAAAACATCAAGCTATAATTGAATTTACAATTTCTCAATTTATGAAATTCTGGTAGTTGTAGAGCATCTCAAGACCGTTAATATCTTAAATTACAAACAGGATTTGGTTGGATACTTTTTGAGTAATAGTGGGGTGAAATTTCAGGGATCTTCGCATGTGAAAAACCCAAGTTCATTTCTTGAATGGTCGACATCAATCGATTTGCTTCCAAGCTGATGCGTGAATTTATTTTCCACTTGATTTCGATATGAAACCCTTCTAACCCAAGTTGATTTGATTGAATTTTGGCCAGTAAATTGGAAACAATTATAGGTGTTGTTCTATGGCTTCGGGGTGGAAACTTTTGTGTTTGATAAACTTGATTTTATCCTAAATGCTTTGTGATTTTTTTACACATTGGTTCTAAGCATTTTGATGCACCCAATAATGTATCTTGGCAAGGCTTATTGCTTTGTGGCAATTATGTTCAGGGTACAATCTTGAAGCTTGATTTTTTATTCGTTTTTGGTCATCTTTGGTCGAAATTGGCATACAAATTTTGTTGCCGACAACTTTTTTTGGCAGAAGTCCTTAATCCATACCATAACACCCTATTATTTGATCACACTTAGTTATTGTAACGTGACGTTGGTCATGTGATTACAATATTAATCAAAGCAGAAAGCTGCACAACTTTTGAGTCGCAACCAAAGGAATGCTTGAATTGAGTAATTTTAAGTAATCACGAATTTTCTTTTAGCGTATTTATGCGTAGAAAATTATGCAAAAAATATATATTTGTATACAAGTATACATATGCACGCGAATAATGCCACCGACTAACCAAGACGATTTAATTTTCTTAATAATTACAAGAATAAATTATATAATAAAAATAAAAAATAATAACTAATTGAGTTTAGCCAAATATGTGGTCAAAAAATTGAGCACATGGTAATTTAGATAACTAGATAGGATCAAAATTAATATCACAATACCTTAGGTAGAGATAAGAAAAGAAGGGAAAGAAAATAAAAAGGAGCTAATTTCTCATTTTGATAAAAGCAATAGTATAATTTATGAAACTTAGCTAAAAAAGAGAAGAAACAAAAAACAAAAGCACACAAAAAATTCGTTCACCTCCCCCGCGTTCCTCTGATGCTTTTCCCCTGGACCACATCCCCTCCTTGTTGCTAACGCTGTTGTGCCCGACGTCGGCTCTTGCCGTCATCGCTTTGTCGCTAACCCGATGCACCACCATCATAGCTGCCTCTAACCCCAGCCGCTGTTACCCACCACCACCCTTCCCCCCTCTTTTTTTCCCTATTCTGCTCGGGTGCCAGGGCTGGGTCCCACTACTGCCATTGCCTAGTGACTGTCGCCATCCTTGGCATTAGAACTTGGCTGTCCAAGACCTCGAAACCGCCAACAATGCCCCTAGATTTCATTTCTACTCTTTCCATCCTTTATCTCCCTCCAAAGATAACCTCTCTTGTTGCTCTTCAAAGTGAATCTAAATTTAAGGCTCCATGTTTTAATTGAATACACTAAAGTACTAAATTTTGGAGTAAGTGGATTATGTATTCTTGAGCATAATGGCTTAACTGAGTGGGTAATTATAATGAAAATTTAGGTTATTTGGTATAAAACTACGTGGTGAGGCTAATGAAGTACTAAAGGGAGGTTTGAATAAGAAATTTCTATTGTGATTATTAAATAGAATTATACATGTAATTGGGTGTTGTTTTTTGATTATATTTTGAGTAATTAGGATTGAATTTTGAACTGTTTGTGCAAAAGCACGTGATATTACTAATGATGTTGTGGAAAAAGATTGAGCAAGCATATGCTATTAGGTTGTTTAACTAAACAAATGGATATGGATATTCATGCCTTGGTTATTTCTTAATGATACGAAGATGGGTTGCTTATTGGAGTTTGGAGTGAAGGAAGAGTTGGGGGTGAAGGTGAGATTACAAGATCATGACTTAGACTTAGTTGATTAGGTTGGAACGGTGCTGCTAGGTTTTAGGGGACTCCATTTGGTGAATAGCCAAATTATTGAATGGAGCAAATAATTCAAGTTGTCTAACAACCAAGAAAGGGTTAAGTTCTATAAATGAATGTGATGATTTAATTGGAAATGAATTTTGACTTTTATTGTTGTCCAAATGGACATGAACTTGGAAATTATGTGAAGTTGTACCAAGAAATGGGTAAAGGAGTAGTTCGACTTAAGTAAAGGGGTAAAATTATTTTTTATGAGAGAATTGAATCAAGCAACGGAAAATTGATTAGGTAGTAAAGCCATTGGATTTATTAAAGCAGTAATTCAACCCCCAAAAAAAAGCAAATGAGCAATATGAAATAAGAAAATAGGATAAATGGTTAGAAATTTTGAACTTCATTAGATTTCATTATAAGGGAATGCCTAAATTGGCTAATTCTAAGTTACAAGCCAAATGTAAAAGAATGCCTAAGGCACTAAAGTTCGCTCAGAATGCATGAAAATAGGCTTAATAAAGTGTAAGGGCTTGCGAAAATTAAATTTCCTTATGAGTACCGAGATTTTACCAAACCTATTCGTCATCTGTACTAGAAGAACTGTTACTGCTTGTACCTTTCAAGAACATTTAAATTTCCATTTGCTAAATTAAAATGTTTTATTCGGCCAATGGAACTTGTAGGATCAATTTCATTGTTTGTCGATTAATATTCAATGGTCATTGTGCATAATCTATACTAGAAGGACTTATTGTTTTGGGTCCTTCCTATTAATCGGGATATTCACAGTTCATATACTTATTGATGTCATGGCTCCTGATCATATGTGCGGTCCAATTCTTGACCCAAAAATAATTAATTTAATAGGAATTTTGAGTGTAATATTATTTAAAGATGATTTCAAAGTTCATTTTAAAATTAAGTGCATTCACTAGCTCTTCTAAGAATATAGTTTACGTTGCAAGGTAGCATATTGAGTTTGTAGCTCATTTTCCTATTTTATGTTTCCAAAAATCTTTCTAGGGAAAGGGAAGCAAATTAAGGTTTGTTAAAGAAGCTTTTTTGGTGGTTAGAAAAGGGGAATATCATTATCTGGGATGATGGAGGATTACTAAGTTTTAACTTGATTGTGGAGGGAATTTGGATGATTAACTATATAAATTACTCTAAAAAAATAATCTAATCAACTACACTACTAGAGATTCTAAATTCTATTTAATGAAGTTAATCTAAACTAATCTACTGGTTTCAAATAAACAATTAACACACAAAGCTCATAGAAAAGGGCGATCATAGGGTCCAACATGGCTCGTAGCACGACATGACTACCAACATTTCCCAACAATCCTCAACAGATCACCTCAAAAGAAAAATCTAACTTAAGATCAATGATAATCTACTCTAGTAATAGGCAACAAAAGTAAAGAGAGAGAAAATTACCTACTAAAGCAATTCATCTTGATGATGGTTTTACTTGCTCTCTATTCAATCAATCACTAATCAAACATCATTAAATATCAATCAATTCCAACTAGCTTCCATTGATGAACCTTGAAGCTTAAGACTCCATACCCAAAGTTGAACCAGTGAAGCAGAGCTTTGAAGAAGAGATGAATAACAAGAGGATGATCAAAGTTTTGAGGCCTGGAATAATGATTCAAATCCATTTGGATTGTACCAATAACTCCCTATAACTCTTTGTTCATCAAAGCCCATTGTTTTAGCGATGAGGTTTGGGGTTTAAAAACATAGAATTGCTGAGAATTTAGGAAAGAGAAAATGACATTAACATTAATTTGAGGAAGAACTTTAAATCAATGTAATAATTAGGCCAAATGATTCAATGTAATTAATGAAGGTTTTTGAGTTTACAATGAACTACCAAGGACAGGAAAGCTGCTAAAACTCATATAAAGCCCTAAAAAATGTATTATCCTCTTTTTCATTAACCTAAACACTATTTAAGTAATTGTAATCTAGTAAAGTAGCAAGGGTGTGCCCGACGCCACAGTCTGGCCATGTCATTCTTCTGCCTTCAGTTCCTTCAACACTTCTTCAAGTTTTCTGAAAAAGGGAAGATGGCATATGTGTGCCACATGGCACGGAACGCCCGTGCCAATATGCTGCCTTGTGCTCTAGGTGTTTTTCTAGTCTGGCACAGCTAGAAAAGGGCTGACACGTCTACTGGTCCATTTTAGTACGTTCAAAGCTTCAGGTTTCTAAATGAGGCGCAAATTGATCCAACTTTGGACTTCTTTATTTCTAAACTAACTAAACACAAAAAATTAATAAATCATTATGTTAAGAGTTATTTATAGACTAAAATCAAGCACAAGGGATGTCAAAGTCATTCGGTTAGAAACCAAATAAATACTCCCACACTTTAGATTTTGCTCGTCCTCTAATAAAGCATGAGGCAATCATCTTTTCTTAAGCATAACGGTTGCATTCAACATCTGTAACAAGCCCTTTAAATCCCTTGGGCCCCCAAGTAGATGAGTGTAGTCTCGTGAGGGTTTATAGAATATATACCCATGAAGTCTTTGAAGAAGAAAAAGAAAACAGAAGGAAAAATAGAAAGTCTTTTTGTTCTTTCCACAAAATTTCACAAAGCGACATCCATAGGGTAATAATGCAAGCCTTAAATGGACGCCTCTAACCAACAACTCACCTTATTGATAAAGATACGCTTAGCACATGCATAAGGATACACAATCAAGATACCTTGGTCCTCCTAGATGACAATCATGCATTGGTACCAACCTTTTTCAGCAATGAGTGAGCAATGGTTACCTCGCTTTAGAATATGTGAATCTCTCTTCTTATGTGTTTAAAGGATGATATGGTTCTGCTCAACCTCAATCCAAAAGATGCACTCTCCCATAAGTTTCACTTTACACTCATTCTCCACCACTAAGGTGCATGAGCAAGTTGATGATCAATAGGACTTTGGCAGGTTGTAAGGAGGCTCGGTTTATGGTAGGGAGTGGACGAAAAATGTAGGACAAATGAGGAGCTAAGCAGCTAAAACCAAGAGGCCACAACAAATCCTATCATAAGCGTTGTCCACACCCTAAGTAATCAATGCAATCCAATTTCTTTCCTGAATATTCAAGTTGGTGACTTGAGTGAGCTAGACACACAATAAGAGCTTCATGTCAAAACCTTTACTCTTATCTTCTTTTCATTTTTTTCCAACCTTTTTCCTTTTTTTTATTTTTTCTTTCTTTTCAAAGAGTGGAACATCAACCACTTCACAAGAGACTTTTTAAAGAATTATTAGTCACATTCAAGTCACCAAATTATGAAGACAACTCTCATAATTTATTCTTTTTCCACCACAAAACATTCTCTCCCAACAATAAACCCTTAAATTAGCACCCTTAGTCTTAGCTTAGGGTTGGAAGTCATGTTTTGCCAAGGGTCAAAGAAAATGGCTCACAAAAAGAAAATAGTGACAATGAAGGCTCAAAGGGGGTAATGAGGGGTACCATAAAGCACAAGGAAGGATTTTTGGCTAATATGGCTTCATGCTTGCACAAAGATTGCCTCATTCCTCTCATCAATCATGCAAATACAATGTGCAATTTCAAATAGGTCTAGTGCAAATTCTAAAGAGCGACATTGTGGATAAGTCTCTCATGAAAAAAGTGTATGGCCACAATTGATGTAGTGGTCTAGTCAAGCTTAAAACAGCACGGATTCACCTACCATGCTTACTCTTTTCTATTAGGTCAAAACAATGCACGAGTTATTCACAAATTTGGACCTAATACCTATCACATGCACCCTAATTACATACCATTTGAATCCAAGGCAAAAGGGATCATTACCGACCAAAATTGCACATTCCCCAAGAACTCACTATTTACAAGAAAAATCAAAAATCTTTTTGATTTTTTGAAATTTTTTCTCTTTCTTTTCATTTTTTTTGAAAAATTTGGAGGGATGGTCTCTTCACCCCCCACTTAAAATACACATTGTCCTTATTATGGAAATATGTGTTTGACCAAGGAAAAGAAAAGAAAAGAAAAAGTGAAAGAAGTGTGTATAAAGGAGAGAGGAAAATACCTTGTAATAGATGAAGGACACTATATCAAAATGCAAGAATGCATATGTACAATGTAAACGCAATAACTATCCCAATGCAACTATATACATTGCTTATGCTGCTAAGAGCCCATCAATGATACACTCAAAGTCCACAATTCATGAAATTCACACTCACAACCAACCTAAACAAAATTATTTGAAATCATGGCCAATTACAACCAAAGTTCACCTCAAATGGCCTTCTCATTACCATGATACCACACCATTGGAAAATAAGGGGTGGGGGAAAGGAAATGCATACAAGAGACCACCTATACTCAATGAATTCCTCCCCATCAAATATTTACACAGAATGTCCCTCCGAAACTGTAAATTTGCTATGAAAAGTAAGGGACGAGTGGTGGATACAACTCATAATCAATGGGTCATATTGGACCTGGGCGGTGGCTAAAAATGCAGAGGGAAAGGAGAGAATGATGATGGATTCCCTTGATCACCCGTGAAAGTGCAATACTATTCTTACAATTACTGGATGGCTTCTGATTGTCCTCAAATGCACTCATTTATCCTTGATTGCTCCTCTAACTCACCGACCTGTCTTATGGCTCATTCATCTTCTCGCCTCATCCGCCTCAACTCTCACTCCGCCTAGTAGTCAACAAAACCTCTAAAATATATGACACCCTCCTCAATAGAATTCATACACCGAGCCATACGGTGAATATATTGCCTCATCTTAGTGTAACCCTCTCGTAGGCTGGCTACCTCTACTTGGAGGTTGGAGAAACATTAGACGAATGCACTATCAAAGGTTATATGGGCTAAGGAGGAGAATTGTCTTATCCCGAATGAAGATGGTTGGTGGAATTGGGGTTGTTGTGTGGGCTCATTCTCCACTTGCATGTCATTTCCCTCGTGGTCCTCATGTTCCCCTTCTTCACCTTTGTCCTCATCATCACTAAACCCCTTATCACTATCTTATCCCATCTACTTTTCATAGATTACAGCCCCATCACAAGACCAATTACTCTTATATTAGCTATTGTTATGCACGCCTCATTGGGAAAATTGAAGAGGATTTGTTTGTGATGGGGGGTATTCGTAAGTGCTACCCTTAGTATCGATAGTGGTCATGTGGCCTAAAGTGGCGATCTCAAGACTCCTACCTAAGATATAGCGTTCAAGTGACCTACGCTTCCTACCATGATTCAATGCTTGGGTTATAGCAGTGATAGTGGCCACAATATGGATTAAATTTTGATGGGTAGTTTTGGCCACCTCCACATGATGACGGATGATAAAAGCACCAGTGTCCACGTGCATGCCTTTTAAAGCACACCAAATAATAAACAACCCCACTTTCTCGTACACATGCTTTGGCTATCATGATGTGCAAATATAATATTAGCTATCAAAAATTGTAAGTAGCGAATGTTGATATTACATATATCTATGGCCTTCGCTTTTCTAGAGTAAAAAACCAGAGGTCCCCCAAACCTACTAATGTATGTCTTATGCTTGGAAGAAGTGATGCTTAACCAAGGGGAGTCGGATTTCCATCGATTAGGGACATCTGTGAAGGCATCGATGTGCACTAAGAGGTGAAGAAGTTCATTAAATCCTCTCAAACTCATACTATGATTAATATTGAACACGTTTATCATTTGATACACATTTTATTTCCCCATGAAGAAAACTCAAGAATTCAACCAAAAGTCTATCATATGATATACATTTTATTTCCACATAATCCAGCCAACCTGAATTACCTAGTGGGGCACTCGCATTATCCAGCATTCCCAAAGCCCTTGATGACTCCACATGCCAATATTTTTGATTACAAGTAATCCTAGTACTCAATTCCTCATATTTGAATCTTTGTTCATCATTAATGAATTGTAGGCCTCAAGTACTTGGAGAAAGGATTAAGAAGAAGACATCAGGTTTACTTTTGCTCCTTGTGGATGGTGGATTTGAAGAAGAAGAAGCCCTTGTTGACTTTGTTGGAAGCGAAGATGTTGTGGAAACTTCACCTAATCCCTTTTTACCCATGGTGGAAATACTTGCTCGGATGGAATTGGTGAATCTAGCTCCTTGTGCTCAAAATTGCTTTTTCCAAGCTTGATTTGTGTTGAAATAGGGTCCAATGACAACCCTTCTTTCTCTATTACCTTCAACCTCAATAATGGGGTTAGGTTTTTAGAAAGAGAAAGTGGGTGAATGGGGTGTAAGAAAGAGATGAATTTGGAGATAAATTTTTGTGGCAAATGGAATTTTGTGGGGAAATTAGAAGAATTTGTGAAGAAATGGAAGAATTTGGGTGGGATTTGAGTACAAAGTGAGAGGATCGATGAAGAAGGTTTCGGGTAGAAAAAGAAAGGGCGAAGACGAATAAAGGAAAAATGAGGAAGAACAAAGAAAAAATAAACTTTTAAATGCAACAAGTGTGTGGCACGCGCACCCCGTGCTAATTTTCTGTCCAGCCTTTTGCAATATGGAATCTGGGGCACTCGTGCCAAATCACTGTTTCCTATTTTGCTTTACTTTTTTATATGGCTTGAACTCGCAGTGTCATTTTTCTACCATCCTTTTTCCGCTCTTTATTTTTTCTTGGTTTTCTCTTTTCTCTTTTCTTCCTATTCTTGGTTTTCTTTTCACATATATTATTTTTTCTCTTTTTCTCTTTTTCTTTTTTCCTTTTCCTTTTACTTTTCTTCATTTTTTACACACTCCACGCATATTCACAACTATTCATATATATGCATCAAGATGAGATATTTCCTACTCGCATTGAGAAGGCTCATTTTAGTAGGAGACATTTCACATCTTCCTCACTAGGTAGTTTAAAGAATTCCTTTAACATATGTCCATTGACCTTAGATATGTGGTCATTAATGGTGTCCTTGATATGAATTACTCCATGGGGAAACACTTTTACAACTACAAATGGGTCGGTCCACCTAGACCTAAGCTTTCTAGGAAATAGGTGAAGTCTAGACTCGTTAAAAGGAACTTTTTGCCCCGGAGTGAACTATTTCTATTGATGCACCTGTCATGAAAGATTTTGCCCTTTCTTTGCTGAATTTATTGTACTCATAAGCTTCCCTCCTAATCTCCTAGAGTTCAGTTAAGGTCAACTTGTTCTCTTCATCGGTGGCTTTCAAACCATAATTGAGGCCCTAATTGCCCACTAAGCTCGATGCTTAAGCTTAACGGGTAAAGGACAAAGATGATCATAGACCACCTTATAATGCGACATGCCTAAGGGAGTCTTAATGGTCATCCGATGGGCCCACAAAGCATCAATCAATTATTCACCCAATCCTTAGGTCACAATCTTCTTTAAGATTTGGTTGATTTGATGGTTGGACACTTTTACTTGACCATTTGTTTGAACATGATATGGGGTAGCAAGTTGGTGGATAATGGAATACCTTTTCAATAGTGCATCAAAGGACCTATTATCAAAATGGGTCCCTTGGTCACTTATAATAGCACGAGGCATCTTATAACGGGCAAGGATGTTCTCTCATAGGAATCTAATGACCACTCTAGTCTTATTTTTCCTCATAGGGATAGCCTCAACCTACTTAGACACGTAATCAAAACACACAAGAATATATTCGTTGCCAAATGACTTAGGAAATGGCCCCATGAAATCAGTCCCCTTTACATCAAATATATTAACGATAATAATGGAGGTGAGGGAAATTGTATACTTCCTACCAAGTTTGCCTAATTGTTAAGAATGCATGTAACTTTTGCAATATTCATGGGCATGCTTGAATAGTATTGGCCAATAGAAGCCGCATTGGAGAAGTTTTGCAGCAACCTCCCTTCCACTAAAGTGCATGGCCACAACATAATGATAGGACACTAAGAATTTGGTCATGACAATACTTGAACAAATAGGGACCATACCATAAGAAAAACCTACCCAATGTAAGGAAGCATGCCTATCATCTTCAGTTCATTCCTTAGGCATTTCTCCCATGGCCAAGTAATTGACGAAGTCAGCATACCACAGCTCCAATTAAGCCCCCAAAAGTTGTTCTTATGAAAAACACTCATAAATAGGGGTCTTACATGCATCATCAATCACACTCCTAGAAAGACGGTATGCTACGGGATTTTTCGACCCCTTTTGGTCTTTAATTTCACAATCAAACTCTTGAAGTAGCATGATCCATCGAATGAGTGCACGTTTGATATCCTTTTTCTTGAAAAGGAGTTTTAAAGCGGTATGATTCGTAAAAACAATCACATGAGACCCTATGAGGTAGGCTCTAAATTTTTTAAAACCAAAGACTAGCGCTAGAAACTCCTTCTCGGTTGCTGTGTAGTTTACTTGCGTTGCGTTCAAAGTGTGACTCACATAGTAAATTACATGAGTTTCTTATCAATTCTTCAACCCAAACTACTGTTACTGCAGAATCGTGCACATCACATATGTGCTCAAATTGCTTTCCCCGAAGATGATAAGTGAAAGGGCATATCTTAGCTAGAAGTGAAGACAAAGGCTTAGCAATCTTGCTAAAGTAATTAATGAATCTCTAGTAGAAACCAACATGTCTGAGAAAAGATCGTTCATCTTTACCAAAAGTGGGGAGGGAAAGATTTGAAATCAAATCCACCTTGGCTTTGTCTACTCTATCCCCTTATTAGAGATAACATAACCCAAAACAATCCCCCTTACCATAAAATGACATTTTTCCTAATTAAGGGTCAAATGCTTATCCTGACATCTTTTTAAGACCTTTTCCAAGTTAGTTAAGCAATCATCAAAAGAGTCTCCATAAATGGAGAAATCATCCATGAAAATTTCAAGACATTGCTTAACTAAATCAGAAAATATGGATACCTTACACCTTTGAAAGGTGGCCGGAGCATTGCATAAATCAAATGGCATTTTCCTAAAGACAAAAGTACTGAAAGGACATATAATTATAGCCTTTTCTTGGTCTTCAAGGGCCCTTAGGTGTAGTCAAAATAACCATCAAGAAAGAACCAAAAAGCTCACCCAGCTAACCTCTGCAGCATTTGGTCTAAGACGTGTAAAGGGAAGTAATCATTTCTAGTGACGAAGTTTAACTTTCTATAATCATTGCATAGCATCCACCTAGGTTGGATTCTGGTGGTAATAAGTTCATCCTTGTCGGTCTATATTTTGAGGAACAACTTAGACGGGACTTACCTACTCACTATTCGAGATGGGGTAAATGATATCATGATCCAACCATGTAAGAATTTCCTTCTGGTATGGTAGGGTTCAACCTTCGCTATCTATTGTAATAAGACCTAGCATATTCCTGGTCAAGATGAATCCTATGTTGCACAATGGTAGGACTAATACCTCTAATGTCTCCCAAGGTCTACCTTAAGGCTTCTTTGTTTTCCTTAAGCAAGTTAAGCACTTAGTTCTCTTGGTCTCTATTCAAATCATTAGCAATTATCATGGGGAAAGACTCATCTGACCTTAAGAATGCATATTTAAGTGTATTGAGAAGGGGTTTCAATTTAAGAAATGAAGCTAATGCACACTAGACAATGCCTCATGAAATGGAGATGGGAGAGAAGAGAAGGAAGCAAGAATGGTTTCATATAACAAGTCATCTGTAATAATCGTTATTTTTATTTCGGGGCAGCTAGCAAATTTGCCTAATAATTTGATCGACCGTAATTTTATTATTGCAGAAAGTTGGATTAATACTGTGTGTTTGTTTGAGTGGGTAATTTTTTTAAAATGAAATTATTATTATTATTATTATTATTATTATTATTATTATTATTATTATTATTATTATTATTATTATTATTATTAGCTTAGAGATTTCACGATGCATTTACGAAAGTAAAATAACACTTCGTTGAAAGTCAGGCTGAGTATTAGGCTTAGCTTTAGTTTATGGGCAAGGCGTTTTAAGTTGAGTTGGTATTAAATAACAACAAAAAAAGGGGGAAAAGGAGGGGTCGAAGCCTGATATCAAGCGAGGACGGGGAGAATGGGGGGCCTTCAACTCTGCCTTCTTCTTTTCTTCTCCATCCAGACGCGAAGAGAAAGAAAGAGGGAGAGAGGGATCGAGACGGACATCGGGAAGGGGAATGGCGGCAACAGCACTGGCACTGCCTAGTGCCATCCATTTGTCACTGGCGAGGAGAGTGCATGAGAGACAGAGAGAGAAAGAAACATAGTGGACATTGGAGGTTGTACAGGTACAAGCTGATCCGGTGATGGTTCCTGGTGTTTATCAATGGCAAGCCGGCGTTGGAGTGACACTGAGGAAGGTGAAGGGGCTCAGGACAGAGGTGAAATGGAGGTTTGGAGACTTGAGGTTTAAGTTGAAACCACCTAAATGAAACCCTAGATTGGGTTCATTAAGCTTGGAGTTCAAGTGGGTGTTCTCAATTCCAAAATTACTAATAATTTTGCAAGTTTTAACATCACTATTCCTGAGTTTGTGCTGATTATTATTCAGTTTCTACGTTAATTTATTTAGGTTGAGAATGAATCTGAACATGCATGTTAACAGGGGCTGTAGATAGATTAATTGACTAGTTGGCATAATTTTACACTAAATTTGAGTTGCTTGGCCACTTGGAATGAAATGAAAACTATATCTAGTTGGTTCGTTGTTGGTGACGACATCGAGTTGGTTGGCCACTTAAACAAGTAGCTTGAATATTTAATAATCCCTTAATTGCTTTCAGAAGTTCTTTAAATGGGCTATAGAGTTGGAAACAATGTGAATTACGAATGAATATGCTTGCATTGTGCTTGAAGGCATCCGTTGATAAAGTATGTATGTGAACTACTGTGATATGGCAAGCTTCCTGAGTCTTTTGGTTAATGGTAACTATTAGACCATTCGTTTGATAAGAATGAGTTGTAATTAAATGTTATAGGCTCTTTTATGACTTATTTTCATGCTTCCTGCAACTGCGCTGAGTCTTGTGTGATGGTATGAAATGTTTTGCATATGAAACAATGAAAAATTGAGGTATTTATACATGATTGCATCTACTAGCTTCCTAAACAAGTTTTAACATCACACTCCTCGATAAGTGAATGGTCACATGGTTGTTAACACGTCTTCAAGCATACTTTGCCAAAACGAGTGGTTTTATGCTTTCAAAAGTTGACTTGAATTCATTAAGGGTTTATAACTCTCTTCAGAATGAAAATGTCATTGTTTGTGATACAATGGGAATTTTGATGCAAGTGTATTTAAGAGAGATACATTTGAAATGTTTTAGGCTATGAGAATGGTGCTAAATGTTTGGACAAATGTTGAGAGAGTATACCAGTATACAAATGGGAACCCTAGAAGACCCTAACGAGGGTAATGGTCCATTGATTATAAGAATCCCTGAGGATAATATGAAGGGCGAGAGTAGATCTCTCCTAGGGCGAGTGTACATCTCCCCTACTGAGCACAAATATGAGAACCTGGTGACCCTCAAAATGATTTTGTGCTTAATGTCATGAAAACGTGTCGTTCGAGGATTATGCTAGCGCAAAGATTTAAAAAAGCACCTGTACTCTTGAAGAGAGCTTTTATTGAATACCAAATGATTTTTCAGTAAATAACGACTATTTTATAAATGCTTACTTCAGTTTAAGTATGTGTTAAACCCAATCTCTTATTAAAAAGAATCTCACTTGATAATTTTAATTGAACTCCTTGATGATAGATGTTTATATGTGAACTAAGTGCTCTACCGTTCCCTATACCTGAATTTGTACTTGAGTCAGTTTGCTTTTGAGTTTGGTATGCATGTTTTGTGATGTTAAGCAAGTGATCATCATTACTATGTTACAAGAGACATAGTTTAGGTCAGTTGAGAACTCTTGTACGTGAAAAAGAAGGAGATTAGGAATATCTTTTGAGTTTTAAAGGTTATTGAGGTAATGATGAATATGGGAGACCTTATGTGATTATTATGTGAAATTAAATAACAAAATATGGGTGATTGCTGCTTAAAAGCATTATATTAAACTATTTTGTTTTTCTCAGGGTTAAGGATCACTCACTGAGCGTGTGGTAGCTCATCTCCTCTCTATTTCCCCTTTTTGCTGGTTTTTGATGTGACAAGTAGAAGTTGATTTACATAACTCGAGTTGGAATCTCCCCCTTACTTTGAAAAAGGTCTTATGTGTATATATATACGTAGACTTACGTGTTTAACAATGTAATATGATGTATTCCTAGATTTCTAAATATATGTAAATAAAGTACTTTGGTTTGTGTATTGCATATTCAATAACAGTCGCTCTGAATGACCATGTGAGACAACCATCTGAATAGTAGGTCGTTTGTTTTAGTTGAAGTTAGTTGTTTTTGGGATGTAAACCCATTGCTCCGGATGTGTGATCCGTTGAGTTGTATCTTTTATTTCCTTCTTTATTATTGAGCTTTATTATTTGGTATACTCCTGGCGTATGGCCCATAGAGTTGTTGACTTCGATGTGTAGCCGTTGAGTTTGTTCTAGTGTTCTTTTATGGTTCTATTCATGGCAGGGACATAACATAAGGTTTTAAGCATGGGAAATGGTCTGGTTTTAGGCGAGACTCTGTCCGTTTCACTCCAGAATTTAAGAAAACATTAACGTCCCTCACCCTAAGGGATGGGAGTGTTACATATGGTATCAGGGCGAGGTCCTGCGACCACAGGTCGCAACCTGAGTCTTCCATTTCATATAGCTACCTAGGAACGTCTTTGTGATGATGTGGCATATGTAATGTTTTTATGCGTAAATGTGGTTTTGGTATGATTGTTGGTGCAATTGATTAACTATGTGTGACTTGAGTGAGCTGATTGGTTGAATAAGTGAGCCATTTGCTAGAATATAGGTTGAATGACTTGTATTCTCATGAATAAGCTAAGTGTGAACTCGATCAGTATTGTTTAGTGCATGCACCTTTGATGATTTTGTTGAAAGTTTAAAGTATGCTTCGTCTGAAGTCAAATGATTGGGAATGTTTTAAGTCCCAGCTCATTCTTTGCCCTTACGTACGATGTGCTCCTCGGACCCTATAATTGAGTTAGCAGATGTACTCAAAGATGGTAGAGAAGAAGTTAGGGATCATTAAGCCATTCTCCATTTCTCAAAACAGGAAGATTTTATAATGTCGAATTCTTTTCTAATGATTGAACTATGGTGTGCCTTCTTATTCAAAACTTACATCTATTCTAAGAAAACGTACAGGATTTAAATTCATCATTGAGTGTCGTTATGCGTGATTGAATGTTGCTTATGAGTATATATATGCGTAGATGCGTACGTTGCTAGATTTGTTAATGATAAACCATTAAGAAGCATATTAAAACTTGCTCTCTATGTTTGACAACCCTACTAAATGATCCTTTCTTATGTGAATTATGAATTGCTTAAAGGAATTGAGAAACATTTTCATATACATGCATTCAAATTGGGAAATAGTGATGGAATCATGCTGATGGTTGCAGTAGTGATAGTGCCATTATTCTGCACCCTTAACATTGTTACTTGTGTGTTACCACTGTTGTTCTGTGGGTGGTCGATGGCTTGGTGTTGTTTGAATGGGTTATTGGTTGCTTTTCATCGTGCAATAAACATTGCTAATGAGTTAATCATGTACTATGATTTATGTTGTATGGGTTGTATTCTTGTTGTGGGGATTGATAGCGCCCTAGTTATACCAAACCCTAAACACACTTAGAAAGAAAATGGGGGAAAGAACCTAACAGACTTTGGAATTGTCAAAATACTTATGTCACCTCCTAGGGTGATGACCCGTACCTTCCTAGGATGTTCTTAAGTGTTAACATGAGGTTCAGAAGGCAGAATTCTTTATAGAAGTTTGAGCCTCCCCTTTTGTGTTACGAGTTCTCGAGGTCCCTATAATCACTTATGGGATAGATATATCCTATAGGTCATTTGGACGTACTTTTTGTTATAGATTGCAAATTGGGGTTTGCACTTGTCTCTATTCGCCTAAATATCATCCTATGAGCCAATACCATAAGACTATGTATATTAGAGCATAAGTAAGGTGCTATGTGCAAGGTAAAAATTGTATGAGCCTGTACAGTCACTTAGATTTATTACAGAAGTGTCATTGAGATGTTTACTACTAAACTACTAAGTAAATGAACTACTTGGTGCTTGTTTGACTTGAGTCTTGTTGGGTAAGTCATTGAATTGCCCAAATAATTTAGCTCACGTGGGTTGTTGCTTGATATAATTGTAGTCAGTTAAGAATTACATAGCATTTCGTCACTTATGTTATAGTTAAGTGGCTGGTTGTGCACATACTTCATAACATGATTACGCAACTATAGCACTATGCATTTAGGTATTTACCTTTGTACACATCGTTGAATGGTACCCTAGAATATTCATGATTGTAATGGAGTTGCTCGTTTTCTAATTGAACTAAATACCTGTGTTTCTTATGTTTGATTGAGTGGGTATTTAGTCATATGCCTAGTAAAAAGATCTTGTGACCTTAGGAGTTTACGTTCGCATTTGTTTGCCTTGTACATTCTATGCTTGGCCACACCACATGCTAGCATACTTGTGACCATAGTTGGATGCGTAACTTTAAGGGTTATGAATGGGTATGTGTGAAACAACCCCTGACAAGGTTCGACCAAATGCCCTAGCATAATATGATTGAGTTATCCCGCATTATGTTTTGTATGATGAGTTTGTAATACATGGTAAATTTCATAGGGAACCTTGGACGATGGTTTGCTAGCCATCATGCGTGTTACCAATGCTATCTTACTATGCCTTGGTTATTATGTTTGGCCTTCCCTTTGATATAGTCATCTTGTAGCTAAGTATGATACCATTTTGCATATTACCACTACCATTTCTCGAGTTACTTCTACATGTGTATGCACTTGCTCATGAGCACCTCAAGGAATTCGACAATGTTTTGGTTGAACTCAGGGTCATATTGGAGTTTATGTCGTATCCCTTCACTGAGTTGTGAAGCATAGTTGTCAATGTAATTAACCAAAATGCATACCCTAGCATAGCTTGGTTGTACTAGGTTATAACTTATAATATTCTAATAAAGGTGCAAGGGGGCCTAGAGATAAATCCATGAACAAACCCATGTATTTATATTACTCTACGACTTACAATTGACCAGTTCTAAATGAGGGTAGTTCTTTCCACCAGCGAAGCTCTTGTGATTACTTTGTTTGCTTGTCTTCATAGCTATGTATTCTGGCCAAAAAATTTCCTGCTTCGCTAAGGGCGATTGCTGAGATATTTGCCTAGGAACTCTAAGTCAAATACTCGGAGTCCTCCTCCCCTATGAGACTACACATCTCTTGGTGGAAATGCCCCTGTGAAATCACTTAATTACCCTAACAGTTAAACCCTGGTGGAATATTAGTTGAGCTATATCAAGGCAACACTAGGTGTATGAAACTTGTGCCAAACCCACCACAACTAAGAAACCATTTATCTACCTCCCTTAAAAAACTAATGTACAAACATATACAGGCTTATTACTGCGCACCGACCCACATTCTTGGTATGTAGCTTTTCCAAGTTGTTTCCTTGCGTGACTATTGGTAATTGCATATGTTATCCTCTTGTAAGTTGCCTGATATATACATGTTAGACTGATCTATGTTGCTTATGATTCTTGGGCTTGAGAATGTTGAATTGTTGATTCCATGCAAAGTCATTGTACTAAGGTGATGCTACGTGATGCTATGTGATGCCCTTATTACTCTAGTGTGCTATAGGAGTTTTAGTCTTAAATCTAAAAGTGATTTGAATTCATGTTTTTAGAATGAAACTACCGGTATATGACCTTGATTTTTTATAGCCTAGTTGTCATACCTTTAGATGCCAATTCATAGTGATGCATATACATAGAGTTATTGGTCACGTCGCGGATAGTGTTTAGATAATTGAAGGTCAGTGTTGCTGTTAAAATAAGTTTAATATGGTTTTCCATGCCAACCCATTTGCCCCCCTTCTATACGGTTTTCCCTTGGTGCCTTAATAGAGTGAGTAAACGCTTGAAGAGGATTGGCAAGGAGGAGACTAGATGTCATAAGCCTCTTTTTTCTGATTTAAAAGACACAATTATCTATAAGGCAATATTTTGGATTTTATTGCGAGTTGTGTAGATTGTGTCATGTGTATGCACATCTTAGGTATGATTGAACTGTGAGCCTCGAAATTTCTAGGACAAAATTCTTTTAAGGAGGGGAGAATCTAATAACTGCTATTTTTACTTTGGGTGGCTAACGAATTTGCCTAACTATTTGAACGGTCGTAATTTTTTTGTTGTAGAAAGTTGGTTTAATACTGTGTGTTTGTTTAAGTGGTAAGTTTATTAAAAATGAAATCATTATTATTATTAGCTTTGAGATTTCATGATACATTTAGAAACGTAAAATAACACTTTATTAAAAGTCCGATTAAATATTAGGCTTAACGCGTTTAATTTGTTGGCTAGGAGTCTTGACTTGAGGTGGTATTAAACAACAAAAAAGGGGGGGAGAAAGGGGGGTCGAAGCCCAACATCAGGTAAAGAGGAGGAGAAGGGGGGCTTCTGCTATGCCTTATTCCTTTCTTCTCCATCCAGACGCAAAGAGAGTGAAAGAGGGAGAGGAATCGAGATAGACACCCAGGAGGGGAACGACAGCGACGACACCAGTACTACCTAGTGTCGTTCGTTCGTCACCGGCGAGGGGAGTGTATGAGAAAGAGAGAGAAACGTGGTGGACATTGGAGGTTGTAATGGTACAAGCTGATCCGGCGACCGTTCCAAGCTTTTGTTAGTGTTAATTCGGCGGTGGAGCGACGCTAGGGAAGGTGAAGGGGTCGGGACGAATGCGAAAGGTAGGTGTGGAGACATGAGCTTCAAACCACCCCAAACCAAACCTTAGATTAGTTCCATTATGCGTGGAGTTCAAGTGGGTGTTCTAAATTCCTAAATTTACTAATAATTTCGTAAGTTTTAACATCCCTATTTCTGAGTTTGTTCTGATTATTATTCAGTTTCTAACTTAATTAACTTGGGTTGAGAATTGATCTGAACGTGCATGTAAATAGGGGCTGTAGATAGATTAATTGACTAGTTGGCCTAATTTGACATTAAATTTGAGTGCTTGGCCACTTGGAATGAAACGAAAACAATATCAAGTTGGTTGGTTGTTGGTAACGAATTGAATTAGAGTTGAATTATTGAGTAGTAGGAATGATTTGGGTTGAAATAATGAGTTGATTTTTGAGGATTGTAGTGGACAGTCTGTGAGGAGGGAGTTCGGGTTGTGTGAAAAATCCATGAAATTACGAATTGTAATTTTATGTTTTGATGCCATGCATTACTTTTTGTTTGCCTGAATCTAGTTGTAACATGCCAGTGAATCGAGTCATGGGTTTGTTAGCCTTTTATTTGAGTGTGTACTATGCGTGTAAGCCATGGCTGAGTTCTATGCCAAAGTGTTGCAATCTTAACAGTTCCAGGTTGCTTATTTTGTTTGAAGGTTTCGTGCTGAATGATTTGTGAACCAGGAGTCATTTTGATTAAAGCTCGCTTGATTCACTTTAAGGATGCACTAACATTCTCACATTGATGCTTTCGAATAATTAAATTCCTCAAGTAATCCGCGTAAGAGTCATTTATTGTTTCTATGACTAGAGCAACATCTTGATTACTTAAGCAGGTAACTTGAATGTTTAATAATCCCTTAATTATTTTCAGACGTTGTTTAAATGGGCTATCGAGTTGGAAACAACATGAATTAAAGCAGAATATGCTTACATTGTGCTTGAAGGTGTGCATTGATAAGTATGTATGTGAACTACTATGATATGGCAAGCTTCCTAAGTCTTTTGGTTAATGATGACTGTTAGACCATTCGTTTGATAACAATGAGTTGTAATTAAATGTTATAGGCTCTTTTATAACTTATTTTGGTGCTTCTTGCGACTACACGGAGTCTTGCTTGATGGTATGAATTGTTTTGTATCTGAAACAATGAAAAATGAGGTATTTACACATGATTACATCTACTAGCTTCTAAAACAAGTTTTAATATCGCACTCCTCGATAAGTGAATGTTCATATGGTTGTTAACGTGTCTGTAAGCATACTTTGCTAAAATGAGTGGTTTTATGCTTTCAAAAGTTGACTTGCATTAAGGCTCTATAGCTCTCTTAAGAATGAAAATGTCGTTGTTTGTGATACAATGAGAATTTTGATGCAAGTGTATTTAAGCGAGATGCATTTGAAATGTTTTGGGCTAGGAGAATGGTGCTAAATGTTTGGATTAATGTTTAGGGAGTAGACTCGATATGAGGGAACCTGATTGCTGGAGAGTAGACTCAGAAGTGGGAACCCTAGAAGACCCTGACGAGGGTTACGAGCCACTGATTGTAAGAATCCCCATGGATAATATGAAGGGTGAGTGTAGATCTCCCCTAATGAGTACGAATATGAGAATTTGATGCCCTCAAAATGATTTTGTACCTATTATGTGATGAAAACTCCTCGTTCGAGGAATATGCTAGCACAAAGATTTGAAAAAGTGTTTGTACCCTTGAAGAGAGCTTTTATTGAATTCCAAATGATTTTCCAGTGAATAATGATTGTTTTATAAATGCTTACTTCAATTTAAGTAATGGTCCTTGCCTTTATGTGTTAAACCCAATCTCTTACTAAAAAGATTCTCATTTGGTGATTTTACTTAAACTCCTTGATGATAGGTGTTTATATGTGAACTAAGTGCTCTACTGTTCTCCATACCTGAATTTGTGTGTGAGTCAGTTTACTTTTGAGTATGGTATGCCTGCTATGTGATGTTAAGCAAGTGATCATGACTACTTAGTTACAAGAGACATAGTTTAGGTCAGTTCAAAACTCTTGTTCATGAAATAGAAGGAGATTAGGAATATCTTTTGAATCTTGAAGGTTGTTGAGGTAATAGTGAATATGGGAGACTTTGATTATTATGTGGTATTAAATATCAAAATGTGTATGATTGCTACTTGTAAGTATTATATGCAACTATTTTATTTTTCTCAGGATTGAGGATCACTTATTGAGCGTGTGGTAGCTTATCCCCTTTCTATTTTCCGTTTTCCCATGTTTTTTATGTGACTGGTAGAAGTTGATTTACATAAGTCGAGTTAGAGTTTCCCCTTGCTTCGAAAAAGGTGTTATGTGTATATATATACGTAGACTTACGAGTTTATTGATGCAATATGATGTATCCGTATCAGAAGTCAACCTGGAATATGAACTCCTACACCTTGATTAACACATCCTTAACATCCCTGTATGAAGCCTAGTGGAATGGTCAACTAATTGAAGAATCATTTTGGTAGATTTAAGATCCCTCAATCCTAATCTCTCATATACTATGAATGGTAAGAGATTGACACTAGCACTAAGGTTAAGTAAGGCCTATGTATGTTTTTATTGCAAATAATAATTAAATTGGGGGACATCCCGGATCTTTTTACTTGACTGAAAATTGATTAGAAATAATTGAACTCACATTAGAGGCCAAAAAGGCTCTTTTGGGCACATTAGTGGGCCTCTTAGTTGTGCACAATTCCTTAAGAAAGCAAGCACATGGGGCATTTGTTGAATCACATCAAGGAGAGGAATGTTCATCTTAATTTCGGAAAAGGTTTCCCTTATCTTATCAACATGAGATTGAGCATTCTTCCCCTTTAGTCAATTAGAAAAAGGAGGAATAAGATTATAAGCCATAGGAAAAGAAGTCAGGGAAGCCTTAGAAGGTGTAGAATCAAGGTATTTGAAGAAACGCCCTCTTTTGGGGTCTTTCACACCCTTAGGAGAAGGGGAATTAGATAGTGGAATGTTCACATTATGAGAATCATATTCTTGAGAAGGAGGGGAAGAAGACACATTTACATCATTTTCACCAACATGGGTGTCTACTTCCTTAGCCGGTCGTAAAGAGATAACGCCATTCACTTTCCTTACATCATTTGGGTCAAAAGAAGAAGAATAATAACATCCCCCTCTAGGGTTCATGTCGGCTTGACTAGGAAAAGTCTCTCTATTTTAAATAGCTAGTTGAATAAATTGTTCACTCATCGTCTCATTAGACTCTTTAAGCTCTCTCATAATTCTCTCCATGTTGTTCACTCTCTTAACCACTTTGTCAAGATCATTTTAACTAAGAGAGGAATAAGATTGAGCAACTACTATTTGAGAAGGAAGGCCTCTAGAAGCATTGTATGCCCTTTGAAATGGTGGCCTTTGATAAGGAGAAGAGGAGGTATTTTCTTGGAAACCATCAACTTGAGCATTTAGAGTATTTTCGCCGATCCATGAAAAATTGGGGTGCTTAGACCACCCCAGGTTGTCTGTAGGAGAATAAGGGTCAAACTTTGGCCTTTAGAAGGCCATATTCACTTGTCCTTGCTCTTAGCTTGTAGCCAATTACTAAGCAAATAGTGGATAAGCACTTAGAGAATGATTGGTAGATTGGCATTAAGACCATGCAACAATTTGGTGAGAGGGAAGGGAGTATTTGTTTTGTGCCTAGGACTAAACCCTTTATCTTATTCTCAAGGGCAGTCAAATGAGTGTCAATGTATATTGTACCTACTACTGCATGAATACCTCCCTTTTGGTTGTTAACTCAGGCACCTAAGTTCTCATCCTTTATGGTCTCTCAGTGTAAAATCTTTTACGCTGACTCATCTAGAAAATCCCATGCTTCGGTCTCAATCTTGTCCAAGAAACCACTTTAACACATAGATTCCACCATGTTCTTTATTTTGGTCAAGTCCTTGATAGACTATTTGGCACATATGCCAACGTTCTAACCCATGGTGAAGACATTGAGCAACCAAGAGTTTAAATCTTTCAAAACACTTCTAAATGGACTCTTTTTCCAATTATACAAAGCGATTAATTTCATTTCTTGCTTTCACTACTTTACCATTCGGATATTACTTTCTAAAGAAAACCCTTTCGAACCCTTTCTAAATGGACTATGTATACATTTTTTCACTGAATCTTTTAATGCAAAAGGAATGAAGCGTAACTGGACAATATCTTGGGGTAGCAAACACACTTCCACAAATTCACACCATCTCCAAAGAATTTAGTAAGCATAGTCATATACTATGGACTAAATCCAAATTACATATCCTCACCAAGTTTCGGGGTTCTATAGCAAGATGGATTAGTGAATCTTGGGGCATAGAAGATTTGATTTAGACGGTTTCATAGAGGATGAGGAGCTTGACCTACCCCCTCTATTAGTGTGCCAAAATTGAGTGCTAAGGGTTCAATTACCTTGATGTGGGGTTGTGTGATTTCAATATGAATGAGACTCCTACAACTAGGTGACCTTTGCCCAAGCACTCATCCAACATTTTTAAAATTTTTGCTTTAAAATTTTTTTTTTTGAAATGCTTTTGTTAATGTCAAATGAAATGAAGCCATATACAACAATCAAACCTAAAAACAATGTAAATTCAGAACGTCATCATCCCTGACAATAACACCAATTTGTTGAAGAAGATTTTTCGTTGGTGAGAAAAGATGATGAAGGATTACTTAGTTTTGACTTGATTGTGGAGGAAATTAAGATGATTAACTACCCTAAATTACTCTTAAAAAAATAATTCTAACCAACGAAACTATTATAGATTCTAAATTCTACGTAATGAAATTAATCTAAACTAATCTACTAGTCTTGCTTAAACAAGCAATTGACACAAAAAGCACATAGAAAAGGGCAATCATATGGCTCAACATGGCCACCAACATTTCCCAACAATGCTCAATAGATCACCTCGAAAGAAAAATCTTACCTAAGATTAGTGATTATCTATTGTAATAATAGGCAATACAAGTGAAGGAAGAGAAAGTTATCCACTAAAAGAATTCATCTTGAAGATGTTAATTCAATCAATCAGCAATCAAACACCATTGGATATGAATCAATTCCAACTAGCTTCCAATGATGAACCTTGAGGGTTAAAGAAGAGATGAATACCCAAAGGATGATTAAAGTTTTGAGGAGTGCATTAGTAATTCAAATCGATTTGGATTGTACCAATAACGCCCCACAACCCTTTGTTCATCAAAACCCATTGATTTGGGGATGAGACTGGGGTTTAAAAACAGAGAATTGTTGAGAGTTTAGGATAAAAACTGAAATTAATACTAATTAAGAACATTAAATCAATACAAGAATAAAGGCAATTGATTCAATTTGATTAATGGAGGTTTTTAAGTCTATAATGAACTACTAGAGAGAGAAAAGCTGGTATAACTCAAATAAAACCTTGAATAGTATGTTTCCCCCCTTTTTCATTAACCTAAAGGCTATTTAAGTAATTGCAGCCCAGCACAGTGGCACGAGTGTGCCAGGCGACACGATATGGTTGTGCCATTCTTTTGCCTTTAGTTCCTTCAGCACTTCTTCAAACTTCCTGAAAAGCGAAGGTGGCACAGGCGTTCATTTTGTTGACCTTGTGCTCTATGCTGTTTTCAAGTCTGGCAAGGCTGGAAAAGGGCTAACATGCATGATGCTCGATTTTTAGCATGTTCACAGCTTCAAGCTTCTAAATGGGGTGCAAATTGCTCCAACTTTGGACTTCTTTATTTCTAAACGTACCAAAAATGTTAATAAATCACTATGCCAAGAGTTATTTATAGGCCAAAGTCAAGCACAAGGAATGTCAAAATAGTTTGGTTAGAAACTGAACAAGGTTAAGCAAGAAGCTTTTGATGCAAAGGCAATAGGAAAAAGTTGCCCGAGGTAGTGACAATTAATCCATGTCTATAGCAGGGTTATTTTGAGTTCATCAAACTAATTTTAGCTTAAGGGCTTACAGAATCCTAGAACAGATTAAAATAATTTTTGGAGTGCTAATAATCTATGTAACTACTCTAAATGCTTTGTTAATAACTTTAGTGCCTCGCTTATGTAAATGCTTAAATTTGTGGAAGTAACTTTGCCATGAGCTGGGATCACCATAGTTACATGATTGCCTTGGCTCTCTAAGAGAGGCGGCGATGACGCCCCAACCTATGTGTGGCTTCTACTGTTTTTATTTCCTTGCAATGCTTAGTTAGGGATAATGGTTTGGCAAGTTAGGGTCGTTTCATCTACAATCTTTTTCACATGAGTTTGGTCATGTCTTGCCAAATTATTTATTGCCATGGCGAAAGTATTGAGGAACTCAAAATTTGATCAATTGTGGTCATTCTATTTGGTAATTGCCATGTAATTTGTGTTTCCGATGCAACTTTTAACCAAGTCACTCTATGCACATTGAGTTTTGACTAGATATATGGCCAAAATTGGTAAAGAAGTTGTCATTTTGACCTAGGGTTTAGCCGATTGATAAACTTAAGTTTTTGATCAATTGAAGTCATTTCCCTTTTTTTGGTAAGTTGTGTATAAATTGTGTTGATGGTGAAATTTTGAGGAATGTCACAAACTACCCCAACCTATACAACATAGCCAACTAAGGTAGGGTGCCTAATATAAGGCCCCCACTTGCAACCACTAAAGTTCAAAAGTGAAAGACCTTGTTATTAGGCTTTGTGGGCATGGAACATATAAATTTTATGTCCTTCACTTAATTGGCAATGTAGGACAAAATTACCTTATACACATTCACACTCATGCTTGGGTTTCCATAGATATCTCTTAAACGCTGTAGCCATTCGACTGGAATTATGCCGGAATATGTGAAACGTCAGAAGTAGCAACTAGGTTTGTTTTCATGTAATAGAACTTTATTTTCGCTTGGCATTTTTTCTATTTTCATAATTGAGGAGCCAAATCAACCCTGACCTAAAATAAGTCTAGAATGCATCCCAGTAGGTGGACATAATTAGAAAAGGTTAAAAACAACATTAGGGTATTAATCTTTCAGTGTTGGGTCATAAGGGAGTAACTCCTGTATTTGGTGGTGTGCAACTTGGCTAGAGGATGAAGGCAATGTCATGTGCATGAATTTAACCTACCATTTGCCATTCTCTATTGAATTCCATGAGGAATGTTTTAAAAAAAATTGCCCAGGCTAGTATTTTAGCATACAATTGGCCAAAGGATTTAGTGCAATTGACTAGAAGGTTGGGAACATTTTTTTCTTTCAAATATTTAGGAATTTTGTTGTTGGTTATTGGGTTTTTGTATGAATGTATGTAACCTTTATGTTCAAAGTTTCATTTGAATTTTCTGTCATATTTTTCTTTTATTAACAGTAGGGGCGGAACTAGGAAAAAATTATTCGGCGGACCACTTAATATTTTTCCATTCTTTTGTCATGTGTCCAATCAAAGTTGGGTTACTCTAGACCTAGCATGAGTTTCTCTATTCAAACTTGAACCCGAGACCTCGTAAACGGTAATAATGTCAAAATTACTTGAACAAACTTGTATTGGTTAAAAGTCACTTAATACTATGCAACTTGGCTGGAGGAAGAAGCCAATGTCATGTGTACGAATTCAACCTACTATTTGTCATTCTTTATTTAATTCTATGCGGAATGTTTTAAAAAAAATTGCCTAGTCTAGTATTTTAGCACACAGTTGGCCAAAGGATTTAGTGCAATAGACCACAAGGGTTGAGGAAATTTTTCCGTTCAAATATTTATCAATTTTGTTGTTAGTTATTTGATTTTTCCATGCATATATGTCACCTTTATGTTCAAAGTTTCATTTGAATTTTTTGTCATATTTTTCTTTTATTAACAGCAAGGTCGGAACTAGGAAACAATTATTGGGGGGACCACTCAATATTTTTCCATTCTTTTATCATATGTCTAATCAAAGTTGGGTTACTCTAGGCTTAGCGTGGGTTTCTCTATTCACACTTGAACCCGATACCTTGTAAATGGTAATAAATGTCAAAATTACTTGAACCAACTTGTATTGGTTAAAAGTCACTCAATACTGTACAACCATGAATTTATTAATTGGGTTTAATCTTGGATGGCAGTGTCCCATTATAAAAGGTTCTGACCCACTCAAAAAAAAATCTTGTACATAGGGAAGATCCTCGGCAAAAAAAATTGATCCACTAGAAGAATGTGTGAGATTCTCTCTTTAAAGAGTTAACATATTTAGAAAGATGTCTATGGTTAATATATTGGGTTATTTTCAAATATTATTAAATTGATTAAAAATGGAATTCCCAAATTTTTTTTACAGAAGTAAAAAAGTAAATAAATAGCAATAACCAAAATAATAATAAAGAATGGAGAAGAAAACACGTTAAGGGCATTCATTAAGGAAAAACAAGTAGATAAATAAGGAATTAGCATTACCATTTATTGAAAACATTTAAGTAAAGGTAGACTAAAATGCAGAAAGAGTCGTAAATTATAAAAAATGTGACTAAAGAGAAATATGAAATGGTGATTGAAAAGCTTGGTAAATAATGAGGGCATTAAGAGTGACCAAAAAACCAAATAGTTTAAGTTAAAGATAGAATATTTGGTCATGCTAGGTTTCGAGCACGGGAAGAGCCAAAGATAAGCATCTTGCAAGTGCTGGCAACCATGAATTATTGCAGATCCGTTGAAATCACAGCAATTGATCAAATATTTTATAAATAAGGAGGGGCGCTATGGCCTCCCTAGTCCCCTTAGTTCTACCCCCGATTAACGATGAAATATTATGAGATGCTTTGAACATTTATTGTTAAGTCAAAAATTATGCATTATTTTAAGAATTATTTTGATTATATTATATATATTATTTCGTCTAATTTACTTTATATTATATATTTTTCAAGATTAGTGTTAATTAAATAAGGAGGAGAAGAGAAGACGTCGAAGTTCGGGTTTTACACACTTGGCTATCAAGACAGTCCAAAAATAATAATTTATGAAAAATATTATTTTCATAATTATTTATTTGAGCTAGGGTTACAAGAGTTGAAGAAAAACTAGAAGACTTAAGGGAGGAGTCTAAGAAAAACCCTAACTACCTTTCCCACTATAAAATCATGCATCATCATCATCTCCTGGAGAAAAAAAAAAAAAAAACCCACGATGTCCATCATATTCACGGCCAACACCTCTTCATCATCTTCTATCTTCACCATAAATCATCACAGCTGCCACCTTTTGTCTCCTTCCCCACAACCACGCATCACCTCCATCCCCTTTGATCATCATCATCACCATCCACTAATCCCACGCAGCCCATCTCACGCTTTGCTCCTCCCTCTTCATAACCTCACCATATCACGCCTTCATCTTCAACCTCCTCTACCCCCATCATCATCTTCTTCATTCTACATTCCTCAAGGCTACTTTGCTTTAGCCCAGCTCCCACGGCCTTCTTCCTCCCCATGCCTCATCTTCTTCAATCTCCTCCCCATTACCAAGATCATCATCTCCTCACTCATATTCATCCTCACGGTTGCCCTTCATCCATCAAACGCATCACCATAATCATCATCATCAGCCTTCAACCCCATCCTAATCATCAACCCAAGTCACGACACTCATCAACCCTTTTTTTTTATTTTTACTTTGTTTATTTTGTTTTCTTTTAGTTGTTTAGATTATTATCAAACATGATTTATTTGGATGAATTTTTTGATGTTACTTTTAATATGAGTGAGTAATTTTTTTATGCTTAGTATAATCTTCTTGAAGTCATACTAAATTTACTATTTTGAAACAAGTCTTATGCTTTATTGCCTAGTTGATTTATATTCATGATTCTATAACGATTAGCGTCTATCGTTTATGATATTCGTGTAAAATTAATTAGAATGCATATTAGTTAGTTTAATACGAATGCAATTGATAGTTTAGAAGAATATAATACGTAAAAGTTGTAGTCTTTTATGCTTAGGTATCACCCTAATTAATCATGAATGACTCAAACTCATCTCTTTTAATTAGGTAATCGCTTTAGATCTTTGTTAAATCGATTTGCTGGTAAATTGGTTACAAAGTGTTAAATGATGTTTTTCTAACACGTAATGCTCTAGTTTGATTAAATTTTTGCACTGGTGTAAGGGTTATCAAATTAGTAGGGTTTATATTAGGGCTGTACCTAATTAAACTATAATCTAAGGAAAAACGGGGAAGAACCGCTGGTGGATGTCTTCTATAGTTTAACTCATGAATGAAATTAACTTGTGTGTTAATGATAAATATTAATTTGCATGGTGGATTGAGATTATACTAAGTATTTTTCATAAATTTGACAACTTTTGATCGTTATTTGTTGCTTAGAGTTAATTTGATTAGTTTGTTAATTTTTGTTCTATTTTTATTAGCTTCAATATAATTTCAATTGACCCCCCCAAAGTATAGTCTTTTAGGAGTGTCTAGGTAATTTTAGATAGTTTATATTTTGATTTTTATAGTGATTATAATTTTAGATTGATTTATATTCAGTTTTAGTAGTTAATTACCGGTTTGTTAGAAATTAGACTAAAAATAGTTATTTTTGTTCTTTTTCGATTTCCATAAGTTACTAGGGTTTAGTTAGTGTCCTAGTCTTCCCATATTTAATTTTGTAATTTTTGGAAGTTATTTGATAATTTTTCAGAATTATTTTGTGAAATTGATATGTGTAGGTTTTTAGGTTATTAGTTCTGAAAATTTCTTTTTTAATTGTTAATTCACGATTATTAGGTATTGTTAAGTTCAGAAAATTGTGTCCTAGAATTAGGGTAATTTGCTTGATTATTTTTGTATTTATATTTATGCAGATTATTTTATTTCTAATTTCAGATTTAATATTCTGCATTGATATTCTGTGGTAATTTTCTGATTTGGATTTTCTGAAATTATTTGGATACAATTGAGGAGTTATAAGCTTATATACCTGAAGGTCAATATTTTAGGTTACTGTTTGACATTTTTTTTCTGATTATTATTTGTTGTTTTGATTTTTAATTAGAATTTCAGTTACTATTCTGATTTTTTTTCAGATTTTTATTTTTTAGAATTATTAAGTTTAGATTTAATAAATTGGATTAGTAAAATTATTTAGGATTAAGCTAGCCTTTTTAAAACAATCTTTCCTCGTGGATCGATCCCTACTTCCCTATGCTATAAAAAGTATTTAATAACTGAAGTAGTGGTTAAATTTGTAGCTCTCGACAAGCTTAACATTTATACTATGATAATATTTTTCAACGTATTTACCTTCTATTGGTTTTCATGAGGTATATGTCCACTTGAAATTAATAGAAAAAGGGTATTATACATTATGAGAATATGTTATGCCATAATCTTCTTAAGCATAGAACAGCTATGTAATACAACGAAACATGTTAGGTGTAAGAATATTTAAATTTATATTTTGTTAATAGTTTCATTAAATATGTAAATTATGCATGAAATGTATGAATCCATATTCACATATCTAAGAATATATGCTGGATTTGCTTGACATATTTTTGAGGTTGGCACATCCTATTTGACTGAAAATTTCAGAATTGTTTCAGGTTTCAGAATATTTCAATGTGTGCTAAGTATCGTGGTAAGTTGGAGCAAACTGACAAAGTTAAATGCAATTAGCATATATTCTTATGATGTTGCTTGAGAACTTTTTGTGTGTACTTGTGACTCTAGGATCAATGTTTGTGCATATTAACTTTCTTAGTTATTTAGAAGTTGCATGGTTGTGTATATGCCAAAAAGTTAGACATATGTATGTTTTTTACTAAATGTAATTTTTTTTTTTTTTGTGTTTGTGTGTGTTCTACAAGCATTATATTGGTTGCACAAGTAAGCACTCGAGGCAAGTGTGTCTTTACAAGTAAGAACTTTAGAAATACAGATAGCTTACTATAAAGTTTGAAACCTATAAACAGAGCCTATGTGTCTTTACAAGTAAGCACTTGAGGCAAATGTTAAGCTTGATTAAGGAATTGGCTGAAGTGGGGCGTTAATTGTCCATTGACAACAAATTCATGTCTTGATTTGTTCATTGCCTACTAATCGAAAGAAAAAATACAAAGATGGTCTGATAACAGAATAAGTGTAATGTTCCTCTTGAGTACATCAGATGCTATCTTGAACTAGGGGAAAACTAGGAAGGGGCTACTAGAATGATAGGTGTAGGAGTACATATGTTAAAATCTAACTTAAGAAGTGGTTCTGAGAGCAAGAACCAAGTGACTTGGATTGGCAATACTTGGTCAAATGAGAAACTTGAGTATAACCAACAAGGCGAAGAAAAACGTGAAAGAAAGAAGAATTAAGAAAAAGTTCAGCATGACCACATGTGTCACTTTGCTCATGATTGCATTAAGTCTGGGAAGGTTCTAGCAACATCTACTAGTAAATTTGTGCTTTAACTTTCATTCACCTTTCTGAAGCTAATCTTATGTGGATTATAGGTTTAGGATTCTAACCCCATTCTCGGGGACTGTGAAGCTTTAATTGGATTATGTTGGTTCCCATATGGTATGATGTGGATACATAAAGAAAGCAAAACCAATGTGGTATTTAAAGGAATTGGAACACACAGTTAGTCAAGTGTGACCATGAATACCTTATCCTAAATGATGTCCATGTTAGTTTTTGGCCTTTGTATTTTGTCTTTGCTATGTTAATGGCATTGAAGCCAATTAGAAAAAACTTATCTTAGTTTTACTTTTGTTAGAGATAGTTTGCTTATTATGATTATTGTATTTGTTCCATTACTTCAAGTGGTTGCTTTTTTTTTTAAGTATTTGCTTATTTACACAATTATGATGATGTGATAGACTATTCGTAATAGACTAGACTATAGGGGCATGTAACATATGTGTACAAAGTCTAGCAAAAGAATGCTTGCTAGCAAACTCAAGTAGACTAGCTCACTTGTGAGCATTGTCTAGCAAGAAAAATAATGAGAAAACCATTTAGAAAGGCCATGTGAGTAGCACTTCTATTGTGATTGATTTATTTAGACATTTGTGGTCTATTGAATGTGATAACAAAGCATACACTTCTATATTTCATCCATTTTCACTTAGTTGGTTAGTTCTATTTGACCTCATGTGAATCGAAGACGATAAGTTGCTTTAAGATACATTTGAACTTGGTTGAATATGAAGTAGATGGAGAAGGTTAATAAGGCCTCAAAAACTGATCACTGGCAAAGTTTTGTTGGTAATATTTAATGCATTTTGTGATGAAAAATTCAAACTGTTCATAAAGACCACAATAGGATGGCATTATGGAGAAATGGAACAAAATACTCCTTGAGACAGTAGGATAATAACTGCACAAGGTAACTTATATATCTCCTGTTGATAAAATATTCTCTGTGTATTACAATACTAGCGAGAATTTCGTATTTCGCATGGGTATGTGTTATTCTTTTAGTACGATGTATTGTTTTTAGTATTAAGTATGCAATTTTTTAACTAAGCATAAATATTGTCTTTTGAGAATTAGTGTGTTTGTGATTTGTGTATGTCTGTACATAATGTCAAACCTCTTCATATATTAAGGTGATCTTGATGCTAATTACTAAGCTCTTCTTCGTTTCATTGCTTTAAATATTCTACAAAATGACATTTAAATTTAGTTTATATTTCAATGAGTCTTTCTATTAAGTTATTGATTATGGCTTCGATGATTTTATACCTAAAAGTCAAATTTCATATTTAAAAGTAAAAAATATTATAAGTGATAAATATATTTATCATCTTAATTTCATGCATAATGGGTAGATATAGGCATACAGTATATATTCATCTTGTGATAGTAATATTTTCCTTTTCCATCAACTAAGTTTAATTGTAATTCTTTACTATAATTTTATAGCTCCTTAATCAATTGCATATAAAAATATAATGATAACGACCAAATATCAACTAGCATATGCCATGCTTTGACTTTTTAAATAATGTTTTTGAAAATTATATCTTATTATATTGAAAATTTAAAGCATTTAAGTTGTATTTCATTTAGTAATAAAGATTAGAAGCATTCGCAAAGAGAATAATGTGTTTTAAAAAAAGTACAGATGTTGCCTAATTAAAATGGTGGTAAAATGTTACGTAAGCTTATTGTAAATTTTAACATTAAATAAAAATATTAATATTAGTATCTCATTCACTAAACTTCTGTTTGAATGATTATAAACATAGATATGTGACTCTCAAATTTAATTAGTTCATTAATCACGAAATATTTATTGATTAGTAATTGTCCGATTAAAACAAAAAAAATAATTAATAACATAACCAATAAAAACACAACAAATGTCACTCTCACAACAACCTATCCAGTTTTATATAATATATATGATTTATGATGATATGATACCATGAGGGTATACCTATGAAGTTAGTTGAAACCATTTGATAGGAGTTATGGCTTGCTTAATGAACCAACCTAAAAGTTTTAATACCTTAAGCGTAGGTAGCTTATGTACACAACCCTCCAATCCAATGGAAGTGCATAAGTGGAGAAGTGTCCTTTTAGGATACTCCAATACTTTTAATAGATTTCTGCTCATTGAGCTATAAGGAAGTAAGAGTGTAGTTGGATTTAACTTAAAAGATATCAGAGTCTAGAGAATGATCTTCAAAACAACAATGAGATAGGCTAAGATTTATGTCTATTTGTGTTCCAAACTGAATTGGATCTTTTCATTTGAGCAGGAGGATTTAAACTAATGATGTATAAGATTATCATCAAGATCCACTTTCATCACTAAAAGTGAATTAAAGTGATTATAGTCTCCTTCCAAGTGGGAGCAAGATGATTGATTTTGGTTTGAGTGGGAGTCGAATTTATCCAAAGAGGAATGGTTTGAGATTAGATGAGTCTTTGCAAAATATCTGATAGTAGCAAAATACTCTTTGTTTCCATTTAGACAATGTGGTAAAAACCTTTCACAACACTCTCATAAGAGGGAAGGGAGCCAAGATGCTCTTTCCAATCCTTCTAACACTACAAGAAAATTGATTTTTTGTAGCAATTTAGTTGTAGCAATTCTAAATTTGCTACAATAATCTAAAAGTAGTAAAATAATTGTAGCATATCAAATATTGCCACAAAAGGTTGAGTGTATTGTGGCAATTGGGCAAAAATGGCCACAAAAGGCATTTATGTTTTTTAGCAAAAGAGGGTCAATTTTAGAGGGAAATTTTCATCCATTGAAAAGAATTCCTTCCTTCCTTTTTGCTGTATTTTTATTATCAAAAATATTTCCCTCCCTATCAAATAAAACATGTTTGCAATTGAAAAAAAAAAAAGAAAGAGAAACAAATTGAAGAGCAGCAGGCAAGCAAAACCGTGAGGAGCTCATCCCTGCAAAACCCAGAACTTCCTTTTTGCATAAGGAAACCACACAAATTGAGGAAACCACACCCAACCCAGTTATACGAATTCAACTCGATTTAGGCAGTTGTGGAATTCATCTACATAATTCATCCATTCATCCATTCATCTTTCCTGAGTTGAATTTATTTTCTGGAAAATCATCTCTCAGCCATTCGTTGTGCCTCCCTGAATTGCTAGCAAGAACTGAAGAAATTCCACGATTTGGTGTGTCGGGTATGTGTAATCTCTAACCTTATCTTCCAATCCCTATCGAAATTTCCAATTGCATCAAGTTGTTTCAGTAATTGGAATTGGTATTCAATTGTCTAACTAGCGCATAAGGTCTCAGTAATTGGGGTTAAAGTGATTGTGTTGTCATCCAGAACTGCTATATTGAAGGTAAGAAAACCACTATTTCGTTGCCTTTCTATTTCAGTGCCGAATTAGTGGTTTAAAAATCAATATTAGTTCTTGGTGATTTGGATTATTCGCACACATTGGACAATTCGCACACATAAGGTCTCAGTAATTGGGGAATTTGAGAATGTTTGATGGGATATCTTATATTTGATTCTGGGTAGTTTTAGTGAAGTTGATTGGATTGAGAATTCTAGTGCAAGTTGATCCCTGTTGCTTCTCGTTATGTTCTGCGCTGAAATTTGTTCCGGTCAATTTGTTTTGAGATCAATCACATGGTGTTCATTGTTAACCCTTTTTAATTTCTTCAATAGGCAGTTAAGTAGACAAATCAACAAAGGTTAAACAAATTATAAGCATGATTCAGTACGTTGGCCAATTTTGCTTCAATCAACACTGGTTTGCCTTACTTCAAGTTAAGCTAGAGTTGTGTTTTGGTGTGCCTGAGTTAGTTAACATATTAGTAAGCTTGGCAAGTTTTACATAAACAATAACAAAATAAGTACAATGTTTGAGTAATGAGTAGTATCCTTGAGTTAGCATTATGCCAAGGTAAGGCTCATCAAGAGACCAAAATGCACTTACATTCCTCTCATCATGTAGATAAAAGAAAACTGATTCGGCGATGAGTACTCTTCAGAATCCTCACTATGTGCCATAGCAACTGCTCCATAAACAGATAATGGTAGCACGGGCAACTCACCATCCTTGAATGAAGAGAAACCAATGTGTAATATCAGTGGCAATGATATCTTAGTAGGAAATCAAATTGCACAATTACCTGTACGCTTAACGTTGTCTTGTACAGTGGTTCGAATTTTCCAGATGGCATTATTTCCAGGGGAATAGAGTAACCAATACTTCTATCAAGAGTATTGTCTGAAAGAACAGCTTGGGAGGTTCAACCGAGTTTTGTACCATCATATGCCCCATCCGTTACCTGATAATCTTGTGTCAGTATGATCTGTCATTAGCAAAACAGTCACTAATTCTTAAAAGCGAGGAAGTAGAGAAATTTTAACTACACTGAAGCAAGCCCTGACAACCTCGAAAGGCTAACTCACTCAGCTTGGAACCAGCTCAGCTCAACCCCTCCGCCAAAAAGCGGCTACTTATATGCCCAGACTTGCCATTTCACTCATCGTAACTCTGTTGGGTACAAGTTACGACACTTATGAACAGGACATGGGATCCTTGTTGGAAACGTATCCAAACCCTACAGTAAGAAGGGGGAGGGGCGTTCAGCAACACATGGTCCTTTTCCTTCAGTCTTTACTATTTAATGGTTCTAATGTCTACTGGTTTGATAGATGCGCGACGTTTTCTTCACCAGTGTCTCTTTTATTATTTTGATGATTTAGAAATTATCAGAATTTTTTAATATGTTGGTTTTAATGGAAGAGGTCACATCATTTAAGTTAAATAATGAAATTTTTCAGAAGAAATCAATTTGAAATTGCATTTTCTACATGGAAAATAATGACTCCTTGTACCTGTGTCCTAGATAATGTCCCATATTCTAAATTTATAACTGTAACGAGGCAGACACTTGAACCTACAATCTTTGTCGGTTACCTCACACAAAGGTCATTGAAGCCCACCTCCCTGGTTTTTGAACTGGGCTTGGGCACAGCAATCTTACTTGCCCGACACAGTACAATCATGGCTTTAATTCATTGGTCATTTAACTGCCAACAATGAAGTCCATAATACATATCCTACAATCACAGCAGTTAATTTATATATAACTGACCAAATCGAAGTTCCCATCTTTTATGAAGATGTCTACGTTTCACCTACACTTATGGTTCATACTGTTCTCCATTCACATATCACAAACCATAAATTTTTTAGTGAGTCATACTGTGTAGTGTACACATTTTCACATAACTCCAGGTGCACCAGAGTATGATAATTTATTGTGCAAACATAAAAGTCATGTTGGTATAATTTATTGAATCCAGCTTGGGAGAATCGAACTTCACTATGTTGTACTGTGTTTTTGTCTGAAATTGTAATTTGCCTGCTTGAAGTAATACATGTCTGGTTGAGAGGTTAGTAACTTAAAATCTGAATTCCTATATATTCTAAAATTTGCTGACTGTATGTATAATTACAGAGGAAATAGGCAGTGACTTTGCTGTGCTTTTGTGGCCTCCTTAACTAAGTTGTGTCATCAATTTCATAATGTCTATACTCTATTGTTTACTTTATTTTATTGAAATGGTTTTGCATTGCTTTGGGATTTTGCAGCTAGGAGGTACATTGATCAGGAAGTTAAAGTTGTGGTAAGCCATGAGCTAAGAGCTGAAAGTTCAATGTTATCCTTGTTGTAAATTATAACAACTCAGCTGTTTACACAGGGTGGGACTTCAACAGAAGCTTAGTTGTAGAAATTGGATGAAGCAATTGAGGTACATAATCGTAGCCATCATAAGAATATCTGTGCGGGAGCTATTTAATTTCCTTATGTACTTTTATGAGTTAATCTATCCAACTTATTTTATATTTTGACAAAAAATGTAACCTCCCAGAAGCTATTCCCTAAAACTGAAAATATATTAACGACATGTTTTTTTTCATGGTTGCAGGCCCTCAATGTATATCACCCTGGATAGTCTGAGAAATAGGGCTAGGGTTAAAAAGAATCCAAATTATTCTAGTCATATTGTTCGTCAGAGCATTACAGAATATGAAAAGCAACGTGATAGAAATATTGAAAAAAACAATAGGGTACTTCAAGAACTTGGATTACCTTTTAGAAAAACCAACGAACATGTAAGGCGAAGAGAACTGATTATGGAAGAAGAGGAGGATTATATACCAAATGAAGATGAAAGAGTGGATGCTGAATTGGAGGATGTGCCATATGACAATGACAACTTCACTATGCATAGACCTACGTTGGAAAGGCAGGTGACTTTGAGAAAATCATCCACTGGTCACAAAGCGGTTGCCTCTGGTATGTTCCCCTTCTTCGATATGAATTTTGTTGAGTGAAATGCTTCTCCAATTCTAATGGAGGCCAAAAACCAAAAAAAAAAACTTAATTTGCTGTTGTTGTAAGTTGGTGAGTGTTTATTTGCTGATTTTTTACATATCATCCGTTTCTTATTCCATGATATTTTAATTTAAATAAGCTATTTTCATAGTATTTGATTGTGCGTATCAGATGAAAGAATGCATGCCCAACTAGATACACCTGTAAGACAAGTGACGAAGACTGGATCAATCCTCACACTCCACCCAAGTATATTCTATCTATTCCTCTAATTCTGTATTATTCCTTTTTTCTGCTTTGTTTTTTATTTTTATTTTTGTTCTTGGTTGGAAGGTTGGTAGAAGGATATGTGGTGCTGCAAACATTTGGGATTTGTGATTGATTCATTTGGGATTTGCAAACATTGATTGTGAAGCCTTTAAAGAAATCTTGTGTGGCTGTGTGAATAGACTATGTACATATTTGTCTAATCTTGTGTAGGTGTGTGAATAGACTATGACGGGCATGCGTGTTATTCTGCCACCTAAGTGTTGTCCCATATGTGTTATTGACACTTAGGTGTGGCCTCAATCTGAAATGTCTGTAATCTTCTAACTAGAATTGCTTATTTCTGGGATGTAAACCCCAGTGCTCCGGATGTGTGATCCGTTGAGTTATACTTTTCATTTCTTTCCTATTATCGAAACTTATTGAATGGTTTACTCCGGGCGTGTGGCCCGTTGAGCTGTGGACTCCGGCATGTAGCCGTTGAGCTTATTGGTGTCTTTTATATTTTTAATCGATATAGGGATTTAATGTAAGGCTTTAAGCCGGGGAAATGGTAAGTTTTTAGGCGAAACTCTGTCGGTTTTACCCTAGAATTTAAGAAAAAAACTAATTGGTTGTATTAAGGATTAATATAGTTGACATTGTCACGTAATAGATTATTTTTATATTGCTTCATTTTGTCTAGGTAAAAGAGTTCAGGCTCAATTAGATGATGTCTACCGCGTTAATCAAGGAAGCTCTTCATGCGGGAGTACATTAGAACAACAAAGGATAAGGGCAAGATCAATTTCTGCACATGGTTGTATGATTCTTTCTAGCAGTATTATTCCGACAGTGTCTTTTTATATACTAATATTTGATACTGTTACCTCTAGTTCATGAGTCAAATGAAATGCCTGGAGAAGAGCATACAAATCTTTCTCATGATGTAGAAAAAGAGTTATCTAGTAAGAGTACGCAATATATAATCTCATCTATTTGCTAAGTGTAATGATATTTTTGAGTTTGGAGATTCTTTTGTAATTGTTATAAATGAGCTCTTGTGGTTGAACTTGTAAATGTAGATACAATGATGGATACACCTATGAACCACAACATTTAGGACGAAAATCTGATTGGGTCATCTAATCAACAAGGTTGGGCAAACTTTTTTTTTTGGCTTTTGTTTTTTTGTTTTTGGTGCAAGCTTCTCAATATTGTTTCATTTAACATTATTTTATTTTTTTGAATTATTTGAGAGGTGCTTTCTTTTTAACCATGTTTGTTTCGTTAATTTTCTTAGCTTCCTTACCCAGACGTGGCAAAACAAAGTGCTTATACTGGAAAAGGAAAAGGGATGCGCATCCGGCAAAAGTAGAGATCGAAATCCCCCCAGAACTCAAGCGTATTGTTGGCACCAACAGCACCCAATTCATTAGCGAGGCCAGCTATTTAATGAAGCAATTGATGCCCTTGGATGTGGAAAAGTGGGATGACATACAACCGGAAAAAAAAGGAAGTATTTCATGAAGTTAAAGGTTTTCACTCGAGACTAACTTTGTCCTGTCTAGTTATGTTTTTTTTAAATAGTTTCATCATTAATAATTTGTATTGCATGTAGGAAATGTTTAAATTGCCCCAAGGTTGTCATGTCGATAATGCCATAGAGCGTCGTTGCAAGGTTTGGTATAGAAAGTGGCGGTATGATTTGAAGCAAAAAGCATACACTAACTATACGACAGTGGCTGATCGTCGGGATAATCCGCCCAAAGAAGTGGACCCTGATCAATGGAAATGATTAGTAAATTATTGGGATAGCGACAAGTTCAGGGTAAGTTCAATATTCTTTTCTATTACATCACTTGAATATGTCCATTGACCATAATCCTGAAATTATAATAAATTCAATTTCTAATCTTTTAAACCTTATGGTTTTTCCTATTTCTTATAGCGTCGAAGTGAGACAAACACTAAAAATCAAACATATCAGAAAATGCTTGCAAAGGTCGGCACAAAATCAATTGCTAGCACCTTCTATGAGATGGTAACTTAAGTTTATATATACTTGGTACTGAATTGTGGACTTGGTTTTTTCTGAAACTTTTTTTAAAACCAATTTTTTACTTGCTTATTGTTGGATGTAATTGCACTTTACATAAGGTCTTCTTAAATGATTTTAGTTGCAGAAACCAATTGATGGATTGGACGACCTCTTACCTGAGGACTCTCAGCCAGAAGCAGAAGAGGATGAAGAACCGTACTACTTGCGATTATGGAAAATCCAAAGACAAAAGAAAGACGGAACTTGGCCAGATGAGCATGCAGAGAAAGCATATGAAGACCTCCAAGTAGTGCACCAAAAAGAGCTTGAGAAGTATGGGGTTGATAACCTTACACCGCAAGAGGCTTTTACTCGTGTCCTTAAGCATAGGAAAGGATCACATCATCAAAGAGGCATGGGTTAAGGGGTGTTAGCTTTTACGAGTTGTCAAAACCAAGGTATCAATGAGGAAGCAATTCAAGATAGGATTGATGCTGAAGTTAATAGGCGGATTTCTGAACAACTAAAAGGCATACATGAGTCTTATGGTGCTCGTCTTCGTGCTCTAGAGGAAAGACTAGGCTCTTCGTCAAGGACACAGGTTCATATAAGTTAGAGTACAATAAGTTTCATACATTTACGATAAGTATCATTTTAGAATTATGAACTAAGCATATACAATTATCATAATTTTATTAGCTACTATTGCAGCAAACATCATATGATGATTATATATTTAATGCAATTTCATTTCAAGTACGATTGCATTTCATTTCAGTTAATTTATTATACCATGTATGTATTTATGAGAATGTTCACAAACAATATACTTACTATTTGCAAACGGTAAACAATATTACAATATATATAACAAAAAAACAAATGCAATCAAAGTTTACCACTTTCTACGATAAGCTTAGTAGCAAAAGTGAACTGCCACAAAATGTATTCAAATACTTGCCAAAATATTGTTCGTGGCTATTATATTTTGCTACAAATATCACCTTCCTGTAGCAAACATGGATTTAGTGGCAAATGGAGCTTGCTACAAATTATATGCTTTTGTAGCAAATTTCAATTTGTGGCAACTGAAAATTTGCCACTAAAGCTAGATAATTCGTAGCAAAACTAAATTTGCCACAAATGCCTTTTTGTAACGGACTATCTGTGGCAACTTTGTAGCAATTTTCTAAGTTACCACAAAAGACTTTTTGTAGCAAAATATCAACATATTGTGGCAAATCTTGTTGCCACAAAAACCCAATTTTCTTGTAGTGTAAGAACAAGTGGAATAAGGTAATTAAAAATTGAATGGAACCAATTTAAGGTTAATAAAGCGCAGGCTTAACATTAATGTATAACCTTCTTTCAAAAAGGTATACATAGCAAAATGGCACGGATGACATTATGGTGAACTTGCTACAAAGGGTGTATACAAAAGGATATGAATGACGATAAAGAGGCTTTTCTCCTGTATTATATGATTTTCCATGGTTCACCTTTATCTAGTTGTCGTCATTGTTAGTTTGGATCTAAGGTCACATCGAATGGATGTATAAACTGCCAATCTCAGTGGAGAATTCAATGAAGAAACTTTTATGGAACAACTTAGAGGTTTCATTCAAAAAGGTCACAAATATAAGGTTTGTAGACTTAGGAGGTCAATTTATAACCTTAACATAACCCTCAGAGCCCTATTTTAATTGCTTCTTATGGTGTGCTCATCTCTAGTGGCTTTGCTAAGATTGATGAAGATCACTATATCTACAGCAAATGTCTCAAGACAAAATGTCATAGCTAAGTTATAAAGTATATGTAGGTGACATAGTAAACGTTGGAATTTTTATGTAATTTCTAATCAAGAACAAAAATGTCTTGATATTTTTACTTTGAGATGATTAATATGGATAAAGTAGCATGTCCCCAAAAAATAAAGTTTCAAAGACAATGTTTAAGGAAATTATTCTTTTTTCTAAAGAGATTGAATCTCATCAAAAGATCCTTGAATAAATTAGCATGCAATGTTATACCTTATTGGTACCGATATCAGCAAATTTGATGAGTTGAGTAATAACATCTAGGTTGTATTAGAAAATGCACAATAAGCAAAACTTATTTACTGTTATGGCTAGAATTTTGATGCAGGCTTTGGTGTGTATTAGGCTAGATATGTTTAACTTAATATCAAAACCAAACCTACAACTAGGACATTGGAAGGAATTAAGTGATAAGGTACATGAAAGAACGTGCTTGGGTATTTAGGCAACAATCAACACCAAAAAAGGCGCACTAACACTGGCTATGGATAAGTTTAGTTAAGAAATCAGCCTCTGACCATGTCTTCTTGCTTAGCAATTATGTTAGAGTAACAAGAAAAGTTTGTTTGACTAAAGAGGTACTTGAATTGTTTGGTTTGAAAACTAGACAGTGTTGTCCAGTAAAGGTTAACTATAGTCGGTTATATCACATGTACCAAGTACATTTAGTACAGTTGTAAGATTGTTGTGATTTCTGGTTTTCCGAGCTGAGAGATAGGAAGAGAAATGAAGAGAGTGAAGAGTATTGTACTGTTACATTGTAAAATGATGATCATCATTGTTATTTAGCTCATCTCTAATGAGCTTTATTTATACAAACCAAAACCATCAGCTATTCCCGCCAAAAGGTTGTTTAGGTTGTTAGTTTGTTACAACAAATTGTGCCCAAATAGGTACAACAACTTGCAGCTATATTCCAGAACAATGGAGAATGATGAAGATCTAATATGCAGCTATGTGATGAGGCTGTATATCTCCAACACCCCCCCCCTCAAATTGGTAGTTCTTTGAACTCCCAATTTGCATAGCAAATTATGATGTAACACACCAGATAAAGGTTTGGTGAGGATGTCAACAAGCTGTGATTTGGTAGAAACATGAATGAGAGAGATTAAACCTGCCAGCAGCTTCTCCCTGACAAAGTGGCAGTCAAGTTCTATGTGTTTTGTTCTCTCATGGAACACGGGATTCTTGGCAATATATATTGCTGCTTGACTGTCACACTTTACTGGAATGGGAGTGATGTTATCAATCCCGAGTTCATGCAATAGCCTGCTGAGCCAAAAGCCTTCGTAGACTTCTATATTCTGCCTCAGCAGAAGAAAGTGACACTGTGCCCTGGTGATTGGATTTCCAAGAGATGAGACTGTTTCCAAAGAAAACAACATATCCACTAACTGATTGTCTTGTGTGAGGACAGGATGCCCAATCAGAGTCACAAAATGCTTCCAAGGTGCAGTGATTTTCTTTGGTAAGAATGATGCCAAGATCTGGTTGCCCCTTCAAGTACCTGAGTACATGCATAACAGCATGAAAATGAGGTTTCCTAGGTGTTTGCATGAACTGACTAAGGTGTTGAACTACAAAAGCAAGGTCAGGCCTTGTATGGGTTAGGAAGTTGAGCTTGCCCACAGTTTTTCTGCAAAGACCTAGATCACCAAAAGGTTCTCCCTGATCTGCTGCAAGTTTTATATTGTAGTCCAAGTGGCAAACTACAGGTGTGAGATTATTGTCTCCAAACTCATCCAGCAGTTCCTTTGCAAACCTTCTTTGTGTCAAAACCAAGCCTATTGGCGTTGATAAAATTTCCATTCCTAGGAAATAGTGTGCCTTCCCCAAATCCTTGATTCTGAAAATATCATCCAAATGAGCCTTAAGGTTCTGAATTTCTACTTTATCATTTCCAATTAAGAGTATATCATCCACATGTACTCCAAAGAAAGTGCTTGAATCCTTGGTTTTCTTATAAAATAGAGAATAATCATTATCAAATTGGTTGTACCCTTTGGCATATAATACTTCAGCCAGCTTAGTATACCATTGCCTAGATGCTTGTTTCAAACCATAGAGTGACCTTTTCAACCTGCAGACTGCATTTGGTACCTCTGTATGAAACCCTTGAGGAACTTTCATATAAATTTCCTCATGTAAGTCTCCATGGAGAAATGCATTGTTTACATCTAGTTGATGCAATATCCAATTTTTCTTGACTGCAATAGTAATCAAAGCCCTGATAGTTGTCATTTTAACAACAGGTGAGAAGGTTTCAACATAATCTATTCCTTCTCTTTGTGTAAATCCTCTAACCACCAATCTAGCCTTCAACCTCTCCAAGTGTCCATCTGCCTTGTATTTGGCTTTATAGACCCATTTACAGTCTATAGGCTTCTTACCTTCTGGCGGAGACATAATTTCCCAAGTCTCATTAGCTATCAGTGCTTCTATTTCCTTATCCATTGCAGTTTGCCAGCCAGGATGTTGAGATGCCTCCAAATAACTTTGAGGCTCAACTATTGGGTTCTCTGTACTTAAGCCATGTGGCTAAGAAACTCTTTTGTCTAGAATGCACATATTTGTGAGGGTAGAAAAACAACAATGTGTAGTTTGATCATTGGAGCTGCAACACACATAATCCTGCAAATAACTTGGCCTATTGTGTGTTCTAGTGGATCTTCTCTGTTGTTGAGAAGATGACTCTTGGGCTATATCTTCATTTCCCATCCTTTGGTTTTTTGAAACCTCTATGTGCTCTACAATAGGTGTAACCTCCTTAGAATAATCATTGGAACCTGTCTAAAACAAAGGATTTCTCCTTTGCATATTAGCAAAAGGAACGGTTCCTTCATGAAAAAATACATCCCCAGAAACATGAAACTTGTTGTTCTCTAGGTCTATAGCCTTGTAACCCTTTTGGCCAAGGGGATACCCCATAAAAACACTAGTCTTAGCCCTGGGTTGAAACTTGTCCCTACCTTGCTTTGTAGTGGACATGAAACACAAGCATCCAAAGACCTTAAGGCGACTGTATGATGGTGGTGAATTATGCAACACTTCATAGGGTGTTTTACCCTTTAACAGTCTAGTAGGCATCCTGTTAATCAAGTGTGTTGTTGTCAAAACACACTCCTTGTAATATTTCATAGGTAAACTTGCTTGAAACATCAAGGCTCTAGATACTTCCAGCAAATGTTTATGCTTTCTTTCTACTACGCCATTTTGCTATGGTGTTTGAACACAGCTAGTCTGGTGAGCTATCCCATGTTCAGCAAAAAATTTCAATATTTCATAACTCTTACTCAACTCCAAAGCAATATCTAACCTTATAACTTTCACTGCCTTTTCAAATTGTGTTATGACAAAAGCCTTAAGCAGTGCAACAGCCTCATCTTTTGTTACCATAAGATATGTCCAAGTGGCTCTAGTATAATCATCCACCACAGTAAGAAAATATCTGTATCCTGTATGTGTCTTGGTGTGGTATGGTCCCCAAGTATCTACATGAATCAACTCAAAAGCACAAGTAGTAAGACTCTGTCTAACTGGAAAAGGCAATCTATACTATTTTGCTTTAGGGCAAATTTCAAAAACAAAATCCTTCACTTCATTATCAATCAAAACTAATTCAGGTACACCTTTCATCTTGTTGCAAGATATGTGTCCTAATCTTTGATGCCAAATAGTAAAAGGAACTGAACTAAATGCATTATTACATTCATAAATCTGCATTTTAAAGAAGTCCTCCTTCATTCCAGGTCTACACTTCTTGTCAGTCCTAAGCCTTTCAAATTCTTCTATGTCCAAGACATATAAGCCTTTGTGATCATTACCAATTGCCAGCGGCCTCTTCAAAGAAGGGGCCTGCAATATGCACAGGTTTTCAGTGAAGTAAAATGTGCTGTGTAATTACTCACATAACCTTTTGATAGATAGAAAGTTGAACTTAAAATTTGGCACCAATAGAACACCATTTAGTATCAAATTTTCTGCTACAACCAAGTTTCCCTTTTATGTAACCTTTACCCGTGTTCCATTAGGCAAGCTTACCAAAATAGGACTATTTAGCACAAATATATTCTGCAATAAACTCTGATTTGAGCACATATGCTCATTGGCTCCACTATCCAGTATCCACATGCCCTGACTTAATGCATAGAAAGAATGAACTGCATTCAAGGCATAGGTTATACCTGCCATGTGAGCAGTAGATGCCATGGGTTCAGAACTCATTTCCTTCTGGTCTCCTCCCCCAGTGAGATTAGCTAGAAATTGCAAGAGTTGCTTAGACTGTTCCTGGTTAAGTCTTGGCTAAACAGAACTTGCAGAGCCTTCAGCCTTCTTTCCTTGATCTCCCCAAGCATTATAGGCACCTCTTAATGACCTACCTCTTCCTCCTTGTCTGTTGGGGTATCCATGCAGCTTATAACATTTGTTCATGGTGTGTCTAGTCCTTTTGCAGTGATCACAAAATAGTTGTGATCTTCTGCCTTATGATTTTCTCAATGGAACATTGTTCCCTGATGAATTCTTTATGAAATTTGTGCTTGTGTTTGGAGTAACACTGGCAGAGAAAGATGCTCCATTAGTTTGAAAATCATTGCCTATTTTCACCTGCCTTTGTCATTCTTCTTGCACCAAAAGAGAGTAGATCTGACATAAGGTAGGTAGTGGAGTCATCATTACAATATTTCTTCTCACTGATGTATAGCTTTCATTCAATCCCATAAGGAATTGAATTAAAAGTTGCTCCTGATCATGCTTTTGTAATCTATCATTAATTTTACACTCACATTTACTGCAAGTGCACTTTGGAATGGCTCCAATAGCAGTGAATTCATCCCAAACCTTTTTAACTTTAGTGAAATGACCTGCTATGTCAAGATCTCCTTGTGAAATACATGATACCTGCTTTTGAGCTTGAAACAGTCTGGCCTTATTGGTTTGGCCATACCTCTCATTCAGCTCTCTCCACATCTAACTTGTTATGCTACAAAACAACATACTATCTCTGATACTCTTATGTAGGGAATTTAAATGCCATGAGATAACCATATCGTTGCATCGATGCCAGTACGAATACAAAGGTGATCCTACATCTGGTCTCATGCTTGATCCCATCAATGAAGGATGTTTTCTATTTTGCTGAGAGAGCTATTGTTACCGATCTCTTCCAGTTTTCAAAATCATCACCATCAAAAACATCAGCTACAAGGCTTTGTCCCAGTTGATCTGAAGGATGCAAGAACAAAGGATCTGTAGCCTCTATCTGAACTCTACTGCCTCCAGCTGCTGCCATAGCATATGTTCTCATAGAAGAGAAAACGCGAGGCAACAAGAAACACTTCTCAGAGGTTCTGAGTGTAAGATACTAAAATAGACTGTAAGATAGACCAATTGGTGAATCAACCAGTCAATCAAAGAAGAAGGAGAATCAAAAAATTGCCAGCCGAATAATGTGGAGCTAGATCAATTGATAGAGTAAAGCTATTGGTCGAAGGAGAAGGAAGATTAGGGTTTCACATTTAGGATCTTGAAGTTGCTCTGATACCATGTTGTGATTTCTGGTTTTCCGAGCTGAGAGAGAGGAAGAGAAATGAAGAGAGCAAAGAGTATTGTACTGTTACATTGTAAAATGATGATGATCATTGTTATTTAGCTCAACTCTAATGAGCTTTATTTATACGAACCAAAACCCTCAGCAAACCATCAGCTATTCCCACCAAAAGGTTGTTTAGGTTGTTCGTTTGTTACAACAAATTGTGTCCAAACCGGTACAACAACTTGTAGCTATATTCTAGAAGAATGGAGAATGATGATGATCTAATATACAGTTGTGTAATGAGGCTGTATATCTCCAACAAAGATTAAACAGATTGAACGTCAGGTTCAACTTTTTGAATGACATGGAAGCGCACAAAGAGAATTAATATAAAATATCTTTCCCATGAAGAATATGGTTGTGGAGTTATTTACTGAGACCTAGTAAGACGATGTATTTGTTGAGCATGTAAAAATTAGGGAACTTTGTAGATGATAACATGTAATGGCATGTTGCTCACTAATCTTTTTCCTGATGTTCACAAATGATTGTCTAATCTTGTGAACATTCAACAAATTGATTTTCGCATACTTCTTATTAGAATGTTAGAATATAATGCATATTCTCATTCATGGATGCTTATTGTGCATTATTGAATATGAAAGGTGTTGGGTGCATGGCATTCATGAGGTTAGCACTCTCATGCAAGTAACTGCCTCCATTTACCAGAATATTAATAGGTGATGGACGATAGGATTTAAAGCAAAATGATCAAAAGGATAATTTGATAATTTGTCAAATTAGAATCATAAATGTCCCCTTGATAGCAATAAAATGCCATTTAGCATATGGGTCAAATTGATTCTTTACCTTGTCCACCTTGAAGAGGCCTGATGTGAATTTACGTTAACAAGTTGATTTAGGAACTTGGTTTCGACAACTAAGTGTCCACGTGTCATCTATACAACATTTTGGTTAAAAAACTGAAAGACACATGCTCCATGGGAAAATAAAGGAGATTGGAGAACCTTTTTCACATCATGTGTGCAAGAGAAGACTAGTTGGGTTAACACAAGTTAGTTCTCAAATTATTATTGTTGAGACCAGCAAGGAAATGGCATTATATGTCTATTCTTGTAACTCCAATCAACGAATTAATCCTCGGTTCAATGTTTGTTATCTTTGTGTCATGTTAAGGGACTATAAATGATCCAGTTTGACATGACATGTATAGAAATATGAGTTGGCCAAATTTGGTTGAGAGACTCATGAGAATAGAAAGATCCTTTGTGTAAAATGTCATTAGAATCTATTCACCAATGCACCAATTATGAAGTAAGCATCATAATTGTAATTACAAAATACAATGGCTTGGTGAGATAAAAGTGGGACATCTTGATAAGATTCAAATGATCTACAGTACTAACATACTTCTAGCTATTTATGCATAGTTCTCGATGAGGGGCTATATATTTCTAACATATATGTGGCGTAAAGCTCTTACAGATATGTTGGTCGTACAACCTACTTATTTAGTTTGAACAATGTATAGAAACTATAACAAAAATAAGTTTTCTTTCGGTGGAAACCAAAACTTCCTTATGTGCAATGGCAGATGTTGGAGTTAAGTGTATAATTCACCCATGAAGGATGCTAGCCTGAGTTGTATAAAGTGTTGAAAAGCCATAAGGATGTATTAATAATGTGCACTTAAAGCCATAGAACCTCTAATAAGCCTCTTAATTATAAATATTGGATAGTGTAAGACATAGATAAAGGGGTGTGTGGAACATAGGGGGTTCTCTATAAAGAGAGTTTTTGCAAAATCCTTTAGAGTAGTTTGGGTATGGGATTGTACAGGTTCATCTACCAAGTGAAATAATCCTTGACCAATAATTTTAAGTTAGATTTGATCGTCTTTTGTTGCAAGGTTAAAGGTAATCATTTATGCTTATTCTTTAGTTTGATTTCCTTCAATGTTTGAAAGAAACTTTGATTGCCTTCAGGTTTGAATTGTCTCCATTCATTATTGTTTGGATTACGTATCATTTTCGCAAAGAGATATTATTACAGTAAAACCAATTGCTAATTTCAAGGAGAAATAAAATGTAATTTATTGATTCTGCTTCATTCTATACACGAGGCAGATTTAAGGCGAAAAAAATTACACTTGCTATTTAGAAGCAAACGAATAAATTTAATTTGTAAAGTGGAAAATATATAGGTATGCAAAACTATACAACAATGTCATTATCAACGTAGTTTTACTGACGTAGAAGCTGTAGAGCTTCTAACAAAACCAGTCTAAACTTGCTGATATCCACCCTCACATTCTGGTTATCCAAGTAGATACTCCTAAATTTTAACCACCCTTGTTCCTCGAACAATTTAGGCTGAAGAATCACTTGATGATCAATAGCGTATTGCTCGAGCAGACTGCTCTCATTTGCACTAATCTTATACTGCAAGTACTTGAGATTCATATCTCTTGCAGGCTTCTCGTAGAAAATCCTAGCCACAGATTCTAATCCCAGAGGAATCACTTGGATTAAGATTGCATTTTGGGGGAGAAAAACCATATTTGTTAACCCAGCTCCATGTACACCAATCATGACATCGAAAGAATTCACCATTTTAGAGAACTTCTTGAGCTTAAGTGTTCTTGCATCTATGATCTCCACATCATAACCTAAGCCTTGGGCTTCGGCCACTATCTCTTCCTCGTTAAGAAAACATCTTGTCTTCTTTCTTGAAATGATAAGAAGTCGTGGTTTTCTGAAACTCTCACTGATCTTCATCTTGGTTGTCGTCCCCCTCTCTAAAGAGTAGGTTTGTCTGATAAAGTGCGTGAAGTTTCTCAATGTGTACCCAAATGGGGGCATTTGTGAGTTGATGCCAAAATCATTATGGGCTTTAAGGCCCACAATCGCATTCTTGAAGCATCTGATCTCATTGTCACGATCAAGGTCGATGATCTCATAGTTTGACAATGCCTTAAGCATGACTTCAAACTTTTTAACCCACCACGTATATTTCTCCTCTATGAGGAACTGAACCTCGCCATTAAACGGCAACGCAGTGAGGTAAAGTGGGATCATAACATCGCTAATTGCATGAAAAAGGTTCCCTGCATATCCTCCAGCGTGGAAAACAATAGCTGGGACTGTGTGGTTCACAGTACATGCAGGCATTTCTTGTTCAGTTGATGTTGGTTTAAGTTTCTGCTCTTTGAGCTTTCCCATAAGATCTTTGTCTGGTTTTCGAGCATAAAGTCCTATGCCAAATGTGCTGTTGTCTGGTACCAGACGTAGCTGGGGAGACGTGAAAAAGATGGAGGAATCATTTCCATGAATTCTGACGTCTCCATTTATCTCACAGAAATCTGACTTCTCTCCTGAAAAGTTGCAGATCGGCTTCAGTAACGACTCGAATTTCATTGGTTCATTGATTTCACCTGAAGAGTTGAGTGAAAAAAAAAAATGTCAGAATTTTAATTGTGTATAAGGATAGTGAATTTTGATTACATTGTAACGATTTATTGGAAGTCAAATGAGTACATAATAGTGGTCAATATCAACCTAGTATTGTCTGAGAGCCATTCGCTGCTTCATCTCCGGTGTCGAGGATGAGATTTGTGCCCCTTGACAATTGTGAATTCACTACTGAAGGAGAAAAGTAACAAAAGGACAAAATGAAATAAAAGAACGCAATGAGTTTGGTGAGATTGTTAAAATACAATATCTTACAAGCATAATGTCATAAACGACAGAAGACTAATGCCCCCAAAAAGCATATATGTATGCCACCTATGCCTAGAAAAACTTTATAACTTGGACCGTAGATATGATAAATATTCAAGGAAAATCATGGAGGAGAGGGAAGTAAGACCATTTCTTCCATTATTTATTTCACAAATATGAGTTAGAAATTAGACGAGTGCCATTTGAATTAGTGAACTCTTTTTAATAAAGAGGTTGGAGGTTCCCACCCAATATAGTGTTTTTCCCATTTATGTTGCAAGGCTTTTCCTGCTACCCCCTGCTCCTTGCCATTGTCATTATCCTCTCAAGCTTAGGCCCAGATTTGTTTTTAAGAAAAAAAAGGGAGAAGAAAGAAAAAAAAAAAAACTTTCTTCTGTTTATTTAGTGTGGAAGTGATTATATAGTTGATGAATGTAATATTTGATTTCAAATTTCTAGCACTAGTTTTTCAATACTTTGTTAAGCAATTAGTTAATTAATTATAATAAAGAATTATACGATCATGACTTGTTTAACTACCTTAAAATTACAAAGAATGATAGGTATATGAATCAGGTGTTATCATTATTTCTTGTTTTGGCTAGAAGTATTCCATTGCTATCTATTGATTTTTGACTATGTCATGAACTTCTAAAGACTTTAATGGCCTTAACTAACACGCGCATAAAATTATCCAGACTCTGTTAATGCCATATACACTTGAGAAAGCTAACAAAAAGAAGAGTCTAGCTATCATTAGTATTTCTAATTTTTTACTTGGAACTCTATTAGTAACAAAACAATCGATGGAAAATTAAGCAAATGGATGCTTACCTAGAGGCCAAGGACCAACATAGGGAGGCTTCAACAACGTACAAAAGCTCAAGGCAACGAGAAAAGCCCCAAGAAGAGCCCCAAGAGATGCCCATGTCTTTAGCCTTCTTTGCTCAACAATGCTTAAAATTCTTGCCAATATTTTGGAATTCATTGCGATTCTTTTTGGCTTCTCAATGCTAACAACTTCGATCCTCTCATGAACTCGAGGGTCAAAGAAGTTTGGAGAAAAGTCTGCTACTAATGGTCAAGATGTTTGTGCTTAATGGCCAAAAAACTAAGTTTGAATTGATTACATTTAGATTTGTAATCAGGCTCAAATATATGCGGAATTGGGTGGTGCATTATTTTGCGGTTGGGTGTTGCATATGCATCCCGTGTCTTTGCATGAACATGATTGAATCGAATTTTAAATTTGATTATTGGTACAAGATTTGCTTTTAAGAGACAAAGTTTTGGTATTTGCTTAGTTGTTGATTCAATTTGAACTAAGGTCAACAGTTTGCCAGCTTTGTTAAGCCCACCTATTTTTCTTCAGCAGATACGTAGTTTGTCAAAGGCATGCATACCTCCCATATTATAGTTTAGGTTTGTTAATTTTTATTATATATAATTGCGATATGTTCATTTGTAAATCACCTCTAAAATAAATATTTGGTAAGCTTTGATACACATAAATGGCCCAAGCATTTATATTCGGAATCCAAATTTTTAATGAAGCTCAGAAATCGCTTGCAAAGCTCTTAAGTAATTTGGTCTAATATTTATCAAGATGAGTTGCTAATAGATTATATGATGATCATGTTAAAGGGTCAATTTACCAACCTTGAGGAGAATGTCAAGGATGACAAGTACAAATGCTATTTGACCCAAAGGAGATTGAGTCTCTAACTAAACTAAGCTAACATTAAAGTTATGGGGAAATCAGCGCAGTTCACAAAATATTTGAAAGTTATATATTGTTACAGATCTAAGCTTGAATTATGCTTATAGTAGCCTTTGTACTTCTAATATTGCGGGGGCGGCCCCCCCCAAAAAGAAAAAAAAAAGAAGAAAAAGAGACAGCTAATGTTGAACTTGAAGCTGCCACGCTAAAGACAGTTAAGGCCTAACTAGGCACATTAGCAACTGAGTCAGGATACTTAGGTTTGGGACTTCCTTTACCTATTGAGGGAAAAACTATATATATGAGGGCTAGTTCCTATAGGCTTATCCTTGTATTTTCTTTGCCTTGAGTCTTTCATAACTCTATAAATACATACATACATACATACACACACACACACACACACACACACACACA
>JACYFF010010365.1:35546718-35612254 GCA_017589665.1 Selenicereus undatus | reverse complement strand
TATATATATATATATACATAAAATACATATATATGAAAAAAAAAAATCCTTTCGAACCATCTTCTTTGTATACTTTATATATTATTATACACTTTCTCCTTATCCCTTTCTATCAATACATGCATCTTCTTGGCCTTGAATCGTTCATGACTTATAATAAGAAATTCTGTTGAATCGTCTTCATCATACATTTTATGCATTGTTATACATTTTATGCATTGTTATATTTTTCCTTCTAATTTTATATGTCAAATGCTTGATTGAGTTAACCCTGTATCGCAAGTCGCAGTTGTATGTTCAGATGCTCTGAAGTTGGAACAGCACTAATAATTACCCCGTATAGCCCGATAGTTGTTTCTACGGTGCAAAAATTTCTTTCAGAAGCTAAGCTATATCACACATTTTGTAACTATGTGCTCCCGTAAGCACACACTTCTAACATTGCGGTTTTTATTTTTTTTTAATTGTATACGGCAACACTAAGATCATTTGGTATTAGTCCCACTTCAATTAGTTAGGTTTGGAAATATTTAGATGTATATAGACAGTTTTATCCCTATAAGCATTCTTATTAGCAAAGAGGTCGTTTCCTAAACACCCCAAATAATTTGTTGAAAAAAACTTGATAGATTAAAAACTGTATTTAATATTGAAAAGCATAAAAGCATTCGAAAAAATTGGCAAAAATTAATGAGGAACAAGTACCAGTAGGCAAAGTAATGTAGACAGGGGATGGGTCACACAGGGGGAACAGAAAGTACAAACCAATAGTTAATAAGTATCGGTTGACGACTTTTCAATATCATGAATATCTATGTTCCGGGTCTACAAAAGAAAGGAAGGGAGAGTGAAGTGAAACTTAACTGCCTAAGGTCGTTTGTCATGGTAATCTTGGATCTCCAAATGCGCCTATCTTGAGCCATCGTACATGAAATTCACAATGAGTCATATATGGCCCAATCACCTTATTTTCACGTTTTTTTGTTCAACCTCTAGATCTTTTATAAACTAAAATATCAATCATCTCACACCTCTTCACAGGAGCATTAGGACCCTCCTCTTAATGCACCCAAAACACCTAAGTCTAACTTCTCTTATTTTATCCTTTACAGGTGTCACTCCAACTTTTTTTTGGGATAAAATTATCATATATTGAACTTTTAATATATATTTTACATCCGGCTCGATCTTCAGAGTATGTACTCCGAAGAACATGTGAATTGCATATCATCACTTTGGACATATTATCCTTGTGTCTTGACAAGATGAAATACTTCTGATGTTTATGTAAATTTGAGATGATTAGTCAACTTCAAAATAGAAAGAATGAAAAAGAGCCACCGACATACGACTAATATAATGAATTAAACAATTTGTTTGATAATTAGTTGGCAAATATGCCTTATAATATGATTGTTGAAAATAATGTAACGAGTGAATCATCTTTGTGCATTATTGGGCCTTTCTTGTTGTGTTTTAACTGTTTTTGGGGTTCTTCGCAGTTGACAAATGGTCGCTTTCATCTTGTATCTGCTGTCCCTCTGGAAAGATCTCCATTGCAATTGTAGGTAAGAGCATTCCCAGTGGTGAGCAATTTTTTGGCTCACCCGTAAGGATCTACCTCTGCCACATCAGCTTGTGATTCAATTTTTTTGCTCACAATCCTCCCTCCCTTCAATGAAAGACTCACCACTTTGGCTCACCAAATACAATAATACCCATGGACCCACTCTACAACACACAATTATTTTTTTAAAATTTAAAAAAAAAAGAAAAACTAATTAAAAATATTAAAAAAATAAAAAAAAATGAGTAAAGCTACAGCCGAGTTTGCTCGGATAGGCAAGGCTGCGCGTGAGGCATGAGGCAAAAAGCAACCATTGGAGCAGCTCTCCTCCCTCACCCTCTTTCTCTCTCCTCTGTTTTGGCTCACGAGAGAGCCGTTGCAAATGCTCTAAGAGCAAAAACAATGGTGAGCCTATTTTTGACTCACCAACTGGGTCCTACCACTGCCACATCAGCTATTTCTCTAACTTTTTGTCTCGCAATTCTCACTCTCTCCAGTGAAAGGCTTACTATTTTGACACACCAAATAAAATAATACCTATAAACCCTACATATAACAATAAAATAATACCTACAAATTCACTCCATAACACACAATTTTATTTTTAGAATTAAAAAAAACTAATAAAAAAATATTTTTTTTAAAAAAAGCAACCTCAGGAGGAGGTTCACTGATCTGAGCCTCCTCGTGAGGCATGAGGCGTGAGCCTCTTGCTGCACAAAATTGCTTGCCTCACCACTCTCTCTCTCCTCATTTTCTTCCTCGCAAGGCTGTTGCTGCACATGCTCTAAGACATTCGTCGGCACTTGCTTTATCATCAGTCACACACACCAACATGGCATTTTTGAGTTACTCACTTTCATTTTACAAGCTGGGCCTTAAGACCATCTCCAACCGTCGGCTTGCGGGAGAAGAGCCGGGGGCGAGTCGCAGGGTTGCCCGTTGCCGTGCAGTGGTCAGCTCGAATCTCATGGCTTGTCGAGCCGTTGTGGGCCGCGAGACACCCTGTTTACTCTTTTTTGTCATTTTGCCCCAACAATGTTGATTTTGGGGTTGACCGTATTTTTTTTTAAATACTGAAATTTGTTGTGTGATGCAAAATGCTGTGATATATTCTAATTTGGGCCTGGCAATTGGAATGTTGGTAGCTCTGCCCAATATGTTTTTTTGTGTAATTTTAGTGTATAAGTTGTCCAATTATATTCATTACTCTCACACAAAATTCTCTCAATCTCTCATCCTCTTCAAAAAAAATTTATGTTCAAGCATATGTGCATTGTTTTTTTAATTCAAACTCTTGTGTTGTTTTTTTTTTTAAATTATGAACCTTGAATTAGTTGCATTATCAAATTATTATGTGCAAATTATTTTTTACAAAATTAATAAAGCCAAATAACAAATCATAACATAAAAACTAAACTAAATAAATATGGTTAGGTGTGGGGACCGTAGGTATTATTTTATTTGGTGAGTCAAAGTGATGAGTCTTGCATTGGAGAGAAAGAGGATTGTAAGTCAAAATGTTGACTCACAGATTGATGTGACAGTAGTAGGCCCCCACTTGTAAGCCAAAAAACTGGTTCACCATCGGAGATGAAGCATGCGTAGCCTCAAGCTCACGCGCCTCAGGAGTCGGAGCAAAGCGGCTCACGCGCCTACAATGCACGTGCGAGCAATGGCTCTTGAGAGTGGCTGCGAGCGGCGAGCCGGCTCATGGCCTTCCTCTTTGCTTCTTTTGGTTTTTTTTATTTAATTAGTTTTTTCTTTTTTTTGCTTTAAAAGGAATTTGTGTGTTGTATAATTTATATTTGGATATTATTTTATTTTGTGAGTCATAGTTGTGAGTTTTGCATTGTGTGGTATACAACTTACGAGTTAAAAAATTGGTTCATGAGCTGATATGGAAGATGTAGACCCCTTGTGAGCTAAAATTATGACCCACCATTATATGTGCTGTAAAGTTCATAAGATGGTGGTAAAATTTAACTTTTTTACCGGAAATTATGCGTCTTTTGAATATGAAACTTTCAAGCAGGATATGCTAGCTTAGCTAAGTGCTCATCAATTTATATATGAAGATCATCTCAATCGTTTCAAAAACCCTAACACAAACATTAGTTCTGACAGCAAAATCGATTTAATTTTGATTATTACTTACAAATTCTAAGACATTAATTGTTCGAACACTAGTTTGTAAGAGTCATAATAAATAATTAATAAGCACAAATATGGACTCCAACCTCACGTAAAAAAGAAGAGAGAAAAAGAGCTAGCTAATAGTTGGCAATTGTTAGTGAAGGTAGGAGTACAATACATTATATTCCTTATGGTATAAGTAGATTTGATTGGTTCTGCTGTGAAGTTTATGGAAAAGACACCCATAACTCGAAAGCATGAAATTTAAGAATCGGGTTAACTCAAGGATCGGCAAGTGAGTTTTAAGTTTAAAGAAGAATACAACTTTGATAACTGGGAGCGTAACACATTGTTCTTGAATATAATCTAATATTCAAATAATTTGTGCCTTGCCAATTGATTGCGCTAGAAAATTGACATTTTAACAACAGCATTGGCACTCACATCCCCTCTCAAACAAATGGGAAGCGAATGCCTAAATATACACATTATGTATCACTATACTGTAATGCTTTGCGAATACAAAAACATCATGATTGTTCTTTGTAAATCAGTACATGCATTCGGAGCATATGTCTCAAATATCATGTATATAGTTTTTGACATGCATTTATCATATTTTTAAATATATATTGCTTATGTGGCTCTTGAGAATACATGTTCCATGAAGCACAGGTATAAAATTTGTGACGCTCTCGGAGCACATAACTGCATGAGTCGTACAAGTAAAAGTTGTTTTTCTTATTTTTTTCTTTGGGGTGCTTGGTTCCTTGTTAGATAAGTCGAGTTATAGTACGCTCATATAGCATTAGAGCTTTGCCATTTCAAATTTTCCTTATTTACAAGAATAAAATTTGAGACCTTATTTAAAGAGAATAAATATGAAATTACGAGAACCATGTGTTGACACCAACAAAATATATGTTAAAATTTCACTGTCTCTCTCTATATATATATGCAAATTGTTTGATTGATTGAGAGCACATGCTTCTAGTTATACCTGTAATTTGCCGCATCATATAACCTCCGGGGAGTTCTTTTAGTTTACCTTAGGGAGGGTGTATGGGGACAAAATATCAATCATTCTTAGAAGATATATATCCACCCCAATGCATCTTCCAACTTAGAAATTGGAATATGAAGCTCTACTATACCAACCGACCTAACTTATGTTTGACATTTTGAAAAATTTGGGGAGTGATTACACATTTGCTCATTATTTAAGTTAAAAAGCACATGTTATGAATGATTCTCCCTAATATTTAATTAGTTTAATCAATCAAATTTTTTGAGTTTAACTTAATTTCATCATGCGGAAACGCTGTTCAAAGAACAAGCACATACATAAAGAACGGTCTATCAGTTGTGCGGTGCCATTGGTCAATTCCTACAATTTCTTAGTAGGTGCTGACACCTAACTCCATGATGAGGTGCGTTTCCTTCATTATCTAACAGCCACTATGTACAAAAATTATTATTGAAAAAAAATAATCAAATAGGTGGCTGGTTAACACCCTATGATCACAATTTGATCTTCAGTTGGGGATTTTTTCTGATTAATTGTTTTTCTTTATTTTGCTTTTAATATTAGAATTAAGCTTTATGAGAAGGATTACCTAAATATGTATTATAGTTCCCCTTATTGATGAGTACTAGTTTTGTGTCCATTAATCATCCTTCAATATTATATTTACATATTCTCTTCTTCTTATAAATGAATAGATCTCTTTATTTTTATGATTTGAATCTCTCGTATTTCTCCCCAATAATGATTCATATGACTAAGTGGTTTTTCAACTTGAACATTCTATTCCATGAGAATACAATTCGAGATTCAAAATTTCAAGAAACTTATTTTCTTCTAAGAAATAGATTCGGAATTAAAGTAAGGAATCACAAATATGAAAATAAAGGCCTATGTTTGTAAAATAACTTCACAAATCTGAAAATAAGCTCCATGTTTAAAAATAAACAATAAGACATGGTTGAAATAACTTCATATACAAACTTCACAAATTTCTCAAAATGAAAGGAATTTTTTTTTTTTTAGCTTTTTGGGAACTAAAAAGGCAATACCACACAGAGACAACAACCGTTTAAACATGGAACCTAACATGTCCAACACCTTTTAGCAATTGAAGTTACTTTTTATCATGGTTAGACCTACGTTCAAATGGTTGGTAGCATATTGTTTTATTTAAGAAAACTTGTAAATAATTTTATTTTCTTCTAAAAATAAAATTTTATTTAGATAAAAACAAAATAGTTGGTGCAATATAATTTCGTGAAGACTATATCAAAATAATTTATTAAAAGATGTATGTAAAACAAAGGATGATAATTGCAAATTTAGCTTTGAGGTAGTCAAAACATTAAAACAAATAAAAAAAAAGAATAGAAAATAAGAACCAAATTAAGCATAAAACTAAGTTGACATAAAGGAACCAATGAAATTTTAGAATGTAATACTTATTACTATGCAATGTGCATTGAATAAAATCAAAGACTAACATGTCCATATCTAGTTGAATTAGGAAAATAGTAGTATTACGATATAACTGAGCAAAAATCTTTATATTGTAAATGCAGAAATGTGTAATGTGTTGATTGTTGATTGTTGAGGAAATGAAAAATACTATTTTTTAATTTGGTGCAATCGTGCAAAGAATATATGCAATCAACAATTTCAAAATTTAAAGTGCTTGATAAAAACTATCTTGTTGAGAAACATATCTATGCTGAAATTGTACACCCCAAAAAAAAAAACAAATACCCACGCCTATAAACCACCAAAATTATGCAGTTATGGGTGTTAACTAAGCTACTCCCTGAGACTCCTATCTATGCTAAAGTTGTAAACCAAAAATAAAAATAAAAATAAAAATGCGTCCCATGTTTGTAAAGGTGTACACAATATACATAACTGCTATGAGCGGGGGAAAAAAACCATCACACATACATAGTGATGATGCTGGGTACTAGGATTCACCCCCTATCTGTGGCTAGGGGGTTACATATTTACACAGTTGCAATATTACAATTGATATTTTTATTCGTATCAACATTTCTTCTCCTACCTCCATTTTTGAGTTCACCTAAACAATTCTTTGCTTGATGTCGACTATCCTTCAATGTCACTATCAAACAGAACTTCATGTATTAATTTCAATCTATTATGGGTTATGCATTGCAATAATGTTGTGTTTCACGAATTAATCATTGTGACTATCGTTATCCTGCATATTTGAATTTCGCCTTATTATTCACACCAATTTTGCTTTTCTATTACAGATAATAGTTTCTTGCTTTACATTAGTTCATAACTTACATCCATTAATTCTATCACAATTGACTTGCTCCTTCCTTTTGTGACAATTCAAGGTAAATGTATTCATCTCACTTTGCTATAACTTTTACTACATATTTGAACTTCGTCTTCTTACTCACATCAAGGTTTCAATGATCTCCTATTATAGTATAAAATTTCCTGCTTCACGTTATCCTATTTCATATAACAATTTATTCCTCCAGATTATTTCTCACTTTATATTGATTTATTCAATCACAATTACCTTCACTCGATTATGGGTTAAATGGCATTAGTGTGTCTTTTTCTTAATACTGGCTATCGTTCGTTGCAGGTCTGATCTTAAAAATGTAACTCACAATTTTCCAACACCCATTTTAAGGTACAAACTTCTTACCTTCCATCTTCCGTTAACCAATGTGCCTTCATATTGATTGTTCATGTTCCACATTTTCTATGACTCGACATTGTAAGTCATCACATACTTATATTGTACCTAAACATAGCAATACAATGAAAAACTTCAAAATTTTCAAGCACAAAATTCGTTATCTATCCAATTAAACAAATTATTCCTAACTTGTGTGGAAAAGAAGTATAAAAAATTGATCAATCAACATCATAGAGCGACATAGAGAGTACCTAAATATTCTTCACACATTAGAAAGTTTGAGGCTTGAGTTGTCTCATCTCCCCCACCAATCAACAAGCAGAATTTTAAGTACTAAAGTTATTATCTATGCAGTTAAACAAATTATTCCTAGTTAGTGTGGAAATAAGTGTAAAAAGCTGATGATCAATCAACATAGTAGAGTCAGACAAAGAGTACCTAAATGTTCTTCACACATTAGAAAGTTTCAAGCTTGAGTTGTCCCATCTCCTTTACCATTCAACAAGCAGAACTAATTTCCTGTGACAAGGAAGAATACTAATGGTTTCAATGACCTTGGGAGGATGAAGAAGATTAAAATCAATGGATCTCAGCTCATGTAGATTAGTTTACACAAAAATGTGTTATAGATAATGTGGTTATTGTTTTTTCCACAGAATATATATAGCAAATTTACCTACAGATCAAACTCTGATGAGAGTTTGGAAAGGATTAGAAAGCCACCTATACTTTAATTTGACAATCACAGGAAATATACCATTACATTGGATGTGCAACAATCCCACTCCTAAGTACCTGCACATGGTGACATTATTCATTAGCTATTCCTCCGTATATATATATTCTCAAACTGTGTTTTCAATTAGGCATTGCTTAGACTAACCAAAATACTATAATTTCTATGTTGGTGTTTCTTAGACTAGGCCATGTATCATTATAGGAGTCCCAGGTAAGCTGCATGAGCATAGGTGTCAGACCTAACAGCAACAACAACCACCTAGCGTGGGTTATGCTGAGTTAGGGTTACGAGAGATCCCTATGTTCATGGTCTCAACCTTGAGAGAAAGACAGGAATTGATCCATCCCATTTCCTGAAAATTGTGTGTTCTAAAGTACAAAAATGAAGGTCAAGTGTCTACATGGAATTTTGCATCATGGATTTTTGACAATAAAAGAATAGTATTAGAGACATCAAGTTTACCCCTTTGTAAATCCTCTTCATGTCTTTACTCCCACTAGGACAATTATAACAACTATCTTAGGGATGGAAAATGAGAAAAAAGCTTCAACTGTCAAGTATGATGTGGATACTATGCAATTGAGATAACTTATACTCACTGACTAAAGTCATAACACCATGATAGAGCAACTAAAAATTGCAAAAGAAAATAAACCATATAAACCATTGACATGGACCAGAGTACATAGGAGTTGGTTTTCCCTTGCTATTCCACCCCCCCCCCCCCCAGCCCCCAAAAAAGGAAATAAGTTTTATGGGTTCCCTTACACATTAAGAAGCCATGATAAAGCCATGACACCTGAAATAACACAAGAAGCTCCGCACGAAATTAACAAAGCTCATCAAGCCATGATAACGAGGTTAGATTAGTAAGCTTCTAAAATCATATTAGCACCGTTCGATTTTGGTGATTCTCTTCAGACCTCCCTAAACAAAATTCTGAATACAATTAACAAGTCTCTTTTAACAAGTCTCAACCATGAATATAACAAAAATATTTATTAGTACACAAAGAGGCTATGGATCTTTATGTAACCACACAATTTTACTTGATTATCGTTCATAATCGTTTAATTTTCACGATAAACATCAAATTAGTACCTTAAACATGTGCCACTATCACCCATAATTGGCTATCACTAGATAAGTTATGCTTATAGACAAATAATTTTGGGCATTTTCACATATTCTACTTTATGTCAAACAATTAAGGCCGGTGGAGCTTAGGGATATTTCTATCTCATGTCACAGAATCATACTCATCTATCCATTAATTCTCACAAAAACGACGCCACCACTAAACCCTTTATAAATTATGCAATAACAAAAAAAAAGAGACATATTATTCTCAAGTAGCATCACTCCAATTTCTTTCATCAAAGTTGCACATCATCAAATCAACACAATATACCATGTACAGAGCACAGACTGAGAGAAAATCATGTTCGACCAAATACCCAATTCATATTTCATCTCATCACCCTACACGCACTTAGTTAGCAGATCTATTAGTGGGGCTACTTGATTACTGCGGTTAGAGAGGAAATGACCACAAATCAAGATAGATAAAGCATGACAGACCTATAAGCACTTCATAAGCACTACTATGATCGGTGGTGGAGACCACCTCAAAAAGAACGAAAACTACAAAAATAAAAAAGATTGATGCTCTTACATATATAGAATAGATAGATCTAAAAACTGAGCAACCTTACTTTAATTTTCTGGCATATATAGATGTGACATACACCGATTAACGAGCGTCAGAGACATGCTGTGACATCATGCGATGACAGTGTAGAGATAGCAAGACTGTCGAGAGGAGGGTTGCCCAAAATATGAATTCAACACTTGCAAATGCCATAGATAGGTAGATAGGCATACACATAGAGAAATCGAGAAGGTTGGGAGCCCAGGGCTACTTCCCAAAAATGGTAGAATACATATTGAAAGCATTGTTTTAATAGCATTCCCAGTAGTCAGCTAGTTTTTTGGCTCACCAATGGGAGCTTACCTCTGCCATATCAGCTTGTGAGCCAGCTTTTTCGCTCATAATCCCCCCTATCTCCAATGCAAGGCTCACTACTTTGACTCACCAAATAAACTAATACCTATGAACCCCTTTCCTAATTATATTTAATTAGTTTAGTGTTTATCTTTTGGTTTGTTATTTGGCTTTATTATTTTTGTGAAAAATGATTTCCACATAATAATTACAAGAATTCTATATAAATAAAAAAAGATACATTGATTAGCATTCGACTAAAAAAATTACAATAGTTCAACATTTAAAAAAAGTTACAATATGAAGATCAATTTAAAAAATACAATGTGAAAATTAGACATTTTAACTAGGTATATATAGATGTGAAGATAAAAAAAATTGTAATATTTTCAAGCAAATTTTAATTTTAATTTTTAAAGGTTAGAAGCACAACAAATTTTCAAGCACAATGGTAATATTTTTAGATTTTTGCTTTTTTAAAAAAAAACCTCCAACAGTTAAATACAAAAAACAGAAAGTCAATTGACAAAAATGATGTCGTTTTTTGAAACGGCGCCTTCCTGAGCGCCTCACCCCTCGCAATCGACTCCCCAGCTAAGATACGTGTCCTCGAGCCATGCTCGCCTCACTCGCCGCGCCTTCTTGCCTCGCGAGGAGACGACTGGATATGCTCTAAGAAAGTAACGAGCCTTTGAGTTGGGATGCTAGAACTTGATTTTAATTTTTATTTTGAATGAAGCATGGAAAATGAGGGAGAGAGAATAAATATTACGTGCGAACTTTTTCAGTGCTTTTAACGAAATTGGTAACTAAGCTTAGTGGGTATTTGGCTTTGATTTTGACACTGCTTTTAGTATTCTAAAATAGAAATTTGGCCAACACCCTTTTTTTCAAAAGTGAAAAACAACTTTTGAAAAGTGATTTTAGGGAGAAGTGCCCCCAAAAGCAGAGGCACCAAATTGATGCTTTTGTTTCCGTTACTCACTGATGGATACAGTACATTAAGTGTTCATTTTATGCCTTTGACCATTAAGCCCTTAAGAACATAATTAATTCCTTCTTACCTCTTATATGATGGCCCGTCAAATTTGCTTTCATAGAATTTCTCTCTCATCTCCTTTCCTCTCCTCTCCGACCCTAGTCTCTATTTGAGCTTTTCTCTCCTTAAAGGTTTCTAACCCTTCTCAATTGAAATTACTCATTGCAAATTCAGTCTATGCCTCATAGCAACACTATTCTAGCATGAATCTAATTATACAATAGGAGATGCTAGTGCTATAAACTTCTTTTACCCAAATTTGATATGAAACTGCTTGTAGCACCCCCTCCCACAAAAAGAGAAGAGAAAAATTGACACAGAATCTCACTCAATCTATGATTCATATGCGATAAAAAAGCAAATACAAAAGAATTAAAAGAGGAATGACTATAGAGTGACCAACTTTTATATGGTGTTTCTAGTGAATTATGATCTGCTTGTCGATTTCTCTCTCATCTATTCTTTATTTCTTATGTTCAACGTATATCTCTCTTTTTCTCTCCGAGGTGCTCATGAGACCACAGTTTTCTATAAATTGAAGTGTGAAATTAGAATTTAGATGTGATCCAATGGTGCTGCCTAGCAAGGAGTCGAAGGATTTGTCAATAATAATCTTTGTCAGTTGCTTCTGTAGATAAGCTGCATAGGGGAAAATATGAAAAGGAAGAGGAGGTTATGCATAAAGACCAAACAGTTTAAATTTCTAAAAAATACTTCTGTTACAAGCTTGGCCAAACACTTATGAATTTATGTAAAAACAGTTTTTGGAAAAAATACTTTAAATAAGTAGAAATATTTTTGTAAAAGTTTGGCCAAACACCTTATTAATAATGGGATTCTAAAACTTGTTTTTATTTTATTTTTTTTAAATTTGAATGGAGTATGGAAAATGAGGGAGAGAGAGAATAAGCATTACATTGGAATTTTTTTTAAAATATATATCTATGTATTGATTCCATATGTGTGTTTGTTTAGCGAGGGAACGATCAGGATTTTAAAAGGGTTTATGTGGATTGACTGCATGTTGTGGAATTAAAGATTAAGGATGAATCTTATCCTCATGTTGATTCTCCTTAGAAATCAGACATTGAGGATGTACCTCATTTTCATGAATAGATAAACCTCTACCGTTCCCATCAAATACGGAAGGTGTCCATCCTTAGTGACTTGGTAAGAATTCAAATTCTCTCCCCCATTAAGAGATGGTTGAAGGTCTTGCTATAACTCATATATTTTTGAGGTCTTTTTTAATTTCACCAATACTTGGGAACTCATCCTCAAGTAAATCGACATTGTGGGAATCAATTTCTATCATGCCATCATTTGGAGTGTTCCCTTTTACATCACATATCATTTGGAATGTTCAGGATACCTTATGAAGACCATCTTGGTAGCCCTGGGGCCCAGATTCCCATGTTTGTGGGTTGGGTTAAGCACATAGCCTACCAAACTCCATGGGCATAAGTGAGCCAAAGATAGGCTTTTACCATACCACAACTCATATGGTGAGGCAGACACACTCTTGCTTGGTAGACAGTTAAGCATATAAACTGTCATAAGCAGTGCATTCCCTAAAAACTAATTAAGAGCTTAGCATGTGCTATCATTGATCTGACCATGTCAAGCAATGTTCGGCTTTTGCCTTCTTCAATACTATTTTGTTATGGAGTGCATAGAATCGTTACCTGTCTTCATATAGCTTTTTCCTAACAAAACTATTTGAACATATCGGAGAGATATTCACAACCTAAATTGGTTCGAAGAGTTTTAGCTCTTCGTTCCAATTGAGTCTCTATTTCCACTATGAAGCATTTGAACACATCAAGTGCCTCATAGCGGAGAGATGATAGGTATTCAAACCCATATCGGGAATAATCCTTTATTAGAGGAATAAAATATATAGCCCTATGTTACGCCCCAACTTAACCACCCTCTAAATAAATAAGCATTAAAAGCTAGCGGAATATACTATGTAGCTACAGCATTACTGTCGTCCTCTAGGGACAAAGCTACATATGAGAACCAAAGTCGGCTGGGTGGAAGCAACCACAAGATACATTACACATACTATATAAAGTTTAACTTGTCGCAAAAAAATTACAAGCTAGGTGCCACATGATATTAAGCTTAGTCCAAAATGGATTTACATTCTGTGCAACATTCACATACATTCCCAAAAACATTGTCGCGCCCACAAAATCTTTGCCTCGATTAGGTAGTTTGCTGCCCTGGCCCACTTTCTTCCAGGCCCTTAGCCTCCTTAGGCTTCCACTTCACTGCCAATCGTTTCTCTTTCCCTAAAACAGTTGAAAAACATAAAGCAAATAAAATGAGCCAGAGCTCAATGCATTACCCTTGTATAGTTAAATGGACTTTTGCCGGAGTTAGTGAGCGCGCACGTAATGTTAAAATGATGTTTACAAACATCTTTTGACAAGCATTTATTTTAGTTAAATGATTAGTAACTGTTTCTTCGGCATGGACTAGGACCCTACAATTATGAATAGCAGCCATGGTGATAACAATGAACTATGAAATTCTCATTTAACGGGAAGCGCCCAACAATGAATTCTGCTACTAGATACTTATAAACCCTAAACATGGCATATCACAATGAACACTGAAATGGTTCTAGTAAGTTCCTTACGCCGAATAAAGCTTATAACGTTAATCAATGTAAAATTGAAGCCTTTTTTTAAGGGTAAAAACAGTAACGTACCTGAAAAGAAATTATGCTTCGCCCCCCTTTTTTCCTTCAGCACAGGCCCTTGTTTACTGCAAGATTCACTCAAGCTATGTGTTCACGAGCAATCACTCTAATGAGTTTTTTCTTTTTTTATTCTTTAAGATCAAGATATTTTTCACTTACTACAACTTTCAGCCTAATTCGAGATTGATTAATGTAATCAACACTCTTTAGTCACTTGATTTAGCTACATATGGATTTCATGCTTCTGAGTCTTCTGATTAACTCCCTTTTGAATAATCAACTCGTCTAACCCTCTTTTAACCTCTTGGCTCATAAGATTGTTGCATCTAATCTTTCTTAATTCTTACTTATTCATTTAACCAACTCACCTCAATATTGGGCATATATCCCTAATTTCCCTCCTCGAGGTCTTTCATTAATAACAACATCCCTTTTTAATGCCCTCCCTTTTTTCCCATTTTCTCACTTAACTACGTCAAGAACTCTGTTTATCTTTTCCTCCCTATACTTATAATTGTCTCAAATTGATAACATAATCACAGAATTTGCATTAGTTTTCCAATCTACACAACGTACTCTCCCACCCCTAACCACATCTTGTCCAAACTTAATCATGACCATTTATCTAGTTCAATCCACTAACTGGTACTAGCTTCATTTATGTGGCCATTAATATTCTAAACCGGTACAACTATATTCCTACATCATTCAAACAATCTAAACCCATACAATTCTATTTCAACATCAGTCGAACAAACTAAAGCCGTATAATTCCATTCCAATATCATTCAAACAATCTAAATCTAGTAATTCCTTTCCAACATCATTCAAACAATCTAAATTCAGTTTTTTTTTACCTAAATGACTTCTACGGACTAAGTTAGGCAAATTTCACAAAACCTTATTCACCACTCACATACCTCACCAAATCAATTCCATTAGGAGTCTTCCAATCACTCAATTTATTATACAAATAACTCCTCATACACTAAATTACACTACCAAATAATCTTTAATCTTGAATTAGAAAAGGATAAAGAAGGGATAAATTAGGCTTTACCTGCATGACTAGTAAATGAGGTTGGTGGTTGCTGAAACTATGGAGGTGGCGGCGGTGCTTGGTCCAGCGGTCAAAAGGCCTCCGGGCAGTGGTTTCCAATGGTCAGTGCCACAATAGGGTGGAGGAAAGCCCTGTTTTAGGCTAGTTGAAACTGGAGCAAAGGGGAAAGGAAGGAGGGTTAAGAGGATGACCAATGGTGGTGGCCTGTCCGACAGTGGCAGCGGCCAGCGACGACGCCGGGTAGTAACAGAGAAGATGACAGACAGAGAGGGGGGTCGTGGGGCTGGGTTCTTCTGGCCCTTCAGACTCTCTCTTCTTCTTTTTTTTCCTTTTTTTACTCTTTTGTGTTGTCTTGCTTTTGTAAGAAAAAAGTTCTTGCTTTGTTTTAAAAAAAAAAAATTAGTCAAGGCATAATTAGCCTAACTTGAGCAAACTTTAGTCAATGTCTAATAAATGTGCTCCTATCTCATTTCCACTTGGCCTAAAGTTGGCCACACTTTTGGCTCATTCCAGTTGCTCCTCCCAGTTTATTAACTATTAAGAAAATACCATGGTTCGGTAATTTCCTAACCCTGCTCGGATACAACGCAATTTGTTCTATCATATTGACCTTATACCTTCAAAATTTTATTCACTGTTTTATAAGCTTAAGAAAAATTCCATATTATCACATATTTTTCATGCATAGGGTGCTCTGCTAAAAAAAACGCACGGCTCACTACTCCGAATAACTATAATTATATGCATAATGCCATATTTAAAATTAATTCAAACACGATTAATTACTGGCCATTACATCCTCCCCCCCAAAGAAAGTTTTATCCTCAAAACTTATGTTGGACGTACCTTTCAAATAAATGTGGGTAGTGATACCTCATTTCGTCTTCAATTTCCCTTGTAGCCTCAGAGGCTCCATGATGAGTCCATATGACTTTGACTAACGGTATAGCTTTATTGCGCAATTGTTTTACCCGTCTATCCACTATCTTCACAGGTTGCTCCTCATAGGTTAACTTGTTAGCTTCAACCTCCAAGGGTTCATAAACTATTGCATGTGTCGGATCATGCACGTACTTGCTAAGTTGCGAAATATGGAGCACATCATGCACATGTTGTAATTCAAGGGGTATGGCTAAGCGATAAGCAGTGGGATTGATTTTCTCAATTATATCATATGGGCTAACAAATCGCAGACTTAATTTTCCTTTAACGTTAAATCTTTGTAGTCCTTTCACAAGAGAGACTTTCAGGAACACCTTATCCGCTTCTTCGAACTCCAAAGGCTTTCGTCTTCGATCCGCATATGCTTTTTGCCTGTCTTGTGCTACTTTCATGTTTTGTTGGATAACTTTGACCATTTCTTGAATCATCTATGGTCCCACAATTACAACATCATCCAAGTCATTCCAACAAAGGGGCGTTCTACATCTTCTACCATAGAGTGCCTCAAAAGGGGCCATTTTAATAATAGTTTGATAGCTATTATTATAGGAGAACTCTACTAGGGGCAAATATTCCTTCCATTTCCCCTGAAAATCCAATACACAGGCCCGTAACATATCTTCAACCACCTGATTTAGTCTTTCGATCTATCCATCCGTCTTAGGATGGTAGGAGCTACTAAACTGTAACCTTATGCCAAAAGCTTTCTGTAACACCTTCCAGAGTTGAGCTTGAAATATTGAGCCTCTATCTGTGATAATGTCTTGGGGTACGCCATGTAACCGTATCACTTCTTTAAGATAAATTTTTGCCAACCTATCCACGTTCCAGGAATCATGTATCGCTACGAAATGGGCAGATTTGGTAAGTCTATCCACTATCACCCAAATGACATTCTTCTTTGATGCGGTCAGAGGTAACCCCATCATGAAATCCATTGAAATAGAGTCCCATTTCAACGTGAGAATCTCCAATGATATTAATTCTCCAACAGACCGTTGGTGCTCAGCTTTGACTTTTTGACAAGTGAGACATTTACTCACATATTCAACAATGTCTCTTTTCATGTTATTCCACCAAAAGGTTTGCCTCAAGTCTCTGTACATTTTTGTTCCTCCCGGATGAATAGAATATTGGTATTATGGCCTCAGCCATTATCCTTTCCTTTAACTCCCTCCCTTGAGGCACACATATTCGACTCAGAAATTTAATAACTCCCTGCTCATCTTCTACAAATTCCAATGCATTCCCTTTATTAATATTCTCTCTAATTCTTTTCACTTCCTCATCCTTTGCTTGTGCCTATTTAATCTCATCTAGAACTGTGGGTTGAACTGTTAGGCTACCCAGAAATGATTCGGTTTTCCCTAGAAATACCAGGTCCATACCTATGCTGTCCAATTCCTTAGGATTTCTGGTCGTACTATTGTCATAGCGTTCACACTATACTGTGTCTTTCAGCTCAATGCATCCGCAACCACATTACCCTTTCATGGGTGGTATTATATTTAGAGGTCATAATCCTTGAGAAGTTCTAACCACCTATGCTGTCTCAAATTTAATTCTTTCTGAGTGAAGATATATTTGAGACTTTTATGATCAGTAAAAATCTTACAAGTGTTCCCATAAAGATAGTATCTCTCGATCTTTAATGTGAAAACCACTGCAGCTAGCTCCAAGTCATAGGTAGGGTAATTTTTCTGATAAGGTTTCAACTACCTAGAAGCATAAGCTATAACCTTTCCATCTTGCATCAGGACACATCCTATGCCCTGCCTAAAAGCATCACTATAGATGGTAAAGTCTTCTCCATCAGTTGGTAGAGTTAAGATTGGTGCGGTAGTGAGTTTGTGTTTTAGTTCCTGAAAAGCTGCTTTACACCTATTATCCCACTCAAACTTTGTAGTCTTTCTTAATAGGTTAGTGAGAGGTAGGGAAATTCTTGAAAAATCTTGTACAAATCGCCCATAATACCCGGCCATCCCTAGCAAACTCCGAACCTCAATGATGTTATTAGGCATTGGCCACTCAGTAACTGCTTTGACCTTTTGTGGGTCTACCTTGATTCCTTCCTTATAAATTACATGCCCCAAAAAGGCCACTTCTGTCAACTAGAATGCACATTTGGATAGCTCAGCATAGAGTTTATGCTCCCTTAGGGTTTGTAACACAATCCTTAGATGTTTGCTATGCTCCCCTTGGGTTTTGGAATGGATTAAGATATCATCAATAAAAACAACCACAAATTTATCCAAATACGGCCTAAATACGTGATTCATCAAATCCATAAAGGCTGGAGGGGCATTGGTTAACCCAAATGGCATCACCATAAATTCCTAATGACCGTGACGGGTTCTAAATGCCATTTTAGGTATATCCTTAGATTTGATTCTCAACTGGTGGTATCCCAACCTAAGGTCAATCTTCGAAAAGACTCCCATTCCCTGTAATTGATTAAATAAGTCATCAATCCTAGACAAACGGTACTTATTTTTTATGATGATCTTATTTAATTCCCTGTAGTTTATACACAATCTCAATGTACATTTTTTCCTTCACAAATGGTACTGGCACTCCCTGTGGGGATACGCTCGGTTATATATAACCCTTTTGTAATAGATCTTCCAATTGTGCCCTCAACTCCTTCAACTCAAATGGGGCCATCCTATATGGGGACTTTAAGATCGGACGTTCTCCAGGCTCCAACTCTATTTCAAAGTCAATCTCTCTCTTGGGTGGCAACCCAAGGATTTCTTTCGGGAGCACGTCCGGGATTTCTCTAACCACCGAAATATCCTCAAGTTTTACTTCTTCTTTCCTATATTTGGTGACACAACATAGGTACGCCACACATCCTTGCCTAACCAATTTCCTAGCTGCCATTAAGGATATTACCGAACATCCAGTACTACTTTTGTCTCCCCAAAAATGCATTTTCCTCCCCTTTTTCTTTTAGAGACACTCTTTGTTTTTGGCATTCAATTTTCGTTGCGTGCCTCGACAACCAATCCATTCCTAGGATTATATCAAATTCTAATAAGTCTTACTGCATCACTCAAACACCTCCTAATTTAGAGTAATTGGGTAACTCTTGTACACCACATCACATTTTATGGTCTTTCCCATAGGCATATTCACATACAAATCTACGGGATATTTATATGATTCTATCCCTATCCGAGATGTAGCTTTCGATGAAATAAATGAATGCATAGCTCCAGAATGAAATAAAACAACAAGAGGCATTGAACTAAACGTAAGCGTACCAGTCACGACAATTCCCTAATCATCAGCCTGTTTTTTGTTGATGACATACACCCTGTCCACTTGGCGGCCAGTCGCGGGGGCAATGGTTTTACCTTGTTTAGGGACTTGAGCAAGATCCTTGCCCAGTTGGGTAGTTCTAGAAGGGCAGTTAGCAATCAAATGGTTTGGATCTCCACAATAAAAGCAACAATTCATTCCCACCGTACATTCTGCACTATTGTGGTTCGTGCGACGACACTTGGTATAATGTTTCCCAGCAGGGGCTCGCTGTTGATGGAATTTGAGGGGGATGGAAAAATAACTTAAAGAAAAAGAAAAGTGATGCCCCAAATACTTACGATTGTCAGTCGTAGTACTTAAGGGTCGGTCCACAGGGAAAACGTGAAATTTCGGTCATTTAAAACAAAACATTTAAACTAATTAATTATACTAACCTAAGCAACATCAATGAAAATAACTAAATCAAACTAAAACAACTAAATCAAACCTGAGCATTCATTCAACCAAAACAAAATTAATCTTATTAAACCAACCTTCAGAATCAGTAACTAATTACTAATCTACATCAGTCAACATTCAGTAGCTACTAAACCAATACCAATATTTAATCAAACTCAGAATGAGCAACATGCTGAAATCCAAAACAGAACAACTAGATGAACCCAACGAATAGAACACACAGAGCAACCCTTAAAACCACACCATGCTTCAACACAATCAAGCCAGCAACAAACGAAACCCAAACTACTATTTTGAACAAGCATAACTGAAGCAACAGGGGAGAGGTAATCTTGAAGCATTGCAGAAGGGAAAAGCAGGGGAAAATTTCACATGAAATTAAATCAGGAAGAAAAGGCCAGTGAATACTCACAAGGCTTCAGCTATCCATAATTGTAACCATCGAACAACATCGAACAAACCAGAAATGAGGGAGGGGGAATTTGAATGAAATTGAACAAATAGACCCAATTCTTGCTTAATTATACTGAATTAAATGCTGAAATTGTACCTAAGAACAAAACTCCAAATCGAAACAACCCTTATCTGAAAATCGAAATCGAAATTCGAACCCTAATTGCTGAAATTCGAAAACAAGAGAACGAAATTGAAGAACACGAATCAAAATTGACATTAACAACGAAATTGAACGAAATTAAACGAAATTAAACCTGATCTACTCCTAATTTCTAACCTATGCTACCTGACTCCCATCGCGTCGTCTTCCTGCTTTTATACCCGAAGCCCCTTCACTTCTGACCCTTTGATTTGCTGCTTGCTTGGACGGTGGCGATGAAGGAACCCACTGGGGTGGTGTCGTGGATGGAGGAGATGGAAGCCAGCGAAGGTGCTTCGTGGCAGTAACAGCGTGGTTGACGGTAGTGGGATGGGGCGATTAAGGTGAAACCGTGGGTGGGGGGTGGTTTCTGGTTTCGGGAAGGGGGTGTGCTGGAAGAGAGAGAGTAGATGAGGAGGGTAGAGAGAGAAAGCGAAGCGAGATGAGGTGGGAATGGCGGTTTGGGACGATGGGTCGAGGGTCTGGGTTCTCTGGGTTTGGGGACGAAAAAGCAGGGCGTGAGGAGACCACAGGTCGGGGAGAGAGAGAGCGAATAAGAGAGAGAAAGTCACAGAGGGGATTTTTTAAGTAGCCGATTCAAGTGAATCGGTTTGAACCGGGCCGGTCCGGTTTTCTGGACCAGTCTGGTTTCTTCTTTTTTTCCTTTTTCCTTGGCCGGTTTTTATCGATTTTTGGCCCGATTCTTGAACCTCCGACAATTCTTCTATTTTTCTCACTTTTTCCGCCATTTAAGCCCATTTTTTGCATTTATTCAAAATCTGTAAAATAAAATAAAATCAATTAAAAACCTTAAAAATATTATTAAAACGAGCATAAAACCGATGAAAAAGTACCTTAAAAATAACACATTTTTAGCTCAAACAAATACTCCTACACCAAGATTTTGCTCGTCCTCGAGTAAAATAAACTAAGCTAACTAAAAGAAAATGAAAATAAAAGAAAAGAAAATCCTAACTCAGTGTCGTAGGAATCACGATTGCATTTAGCGTATGCAACAAGCCCTTTAAACCCCTTGGACTCCCAAGTGGACGAGTGAGGCCTCGTGAGGCTTTCAAAGTGAAAATACCAACAAAATTATTCAAAAAATAAAAGAAATTTTTTTTGGGTTTTCTCAAAACTGATATGTACAAAACACGGGAAACATATGCACAATTCCTAATCAGCTAAATCACCCATGTACTCAGTTATTAACCTGTATATACAAAAAATGTACATCAAAGCCCTTCTGACCTCTAAATGACATCAACACACTAATTTTCACCCCATTGAACATCCAGATTTGAATCCATCCCGATGTTTGTGTGCAAGTGAATCATCATCTCCAGGAGTCAGATTTACCAGAATAAACTCAATTCCACTTAGTTGACATAACTACATTATTCTTATATTGACTTTGGAAGCAAGCTTTCCCAGTAGCAATATTGCCTCAAAGGGTAACACCCAGTAGCACGTGCCTCAAAGGGTCCCAGTGGCGCATGCCTCAAAGGGATACTTGTCATTCCAAATTTTATTCTTTTTCTTTATTTATAATACAATTTTTTTTCATTTTTTTCAAAGTAATCATGCCATAGCTAGTGGGAGAATCATTCATGGAAACCTAAGAACTAAAGACAATGATGAAAGGATAATAAGGACTGGATTACACAACCCGTAATGAACAACTGGGGTTAGCATCAGGGCTTAGAATATCACATTCGAAGTTGGAGACTTCTCATACACATCCTACTTATATACAAACTAACAACTAAAACACAGGGGATTCAAACTATTCAGAAAAAGTACAAATGTCCCCAAAAACAACAAAAATTATCAAAAATTTTGAAAAAAATGGCACCTCACTCCTACACCAAAACTTCACAATGTCATCATTGGGAGAATCAAGGCGCAAAAAAGCAAGCACATAAACTATACAACCGAAAAACCTAAAATATATACAACTAGAACACCACCAAAAACATAAAACCAAAATGAAAATGAAAAACAAAACTAAAATCAAAGAAACACACAAAAAGTGAAAATCAAACCACTACCCTAAAAACTAAAGAAAAGAAGACAAAAATCAAAATCAAAACAAAACCAAACATACACCTATATTTACAAAAGCAAAACGAAACAAAAATCAAAGACCTACTAAATTGCAAACTAAAGAAATTTAAAGCAAAATAAAGGAAAAGAAAAACAAAAAATGAAACAAAAATGAAAAGAAGATGAAAAAGGAAAATAAAAATGAAAGTCAAATGAAATAAACAAAAATGAAATAAACAAAAATAATGAAAATAAAATGAAATAAACAAAAAGGAAATAAAAAGGAAAAACTAAAACATGCTAAGCTAAAGAAACAAAGTATTTACAACTAACACATATTCACAAAATCCTAATATATACAACTAAATACAAAAAGGAAGAACAGAAAATAAAAAGAAAAGAAGGATGGAACGATCATACCAGGTTGGATACAGGTTGTACCCAAACTATAGAGTGTATGGAGCATCAGCCACTCCATCTTAAGCTGAAAAAGTGCTATTCAAATCAAAACACGTTAGAGCACGCAACAGCTTCTCAAATTCAGAAGCCCAACTCTCAAAAGCATAACAACTATGGAAAACAGAGAGTTGACACCAGATTAAGTACATCCATCTAGTCAGGAAAGCACAGGTAAGGGCCCGTTTCAATTTATCAAACAGTTGGGTCCACTCAGGAATGAAGTGAACATACTCACAAACAACCAGTAGTGAGGTCATAGGCCTAGAAATTGGATCAGCATGAACAAGCAATTTAGGCCAAAGAGATGATGCAAATTTCACAAGTTTGGTAATATCAAAAGGCACAAGATTCTGGTCTAAAGTGAACTTCTTAGTAACAATGATCTCAGACTCAACAGATTCAGACTTGCCAGATTCTAAAAGGAAGTCAGTTTGGATGGAATTAAAAGAAAATGACTCATAATCAGCATGAAAACCATCATCAGAACTTCCATAAATACCAAACTCATCAGAAAAAGATTCATACTCTACAGGCAGAATATTATCATCAAAGTCAAACATAGTGAGTTCAGGTATCTCATGATGCAACTCCTGTGAAACATCTATTGAATCACTCAAATCAGGAAACTCTACTGTAGGTATCATGCTAATTTCTAACTCACTATCAGAATCAGATTGTTCATCAGTGACATATTCAAGTGAGCTAGGACAGGGTGCAAGATCTGACGATAGAGACTTAGGGAGGTCACTTTCTTGTTCTAAGCTAGGCAAAGGCATGTTTTCATTCAAATCAGGCCTAGTAGAATAAGAAGGTTCAGAAACATCACAGAGATCAATATCAGGTTTAGGAAATCCTAAACTAGAATGAATCTCACTAGAAGTCTCCCTATTTTGATTAAAACATTGAGAATATTCAGCAATTCTCAATTTCATGGTCTCTGTAAATTGATCAGTCATATTATCCATTTTGATCATTTGATCAGTCATATCATCAATTTTCTTTTCAAGTCTTGCACAGGTAGCACGATAAGGACACGTAGAAACATCATAAGAAGGAGATTCACAATAATCACACAGCACAGGAGAATAAGATGGGTCATATGAGTTTAGAAAATGATCTGGGGGGAAAGGATTAGCATAAAAAACATACTCATCGGAAGTTGGGTATCCAGAAAACTGATTAGCTTGTTCAAACTCATAAGTTTCCCAACCTAAATTTTCAAAGAAATCCCAAACTTCATCTTGAGTTTTAGATAACAATCCTAGCAAACCCCCTGGGCACATGGACTCAACATGACCACGGAATTCAGAATTTAAACCCAAAACAATGACCTCACAGATTTCCCATTTTTGAAAGGTTTGAGACAATTGAGCACGATAATCATTAAGGCGCGCTGAATAGCTCCAAAAGGGTTCATGCTCATATTGTGGGAAACTGAAAATTGGCATTTTGAAATTTTTTTTTTAAGTTTTTCAAGTTTTTCAATTTTTTTGGATTTTTGGTTTTTCACTTTTTTTTTGGGTTTTTGAAATTTCTAATTTTTTGTGGTTTTTGGAGGTTTTTCAAAATGTTTTTGGATTTTTTTTTTTTGGTTTTTTTTTTGGGGTCTTTTGCAAATGTTTTTGGATTTTTTTGGTTTTTTCAAATGTTTTTGGATTTTTGATTTTTTTCAAAAACGAAAAACGATACCAAAATCAAAAATTGAAAATCGATTCGAAACTTAAAGTTACGAAATGACTAACAAGAACTCATTAAGTAAATAACAACTAAACAAAATAACAACGAAACTAAACAAACATGAAAGCAACTAAAAACATGATCAAATCTCACCGTCTTCACCGGCAATGGCGCCAAAATTGTTGATGGAATTTGAGGGGGATGGAAAAATAACTTAAAGAAAAAGGAAAGTGATGCCTCAAATACTTACGATTGTCAGTCGTAGTACTTAAGGGTCGGTCCACAGGGAAAACGTGAAATTTCGATCATTTAAAACAAAACATTTAAACTAATTAATTATACTAACCTAAGCAACATCAATGAAAATAACTAAATCAAACTAAAACAACTAAATCAAACCTGAGCATTCATTCAACCAAAACAAAATTAATCTTATTAAACCAACCTTCAGAATCAGTAACTAATTACTAATCTACATCAGTCAACATTCAGTAGCTACTAAACCAATACCAATATTTAATCAAACTCAGAATGAGCAACATGCTGAAATCCAAAACAGAACAACTAGATGAACCCAACGAACAGAACACACATAGCAACCCTTAAAACCACACCATGCTTCAACACAATCAAGCCAGCAACAAACGAAACCCAAACTACTATTTTGAACAAGCATAACTGAAGCAACAGGGGAGAGGTAATCTTGAAGCATTGCAGAAGGGAAAAGCAGGGGAAAATTTCACATGAAATTAAATCAGGAAGAAAAGGCCAGTGAATACTCACAAGGCTTCAGCTATCCAGAATTGTAACCATCGAACAACATCGAACAAACCAGAAATGAGGGAGGGGGAATTTGAATGAAATTGAACAAATAGACCCAATTCTTGCTTCATTATACTGAATTAAATGCTGAAATTGTACCTAAGAACAAAACTCCAAATCGAAACAACCCTTATCTGAAAATCGAAATCGAAATTCGAACCCTAATTGCTGAAATTCGAAAACAAGAGAACGAAATTGAAGAACACGAATCAAAATTGACATTAACAACGAAATTGAACGAAATTAAACAAAATTAAACCTATTCTACTCCTAATTTCTAACCTATGCTACCTGACTCCCATGGCGTCGTCTTCCTGCTTTTATACCCGAAGCCCCTTCGCTTCTGACCCTTCGATTTGATGCTTGCTTGGACGATGGTGATGAAGGAACCCACTGGGGTGGTGTCGTGGATGGAGGAGATGGAAGCCAGCGAAGGTGCTCCGTGGCATTAACAGCGTGGTTGACGGTAGTGGGATGGGGCGATTAAGGTGAAACCGTGGGTGGGGGGTGGTTTCTGGTTTCGGGAAGGGGGTGTGCTGGAAGAGAGAGAGTAGATGAGGAGGGCAGAGAGAGAAAGCGAAGCGAGATGAGGTGGGAATGGCGGTTTGGGATGATGAGTCGAGGGTCTGGGTTCTCTGGGTTTGGGGACGAAGAAGCAGGGCGTGAGGAGACCACAGGGCGGGGAGAGAGAGAGCGAATAAGAGAGAGAAAGTCACGGAGGGGATTTTTTAAGTAGCCGGTTCAAGTGAACCGGTTTGAACCGGGCCGGTCCGGTTTTCTGGACCGGTCTGGTTTCTTCTTTTTTTCCTTTTTCCTTGGCCGGTTTTTATCGATTTTTGACCCGATTCTTGAACCTCCAACAATTCTTCTATTTTTCTCACTTTTTCCGCCATTTAAGCCCATTTTTCGCATTTATTCAAAAATAAAATCAATTAAAAACCTTAAAAATATTATTAAAACGAGCATAAAATCGGTGAAAAAGTACCTTAAAATAACACATTTCTAGCTCAAACACTCGCCCTAGGGTCTTGGTTTCATGGGGGTAGGTTTCTTACTAGGAAATCCCCAGGCCTGTGTACCTCTATCGTCCCACCTTTTCTTAGGGATGACCGAATTGGTCATTCTCAACTTAGTTTTCACCCATTCAATTTCAGCAGCACGTTCATACAGTTCTTGACTAGTTTGTACAGGTTGTCCAATTAATTGACTCCTTATATAGGGCACCAGGCTTTCCTCGAATCTTAACATCCTCATTCGGTCTGTAGCCACATATTCAGAGCTAAACCTTGAGATTTCAGCAAAATAACTTGTATACTCCATCACTAAGAAATTACCCTGCCTCAGGGTTAAGAACTCCCTTTGCTTTTGCTTCTGTAAATGTGTTGGATAGAACTTTGCACGTAATGCCTTGCTAAACTCACTCTAAATAGCCTCGGGCCTTTGGAAGGCCGGCTTAACCGTTCCCCACCAAATATCGGCCTGTCCAATAAGGTAGAAGGCTCCGATAATTACGCGCCTATTATCGAGAACTTCCATAACATCAAATATCTTTTCCATCTATCTAATCCATTCTTCAAGTAACACTAGATCTTCCTTGCCAGCATATCTTATTGGATTCTATTTTGCAACTCTATCAAAGAACTTATTTACCTGTTCATCCTTTCCAGATCCCGAACCCTTAAGCTTCGTTGTCACCTCAGCCACAATCCTTGCCAGTAGTTCAGGATCTAGATCATTCACTAATCCCTTTTTGCCCTCAACATTTTCAGGATTCGAGGGTCCACTAACAGCCTCCTGGCTTCTTTGAGGGATCGTTTCTGAGATATTTTGATTAATGGATTGAGCTAGTACATCTTCTACAATATTTTCTTACAAGTTGCTCTTTAGAACATTGTTTTCTGGATTCGCCATTCTATTACATATATGCGAACATATTAGCCCTCACTGCTTCACTTTCCTCATAGTTATGCACTTATACATTCTTTTTATCAACATTTATCTATATGCAACTCGTCTCGTTTTAACCTGGCTTGTTATGTAAATTGTTTGTGCTGGCCAGGCAAGTATCCTTAGCCAAGCCATCATATTTCATCACTCTGATTTTTTCCTCTATTAGTAATTTCGTCTGTTTATTATTTAACAATTCCTATGCTCATGTACATAGAACTTATATACTTTTATTAGCTTAGCCACCACATAGATTACATACATAACCATTACATATGTTACATAAGCTCACTAGAAGCATAATCTTCATAGTGGTTGTACAAAAAGGCCTACCTCACTTAGCAAAATGGGTAAGTGAGGTTATATCAACACTATTCTAACCTTACAACCTAAGATCCTACCCCTTTGTTAGCTTCCTATCACCCTCCTAGGATTAGTTGCCAACCTACTATCTTACATATTTACATTTTTTTTTGTTCTTCAGAACCATTAGTTGATCCAGCATCCAGCTAACTTTTACACCAAACTACTCTTCACGCTTCCTTTTCCTATTCCATCCACTGGGTTGGTAATATGGGTCACTACTATTACTAGTCTTTGATCCCAAGCTCTAGAAATCTTCTTTAGAACTTGTCTCTATTACTTCCAAGGACTCAGAAATATGAATCACACTCACCACACTATCTGAGTCACTAGAACTATCGTTAGCTCCCCCTCCCCAGATATCATATCCATCATCCTCTGCCCAAGTATTGGATATATCAGTCTTATAGCCCTCCATGTCAATCCATGGTTCAGGGGCAAGTGGCGGCACAGGTAACGGATCTCCTTCTTGAGAGGGCTCTGGAACCGATGGAAAATCTTGCAGATTTTCTGAAGGTACCACTTCGGGGGTCCATATCCCGCCATCTGCCATTAGCACAAAACACTCATTAATTCCCATAGCATGCATACATAAACCAGGTGAGCATTTCCACATACAATATATACATACTCATCTATATTCGTGTCATAGAATCTCACGTCCCTACTTCATCCCCGATACTCGCCTTAACCTTGCTTTTCTCTTCATTGCTCAATGATCCTTATGGCTAGGAACATTATCCCCTTAACAACACATACCTAAAGTGCCTTAACAGTCTAGACTCGAAGTAACACCATTAACTAACCATATACAAGCCCAAATTTGCTCTGATACCACTTCTATAACTCCCTAGCTTAAGCACTCTCTAAATACCTGTTCTAATAAGCATTAAAAGCCAGCGGAATATACTGTGTAGCAAGGGCATTACCGTTGTCCTCTAGGGACAAGGCTACATGTGAGAACCAGAGTCGGTTGGGTGGAAGCAACCACAGGATACATTACACATACTATGTAAAGTTCAACTTATCGCTAAAAATTTGCAAGCTAGGTACCACACGATATTAAGCTCAGTCCAAAATGGATTTACATTATGTGCAACATTCACATACATTCCCAAAAACATTGTCGCACCCACAAAATGTTTGGCTAGATCAGGTAGTTAGCACCCGCTGCCCTGGCCCACTTTCTTCTTGGCCCTTAGCCTCCTTGGGCTTCCGCTTCACTGCCAATCGTTTCTCTTCCCCTAAAACAGTTGAAAAACATAAAGCAAATAAAATGAGCCAGAACTCAATGCATTACCCTTGTACAGTTAAATGGACTTTCACAGGAGTTAGTGACCGCGCACGCAATGTTAAAACTATGTTTACAAACATCTTTTGACAAGCATTTATTTTAGTTAAACGATTAGTAACTGTTTCCTCGGCCTGGACTAGGACCCTAATAGCAGCCATAGTAATAGCAATGAACTATGAAATTCTCATTTAACGGGAATGGCCCAACAATGAATTTCGCTAGCAGATACTTATAAACCCTAAACATAGCATATCACAATGAACACTGAAATGGGTCCAGCAGGTTCCTTAAGCCGAATAAAACATATAACATTAATCAATGTAAAATTTAAACATTTTTTTAGGGTACAAGCAGTAACATATCAGAAAAGAAATTATGTTTCACCCCCCCTTTTTCCTTCAGCACAGGCCCGTGTTTACTGCAAGATTCACTCAAGTTATGTGTTCATGAGCAATCACTTTAATGAGTTTTTTCTTTTTTTATTCTTTAAGACCAAGATATTTTTCACTTACTACAACTTTCAGCCTAATCTAAGATTGATGAATGTAATCAACACTCTTTAGTCACTTGATTTAGCTACATATGGATTTCATGCTTCCCAAGTCTTCTGATTAACTCCCTTTTGACTAATCAACTCGTCTAACCCTCTTGTAACATCTTGGCTCATAAGATTGTTGCAAGCTAATCTTCCTTAATTCTTACTTATTCATTTAACCAATTCACCTCAATATTGGACATATATCCCTAATTTCCCTCCTCCAGGTTTTTCATTAACAACAACAACCCTTTTTAATTCGCCCCACTTTTCCCATTTTCTCACTTAACTATGTCAAGAACTCCGTTTATCCTTTCCTCCCTATACTTATAATTGTCCCAAATTAATAACATAATCACATGATTTACATTATTTTTCCAATTTACATAACTTACTCTCCCACCCCTAACCACATCTTGTCTAAACCTAATCATGACCATTTGTCTAATTTAATCCACTAACTAGTACTAGCTTCATTTCTATGGCCATTAATATTCTAACCTCATACAACTCTATTCCTACATTATTCAAATAATCTAAACCCATACAATTCCATTTCAACATCATTCAAACAAACTAAACCCATATAATTCCATTCCAATATCATTCAAACAATCTAAATCTAGCAATTCCTTTCCAGCATCATTCAAACAATCTAAATTCAATTTTTTTTATCTAACTGACTTTCCATGGACTAAGTTAGGCAAATTTCACAAATCCTTATTCACCACTCACATACCTCACCAAATCAATTCCATTAGGAGCCTTCCAATCACTCAATTTATTGCATAAATAACTCCTTATACATTAAAATTACACTACTAACTAATGTTTAATCTTGAATTAGAAAAGGATGAAGAAGGGATAATTAGGCTTTACCTTGATGACTAGTAAATAAGGTTGGTGGTGGCTGAAGCTGTGGAGGTGGCGGCAGTGCTGGGTCCAGCGATCAAAAGGCCTTCGGGTAGTGGTTTCCAGTGGTCGGTGCCGAAACAGGGCGGCGCAAAGCCTGGTTTTGGTCTAGCTGAAATTGGAGCAAAAGGGAAAGGAAGGAAGTTTGGGAGGACGATCGATGGTGATGACCAGTCCGGCGATGGCGACGACTGGCAACGACACCGAGTAGCAATAGAGAAGACGACAAATGGAGAAGGGGGTCGCAAGGCTGGGTTCTCTTAGCCCTTCAGACTGTCACTTCTCTCTCTCTTTTTTTTTTTGCTCATCTGTTTTGTCTTGCTTTTGTAAAAAAAAATTCTTGTTTTGTTATAAAAAAAAAAACTAGTCAAGGCCTAATTAGCCTAACTTAAGCAAACTTTAGTTAATGTCTAATAAATGTGACCCAATCCCGGATACAACGCAATTTATTCTATTATATTGACCTTATACCTTTGAAATTTTATTCACTATTTTATAAGCTTAAGAAAAAATCCATATTATCACATATTTTTCGCACATACGATGCTCTGTTAAAAAACATGCGATGTTCACTGTTCCAAATAACTATAATTATATGTATAAAGCCATATTTAAAGTTAATTCAAATACGATTAATTATTGGGGCATTACACCCCATGATGTGTTTTTCACATTCATAAGCCCGCAGATATTAGAGTGGATTAACTCTAAGAGACTTGAAGCCTTACTGAAAGGCTTTATAGTTGCTTTGACTCACCTGCTCGCAACTTGAGCCCAGTGAGTTAATCTAAAAGATCTTCTTTAGCTAGCCTACTCACTCTATCTTAATCCCTATGGCCAGACCAAGCATGCCACTTAACAGATGCAAAAATGGATTCAAAAATATGAGACAAAAATGGAAGATGTATAAAATATCATCCACATCCAAAACAATGAGATCACCTTTCAACATCCCATGGTCAGACAAATTATCATTATACAAAATGTTTAAACCATTAGGATGATATTAAAAAAAGAAACCATCTCATTAAAGTGACCAAAGATACGAGGGGACACCGCACACTTGATGCGTAGAGACCATCATGAAGAAACTACGTAGTCCTCTCTATGAGTCTGAGTTGATAAGTCCATGTGCCAAGGGCATCTTCTTTATGACAATTCCCTAACACAATAGTATGTGAACCTGCTGAGTAGTGATAATAGTTTCACATAACCAACTCAACCTTGAACTATGTGCTTGGTCGCCCCTGTGCCTACAATCCATTGGTAAGGAGAGTTAGCAACTAACACATGAGAGCAAACATATGATTCAGGAGTAATTATTAAAAAAGGTAACTTTGTTAGCTCAGGACAATCCAAAGCACAGGGTCCCTTCTTTTTCACAGTTGTAGCACATCACAAGTGCTATATTCTTTTCTCTATTACCTTGACCTTTTGCCTTTTGGCAACACCACATTTAGATCCGGAGATCTAACAGGGGACTGAATCTAGTCAAACCTGATGCTAAGTTGATCTCACATGTATCAATAGTGGGATAGCTTTCAAACTCCCCCACCAGGTTATCATGCATGCTATACAACATATTATAATGTGCTTATTGATCTTTTGGAACCATTTTTAGTGTGCCTTTAGGCTCTCTTGATACTACTCACTAGAAGTTGTTAAATGTTCTAACACTTGATGCTGGTTTAAAATAAACTGAATCTTGTAGCGTTAGATGCCATAATTAGCATCATCCACCTTTTTATTTGTGAACAAATTACTTATCATGTTATTATTGCCATATCTAGAAGTATATATTAAAATATGGACGTTAGGCATATTTTCAAATAATTAAATTATATGATTGAAAATTTCACCAAGCTCATAATCATCTCACAAAGACATGAATTGGAAATTTCTATAATTTAATTACCATATTTTTCCATAAAACTTATGGAGTACCTAAATGTTAAACTAGTTAACATATTGAATGCGAAATATCATAAAGATATTCAACTTTATCATGTAAAACAACTTTCATGAAGTTCAATTATATAAAATGAATTTATATAATCATTGTGACATATTACATATATGTCATCTAAAACTCTGTTTAAAGACTTGCACAATTATATATATAACCAACCTTGAAATTTATATTATTACATAAAACTTATTTATACAATAAAATGAAACTATTTTGCAAGATGTATTCAGAAAAATATAAAACGAATTTACATATATATAATAACATGTTACACACGAAGTTCATGAAAGCCCAAATAGTGTAACATTATATAAAACACCTGTATATAACTAATAACATGAAATATATTCAAATGTTACTCGCAAACAATAAAACAAATTTATAATATCACAAATTTAAATTTGATGAAACAAATTCGTAAAATGCTACTCAACTACACAATTAGCATAAAACACATTTATTTGATAACATGAAACGAATTTATATTCACAAAGAGGAAAGGGAAGAATGCAGGAACGATTAAGAAATTCACAACAACTAATGTAATTTGCATATATATAAACGCATATATATAATATCACTAAATAATAATTGATATAGAACATATTCATGTAACAAAATATTAATACAAAACACATTTATACGATATAACTTACTAAGTGAAACGTATTCATATATCACTCATAAATAGTTATATAAAACACATTCATATAATTACTACAAATTTAAATATCATGAAATGAATTCATGCAAACTTGCTCAAAATACATATTTTTTCATAACTTTATAGAGTACAATACCATGAAACGACTTCATATAAGTTAAAGATATGGACAACTAGGCAGAATCATCAAAACTGATTAGGACAACAAGGCCTGAAAACATTAAAAGAAACAAGAAATAAAACAGGACGTGGTCTAAAGAATTAAAGGAGTGGACCACAATCCAAATAAACACCCATACCCTAGAAAGAGGAAAGACCACACCATCTCTTTCTTTCACCCCCAACCGTTTTACTCTTAACTCCACTCTCTTTCTAAACCTTTTTTGATGTTCCTCTCATGCCGAGAAAAATGGAGCACAAAACTTCAAACATCTCTCGACCTCGTCACCACCTAGGTTCACGGTTCTAGCTTTTTCTGTGTAGCCACTAAGGTGTCCAAATCGCCGAATCGAAAGAAAAACCCAAATGATGAGATCCACTACCCTCCTGCACTACGAAGAAGCCCAGAGCCTCTATTCCCAACCTTTCTGACTCTCATTGTTACTTCCACTGGGTAGATCGGCCAAAGTTGAGATGATTCATGCTGTTAACATACTTCCATGCACTCCCTAATTGGTGGCGCGTAAGGACTCACACATCCCCTTGGCTTGAAACCAGGGTTTTCTGGCAACCAATGCGTAGATTAGCTCACTTGGATAGGCAAGAAGGAAGAAGGCAGCAAATATCTACCTTCGTCAATGGCAAATGATGCAAACACACCACCCCTCCTTGAAAGTTCTAATAGGTATCACTTAGTTCTCTCCCTTTCTTCTACCCTTTCAAAAATCGAAATTTTTTTAAACTTATTTGGGCATGGGGGAGGTCTCAGTTTCAAGTCATCATATGTCACTAAGGCCTTACAAGGGTAGCCCCGAAGCAGCTGCCTCCTAGTGGCGCAAATAGTGGAAGGTACATTTGACAAAAGTCCTGGCCAGTCAAAATTCGAGTTAGGGTCAACGTTTGAGAGTCAATTCTTGGGACCAAGGGTTGAAACAATTGCACTTAGGGAAAACAATCAGTGAACACAAGCATGCTTACCATAGATTCAAACCGCATACTTGTAAAACAAGTGAACAGATTGCCAACAAACAAATCTTAGGTAATTCAATTCGAGGCCAATACTAAACAATTTTGACTCTGATACCACTATAGAGAATTAAGGATATACCTTTAAGTGTAGAAGCGAAGGATCTCATTGCTTGGAATTGTCTATGAATTTATGCAAACGATCAATCAGTGGCTGTTAGAGTCACCATCGATTTGTCACAACCTAAACCTTGAGGGATGGTGAGGCAGTCATGAGAGAGAGGGAGAGAAATGAGTGTTCTGTTTTTGGGCTTAATGCAATTGATACACAATTGTATCCCTAAACCTTGCTTTATATAGGTTTAGGTCGTTGTAACCTCCACCACTTAGGTGGCGATTATGATATACTATAAGAGAGTTATATGTTGCTTTTCTAGCCAATAAGTCAATTGCAATGACTCTACAAGATGATATACTACAAGACTACATCTAAATACCGATGGAAAAAATTGACGGAAAAAGCTCTTGTCTATATACTGATGGATATATAGACAGAAAAGTTTGTCAAATATTAAAAAATAATTTTTTAAACAAATTTTGAAAAAAGATTAATGGATCTATCAATATTTTGAAAACTAATTTTAAAACATTTTCATAAATCTTATATAGCGACAAGACGAGACCCGTCATTGATCCATTAGTTTTTCAAAAAAAAAAAATTCCTTAAAACCCATATGTCTCCTCACATCTCTCTGTCCCTCACTCTCCGTGACACTCACTCTTTCTTATCCCATAACATAGAGACTTCCCTTATTCTGTCTCTCTTTCTCTCTATCTAAAGAACCCAAATACCCAAAAGAAACTTAAGCTAAAAAATCTCACACATGCTAACAGATTCTCGCTTTTCTCCCTCGCAATTTCATACGTGACCTCTCCATCTTCCTCTCTTGCTTCTTATCTTCCTCTCTCACCAAACATAGAGCTTAGAACCCTTAGCCTCTAGAGAACCTCAAGGAAGCAAATGAGGCTTCTCATATTCCATTGGCGGAGAAATCGATGATGCTGCCAACAGGAGTTGCGATGTCGTGGCGGAGATGGTTTTGCCAACGATGACGTTGAATATGAGGCCAAACTTGGTGTTGGTTCCTTAAGGCTCCGTTTGGTCCTTAGAAAATTTGATAGAAAGAAAAGTTGAAGGAAAAAAATGTGAATGAAAAAAAATATGGAGAAAATGAATATTTTTCTCTTGTTTTGATTGATGAAAAAATACAAGAATTTGGATGAGAAATTGAAATGTTGATAAACTACTTGAATCATGTTGATGTCATCTAAGCAAGGTAAGGTTGGAGGAGGTTGAGAATTTTCCTCAAACTTTCCTCACAATTTTATGAGAAAAATTTTATCACTTGTTTCTAAAAAAATTCCACCTAACTTTCTTCCATATTTTTTTTCTTTGTGATTTTCTCTAAATCAAACACAAGAAAAAAGTAACTTTTTCAAATTTTTTTCTTTCTACCAAATTTTTCAAGGTCCAAACAAAACCTAAATGCCCACCTTGAGGGGGAAAAACCCCCCAAATATTAGATGCAAATTTGAAATTTAAATTTTCAGTTTTGAAAGTTGCAAATTGACATCTAAAATTCAAGAGTTAAAGTCTAAAATTTTAAATTTTCATATAAGAAATTTCAAATTTTCACACATGAGATGGCTCTCAAAGGGAAGCAATTTTGGATTTGCATGTATGTTTCAATTGAAGGACCAGATCAAGTCTTGGGGTCATTAGTCTCAGTCCCTCTCTCCTCTACTCCATTTGTTGATTTGCATATTTTCGAGGTAGAATTGCAAATCTGAAAATTTCAAAACTTGAATGCCCAATTCAAGAATGTTAAGTTTTGAGTTTTCGAGCTTCAGCCCTAGTATTTTGGATTTTTAGCATTGAATTTTGAAATTTTCACTCTGTATCTTCAAATTTTGGATTTGAACCTTACAGATTCTTAGATCTCAAATTTTAAACAAAAATACTCTAATTTTGGTTGTAATTTATTGATTTCATGTTTTAATTTCTCTAGTTTTGGTTCTATTTCATTGACTTTGGTTGTAAAATTCAAATCTATTTGTTTTGAGTGAATGTGAGATATGGGGAAGTCAACGCCGTTGGGTCCACTTTCCGACACCTGGACGATTCAAGTTCCATATCTGAGCATTTTTTTTTTTCTCCATAGAAGATTATAAGAAAGGACAAGCATGGAGAAGAAAAAAAGTCGAAGAAATCTTTTTTCTCTGTTTGTTTGATAGGTTGAAATATTGTATTGTAAATGTAGGTTCCAAATTTATGCAATTTTTGTTATATCTATCCTCTAATTTTGGGACACGGAAAATTTGAAGTTTCAAATGTAAAATTTGGAAGTTTTAGATATAAATTTCAAAGTTTTACATCTAAAATGTTACAGTTGTAAATATAAAGTTAAGAAAATTCATATTTCAATGAATATTGAGGCTTCTTTTTTAAAATTTTAAGAAATATGTATTACATTGACAGATGGTCCATCAATTTGGTCTTTTTATTTTAAAAAAGTATTGTGATAGAAATCGTCTCACAAGTATAATGGTTTACATCACAATTTCCATCAGTCTCAGCTTTAAGTACGACTTTTCCTATAATCTAATAAAGAACGGCAAGCATATTTTCCGTCTATTACTAGTCAATATGACTCGCCGGCGGTATGACATGTCATTAGTTGTCCCGTCAATATCACAATGATAGTCTAACATTCTGCCAGTGTAAAGCCATTGGTTTGATATTACAGACTGTTAGTCCATCACTCCAATCCCATCAGTACTAGCAACAGGTGTCGTCAGTAATAGTGAGGTTGTGATCACTACTTCGATTTTGAACAAGCATTTTTTTGACAGCCTGAGACTTCGTCACAATTTCCATCACAATGTTTGCTTTCCGTCGAAATCTGTATAAATTTTACTCGATTTTTTCGTCGCTTTTTTTATGCTCTCTCTTGTAAATGGCAATTCAAAAATCTATTAAAAAAAACAAACACAATGTTGAGTTCATACGATACACTTGGGAGTACAATACTCTGATCCGTTTGTTTCTTTTTTCTTTTTCTGTTGTTGAGGAGACGCAACGGTTAATGTAGGCAGGACTTACATCCATATTTTTGGTAATAATTCCTGGAATCTCTACAAATTTAAATAAGTAACACATTCATATCTATCAAAAATTCTTAAAAAAAATACTACCTCTTTTTTTTTGGGGGGGGGGGGGGGTGGATGCTAATAATTTGTAGTTCGAGGGTGCTGGACGTACAGCAATAGTCCATACTTAAATAGGGACCAGAACTATGTACTTTGAATGTATTTATTATCAATAATATTTAGGAAATAGCAATTTTTTTAATCTTGAATCTAGCTCTTGGTTCACTTATTTTTTTAGATTATAAATTATTAAGAATAAATAGGTTGAAAATACAAAGCATTGGTCGTTTATTTCTTAGATATGTATTATTGGCGTCAATGATCCAAAATATGGATTATTAGCATTAGGGATGGCAGCGGATCCTGAACCCGATCCAAATCCGTCAGACCCGCTCCATTTTTAAGAATCTGGATCCTAAAATTATGAACCCGTTGGATTTCTAGAGGATCTGGGTCGAATTTGGATCTGGATCTGAGACTTTGAGACCCGGGCTCGGACTTTGAGACCCAGACCCGAGCCTGGAACTGTATACAGACCCATTTATTTTATTTTATTTTTTACCATGCGTTGTTATTTTGCCTAGGGTTTTTTGGCCTTCTGCGTTTTGAGACTTTTGAATCCCTAAGACCCTTACTCTCCCTCTCCGTCTATCTCTCTCAGAATTCTCAGTCGGTCAGCCACTCAGCCCACAGTTCGCGTCTACCGTCTCCCCTCCATGGCTCCACCGGTCGTCGTACTCCGGCACCCGTCATCATCATACACCTTCACGGCCAGCGCTACAGCTTTGTCGCGTTTTGAGCCTTTAGTATTATGGAGTTTGTGATTTGTTTTCAGCTTGTAGACCGAGATTTGGTAATTGATAGGGTATGTATGAATATTAGACAACTTATTTGGCTTATGTTTCGTGACTTAATGGAGGATAGTGAGCCACTATCAGTAATTTTTACTTATAGTTCAGTATTTTGCTATGTGTTATGATGGTGAAGTTAATTATATGGCAAAATTTTATGTATGTACTGTTATTTTGTTGTGAAAAACAAGAAAGTGAAACAAAAGTGACTCGAAGTAGCAGGACCCGTTAAGAACTCGCTAGACCCTTTAGATCCAGAAAATCCAGGTTTGCATCCAAATTTTATAGACCTTGCAAATTTGAATCAAATTTGAATCCAGGTTTGAAAAATGGATCTGGATCTGAATCTTGGTGGACCTAATCCAAACCCGGTTCATTGTCATCCCCAATTAGCGTTCACAAACTCTTCTTGTTCTTTTTTCTTCTTTTTTTTTTTTATGCATTTAACAAACTGTGAGTTCGCTTAATTAAAAACCGTGGCATTATTAGCGAAGCTGGCCGACGGTTGACAACGTTGAAATTAAATCAACAACTAAGCAAAACCCAAGATTTTGTCTCTTTAAAAACAAAACCACTATGAATAATCACATTAAAATATTCAATTCAATCATAAGACAATGGAAATACGTGGGGAGCACGAACTCAACTGAAAAATAATGCACACCAAGATCGCCATATATTGAACTCTCATTACGACATTAGTTTTTCGGCATTATGCTCAAACATCTTCCCATTAATCTTAGTCTTCAAATTTAAAATCTCAACTTCACGAAAACAAGCTGCTAGATTAATACATAAACAGGTGAAGATTAAGGATGTATTACAAAATATTGGCAAGAATTATTGGCATTTTTGAGCAGAAAAGGGTAAAAGCATGGGCATTTCTTGGGGCTTTTCTCATTGCCTTGAGCTTTTTTTGGGTTTTCAAGCCCTATATGGGTCCTCTGTCTCCAGGTGAGTATCCCTTCGCTTCGTTCTTCATGAATTCTGTCGTCATTTTCATATGAGAATTCTTGGGTCCAAGTTCTGTGATCAAATTTGTCAAGAGATAACAATGGAGTTCTACATTGGGATCCAGAATGTTATCACTAGGCTCTTCTTTAGGTTAGCTTTTCAAGTTAGTTGACTTTCACTGTTGGGTTATTACACGAGTTTAATCTATTAGCTAACATATCTAATAAAGAATTTAGCAATCGATTCTAGAGGTCTTCATTTAAATTTACATGTATCAACAATTTTATTCATTTCATCAAGGAGGATCTTTTTGTTCCAGTAGTGGAGTATTACTTTCGATTTTGTTGAATCAGGTTATACCTTCTTATAATTTTTTTTTCCCTCTTTGTGTTGGGTACTTAATTTTTTAACTTTTTGTAGCTTGATTTATTGTTTGATGGTAAACGAATGTCAGCCTTTTTCTGTTCCTTGGTTTTTTGGATGAGTGACTTAATTATGTAATGCTTTGCAAATATCATCTTCATTTAAAATAATATTTCTAGAATTCAACTATAAGCATAAGAACACCGACATGAGATCAACCCCCAATACCCTGCCTCTATATATTGTACTTTTAATATCGTGCCTCCTCCTATTCAACCAAATTGCCCTTTTCTCTTCTTTTCTAATTTGTTATGGTAACATGCCCTCGTGCGTTGTAGTTTTAAGCATATCTCGAACAAATTGTCCTTTTTTAATATTCTCTTAAATTTTCCCCTACTCGCAGTGAATTTGCAGTTGTCATGGGGCATTAACTTCAAGCCCGTAGCAGTCATCAACACAGAGAATCAAGTAACAAGCAGCTCTCTAGACTCAGGTGAAATCACTAAAGCAAAGAAACTTGAGTCATCACTGGCGCCAATATGCAACTTCACAGGGAAAAGGTCAGATTTTTGTGAGATAAATGGGGACATAAGAATACATGGAAATGGTTCCTCCATTTATTTCACTACACCCCACCCAAGTATGATGCCTGAAAATGGAACACTTGGCATAAAACTTTATGCTCGAAAAAACGATAGAAATGTCATGGGAAAGGTCAAAGAGCATAAACTGAAACTAGCATCATCTCAACAAGGAATGCCTGAATGTACTGTCAATTATACAGTCCCAGCTATTGTTTTCTCGGCCAGAGGGTACACAGGAAATTATTTTCATGACATAAGTGATGTGATGATCCCGCTCTACCTCACTTCGTTGCAATTCAATGGCGAAGTTCAATTTCTTCTAGAATTAAAAAATATGGGGTGGGTTGAAAAGTACAAAAGCATGTTTAAAGCATTATCCAACTATGAGATCATTGATCTTACTCATGACACGGAGATCAGATGCTTTAAGAATGCAGTCGTAGGCCTTAAGGCTCACACTGACTTTGGTATCGATCCCCAAATGTCCCCATTTGGATATACACTGAGAAATTTCACGCAGTTTATTAGGCGCACCTACTCCTTAGAGAGGGAGACTGCAATCAGGTTAAAGGGCAAGAACGATTACAGAAAACCGCGGCTGCTCATCATTGCAAGAAAGAAGACAAGAACTTTCCTTAATGAGGATGAGATCGCAGCAGAAGCTCAAAGCTTAGGCTATGATGTGGGGATTGTCGATGCAAGAATCAACCTTAAGGACTTCTCTAAAATAGTGAATTCTTTGGATGTCATGATTGGTGTTCATGGAGCTGGCCTAACGAACATGATTTTTCTCCCTGAAAAGGCAGTCCTCATTCAAGTGATTCCACTGGAACTTGAAGGTGTAGCAAGAACCTTCTATGAGCGTCCTGCTCGAAATATGAATCTCAGGTACTTGCCGTATAAGATTAGCAAAAATGAGAGCAGTCTCATCGAGCAATTCCCTACCGATCATCCTGTTTTTATTGAGCCTGGTTTGTTTAAAAAGCAAGGATGGCTGAAATTTAAGAGTGTATATATGGACAACCAGAATGTGAGGGTGGATGTAAACAGGTTTAGAAATGTTTTATTAGAGGCTCTAGAGCTCTTGCGTCAGTAAAGCTACGTTCATAACTATTTAATCGTAGGATTCTATGTACCTATACTTAATCAAATGTATGAAACGAATTAATCAATTTTATTCTAATATAGCTAGTGCAAATTTTTCCCTTCCAGAGGATCAAACAAAACGATTATCATGTTAGAATCGCTTGAGCTTTTGCATCAGTAGAGCCTTGTTATAACGATTTCATTCTCCCATTTTGTGAACTTATGATTTTCTCAAGGATAGGAATTAAATGTTAGTTGTTTGCTTCTAACATTGCTAGAGGAAGCCCAGCCAACCCCCCCCCCCCCCCAAAAAAAAAAAACCCTGTGCGGGAAGGGAGAAAAAGAAAGGCAGAATCAACAATGTAAAGCTATGTCACTTCAATGTAGTTAATGTGCTTCACTATTGTGTACGCATAGTTTTGGCATATCTACATATTATTGATATGAACTATATATTCATATCAATAATATCCATACCTGCCAAGACTACGTGTACACAATGAATTGAAGCAAATACTTTGAAATTTGACCCATACAAATTCAAGATAACCCAAATTTAGTCCAAACGCAATTGTGCAAGACAAACCGACCAAGATAACATGAATTCGTGGGACATCTTTTGGTATATGAACAGAGGGAATAAAGAAAATTTTCTGCTCAAATTAAAACTAGTCAAGGTATAAAATTAAATCCCAGCGCACCACAACATGACTTAACTTGAACCCATTCACTGCATTACACATACCTCTCTAACTTGATTCTAGCTTCATCGACACAATGCCAAAGCAACTGATCCTTTATGTTCTGTTTGGACTAAAGAAGGTCTGGTTAATGGGAAGAAAATACAAAGAGAAAAAGTTTGGAAGGAGATCAAGTGACTGGCCTTGTCGCCTTGAGGGTAGACTTGGCAAAACTTACCCGAAATTTATTGAATGATTTGGACCCATACTTGATCCAATATTTGAAATAAGTTCATCTGAAAGTGGACTAAAAACTCAAATTGAACCGAATCGAACCATGTCTGACCTAAAATTTCTGACAAAGTTACTTATTTTTGCATGACAAGCTTATCAGACTAAAAATCAGTTGTCCCCAAGTTCACCCGATCCAAACCGAATCCACCCGAAATATGATTTAACCCGAAACGTGACTCGACCCAAACTTAACACGTACCCGAATCGAATGACCAATTTATCAAGTCTACTTGAGGGCAAGGTTACCAGAACCGGACCGGACCAGCCGGTTCAACCGGTACAGCCGTGAACCGAAAAGCAGTGTGGTCTGATCAACGGTACAAAGCACTGTCTCGTTGAGCCGGTCAAGAACCAGTCAAACCCCGGTTAAACCAACTGATTTTTACGATTGGACCGAGTACTCAAAACGGTTCAAGGCCTTTCTCAGTTTTTTTTTTAATACCGTTAAAAAACTACATTGTTGTAGAGAAAATTCGAACCCCTCTTTGCTTGGAATTTCTCCTTGAGTCTCCTACCGCATAGCACACTCAGGCTTTGTGTTAGATAGATGACTTGCCAAGTCAATATTTTACTTATCTGTATTATTTTTCCTACCTTTCATTGAATCCTTTTATTAGTTTATTACATATTCACAACTCAAAGATATCTTTCCACTTCATCATTAATTTTTGTTCAAATTAAACAATTGTATTTTTATTATTTATAAAGTAATTCATAACCCCGCGAAAGCGGGACCCGCATTGGGAGTTTGTTGTTGTTGTTGTATAAAGTAATTCATAAAAAGTTTCAAAATCTAAGAAAATGTATTACTTATTTGTTACTGAAACATTATAATCTAAAAATTAGTCATTCGCTATAGTATGCATTGGAAGTTTTCTACCTGTTTAAGTTTAGAATTTAGTTATATAAATAACAAATTATCCATAATATAATAAATTATGATAAAACAACTTTCTCAGTATAATTGGTCTTACTGATCCAACCATTAACCTACTAACCTTACCAATTCATTCACCAGTTCGGTTCTTGCAACCTTGCTTGAGGTGCGGTTGACAAAGGGGATGAAATGGCACTCGTCTGAATTGTTTTGAAGATCTTGGCACCACGTTTGAGAGAACCAACCCGGTGATCGACCGGGTCGACCGAGTGGGTCGATGGTTCAACCGGTCGGACCGTTTGGACCGGGGTTGGACCAGTTGACTCGGTTTACCGTCAAACCGAGTTAGACCGGCACAACCTGGTGAACCTGAAAAAAAAATTTATATATATTTGTTATATATTTTTTTCAAATCGCTAACTAAAATCTAATAGAAAAAAACTACAAGTACAAAATAATAAAGAAGAAGAGAAATAAGAAATTTATTTATAGCCTCACATTGATGGAGTAGAAGGTGGTTACAAGACTCTCATTGCATAAATATGGGTTCTATTAGATACTGAGAATTAAGAAGTTCCACATTGCCAATTTGAGCATATTCGCAAACTTAGTAGCCTTATAAAAAAGCATGGAAGACAAGTCAAAGACAATGCAAAGTCATGGGCTTGTAATTAAACTTAGGCTTTGTAAAAGAGCTCAAGGTTTTTGTGCATTTTTACCACCTATATAAAGCATTCACACTCCCAAGAAAAAAAAAATCAACCCCTTAAAATGACATTGTTTCAAGGGGAAAAAAATAATGTAGATATAATAATTTGGTAACACAACTAATTAGAGGGTCATAATTTTTTTTCAAAACAACCAATACAACAGTTCAATAATTTGGACATAATAATTTGGTAACTCATACTTGAATATAGATATTACAAAAGTTTGATGACAAATAAAAAATATACATTGGTTAACATTAAACGAAATAAAAGTTACAATAAATGAACAACTACAAAATAACGTGGAAGAAGAGATCATTAAATTATATATTTGATGAAAAAAAATACTTTTTTTGATTTTAACAACATAAATTACTAAAATGTAATAGAAAAAAATTACAAATACAAAATAATGAGGAAGAAGAGACACAAGAAATTTATTTATGGTGCCACATTGATGGAATAGAAGATGGTTACAATACCTTCATTATATAAATATGGGTTCTGTTAGATGGTGAGAATTGAAAAATCCCACATCGTCATTTTGAGCAAATTTTCAAACTTGGTAGCCTTATAGAAGAAGCATGGAAGGCAATCCAATGAAGCTATTAAAGGGTTGAGCTGTGCCTGAAATCTTCACGGCCCCAAAAATAAAATTTGGTTTTTATAAAAAATTGAGAAAAGCTGGTCCAACAGCGGGTGGGCAGGTCTGACCGAGGTAGTCGGTCCAACAGCGGGTGGGCCGGTCTGACCCAATTAGCTGGTCCAGCTGAGTTTCATCGGTTTTTTTTTGTTTGATGGCTCAAACAATTTTAAAGAGTGTTCGGACCATTGCTCCAATCGGTTTCCGGTCCAACTGGTTGGACTGGCCAGTACGGTCCGGTTTTCTTAACCATGCTTAGCACTTGTTTTTAAAAGTGTTTCCACTATATCCTCCTGCATAGCCCATTGTCTTTTTTTTTTCTTTATGACTTTCTCTAAACCAAATAATGGATCAAAATAAATTTTTTAAAAAAAAGGACTTTCTTGCATTTTTCCTTTCTACCAACTTTTCCAAGGTTTAAGTGGACCCTTAGGCTTTAGCTAGCAAGGTTTATTATCCAAGTTGCCATGCTTGGGTTTCCCAATTCCGGGATCAACTGAAGAATTGGGTGCATAACATATGTTCTTTTTAAGCAAAATAAACCTCCATGGGGACGATGATCCCCTTCCCCTTACCGCCAAACAGCCAAAAGAAAAAAAATAGACCTTGCTAGAACTCCTACACATGAATCTATCAAATCCTTGGCAAGCACCCGAAGCAATAATCCATCTCATGAACTATCCAACAAGTTTTACCCGCGAACATTAAGACAACGATCACTAAGGGTGTGTTTGGTAGGGGAAAAAAATAATTTTTTTATTTTACGTCGTTTGATAAAATGAGGGAAAACTCATTTTCAGGGGAAAATCATTTTACCTCATTTGAAAGAAATTGTTTTCCCTTGAAAAAGTAGGAAAAATAATTTTTCAGACCCGATTTTCGTTGCTAAATTTTGTCTCTCGTTTTATTTTCTTTTAATTGTGCCCAGAATCATTTTATTTTCACTCTCATTTTGTCTCTCATTCTTCCCTCTTCTTCATGTTCGTCATCTTCATCGATGATTTCTATCGTCAATCTCTATAATTATTTCTTGCGTTCTTTGACCTTCTTACTATTGCCCTTTTGAAGAATTTGACAATCTAAAACACCAATCATCTCTCTATTCGCCATTTTCTTTAGTTTGAGTTTAATATCACTCAAAGTCCACTAAGTAATCCTTACGAATAGTGAAAAAATTGAAATTCATTATTGTTGATTCTCTCTTTTTCTGGATTTATTACCGGATATATTTTTTACTGATATTTTGGGTTTGATTTTGAAGAGGAGAGAAAAACAAAACTCATTGGTTAGATCAGATCAGAACAGTGAGCAGGGGAGAGGGTTGATAGTAAAAAGAAATGAATTGAGGACAAGAGGTTCATTTTATCAAATAGCAAAAAATGAAGTGGAAAGAAAATGATTTTTCATTCTACCAGAAAATCATTTTTCGACCTACCAAACACACCCTAAGTATGCCAGAACCAGCAATCCATGGACCCCGCAACCAAAATATGGTACTTGAAAAATACAACTGTTGGATGGCACTAGAAATTTAGGTAAAAATGCGGAAGATACATAGTTACATATTGCACAACAAGGCAGGAAACAGCTCAGCCTCGTGAGTCGTGACATACAGGAAGCATCCAGCCTAGCAATTCAAAATGAGCCACAACAAAATGTAGCATCTCTGAGCCTCTGTGAGGAATTAAAACGGCGGGCAAAGGAGCCTAATCACGCCTGAACACAATGACGATTGCAGTGCAGTTATCCTTGCACCCTCTCTCAAGGACAGCCTCTCTGACAAGCCGACGGCATACGCCTGTAACAGGTAAACCTTCCTGCAAAAGATGAACAGCAGTTTAGACCAACCTACAATCATTCATAAACAACTCGAGGTGATCAAAGAGAAGTTTCATAAAATAGAACACGGCTTCATGCCAAATAAAACATAAAGAATAGTCAGGAGAGGAAATTCACTACTAAAGTTTATTACACTGAAGTATTTCTACTTGTTAGGAGTAATACTTCCATTGTTTAGGGCAGTGTAGAAATGTATCGAATTATGATCGTTTTGGGAGCTGTCACTACTTTAGCTTGCATAACAAAGCAGAAATTCAACAAAGAATCAATTATCATAAAGTAGAAGTTGATATCATTTCCCTTAAATCCGCACTTATGTCACTCTGTATTTGTGCACATGCATTCTTCACAAGTTTTTCACCCTCTCCTTCCATTATCATCCATCACCTCTCTCTTCATTTTGCCTTCTCTTTCCTTGGTTCTACACTGCATCCATTGCAAACTACTCCTAAATTTTTCATTTCAGCCACGAAGGGTGGATTTGAATTCCAACATCACCCCTCTATATCTCACCCTTCATGGTACAAGTCAGAGTCAAAATTCTCTGTACCCTCTCTGAGACCAGGGCTAATGACAACAGAAATGCAGGTAAACAAATAAATAGCAAAATTCAAATTCAGAAGCCATACAATCACCTCCAAGACCATAAGAAATGTCATCTTGCTCCGTACTGTATGTAGTGGTCCAAGATATGGGACAGAAAGACACAGGGTGGGGCCAGGGCAGATAGCCACATTCTAGGAAGGTTTGTAAACTGAACAAGACGGAGATGCAACAAGAAATGAAACAGTAGAAACCAACTTAGCAAAATCAGAAAAGCCATGGAGGCCTAAGCCTGGACCCTAGGCCTCTCTTGTAATTATGAAAACCTCTTTACAATTTATTGTTGTTGTTGATGAGCTCATAACTATCATGTCAAACCAGATGAAGATCACACATGGGGTAACCGATTTGTAAAATGGAGAATGCCCACAATGATGTAGTGGGTAAGAAAGATTTAGATGCTTACTATTATTATCACGAATTCAAGAGAAGAGGATCAAGTATAAGGAGTTGTTGAAAGTTCTTGAACATTTCATGGGGAGAAAGTGGCATCACTAGGGCTGTTTTCACTCCTATTTTAATTCATATTCACAAGCAAAACACAAATGACAAGTAGAAACAACCCTAGCAACACCACTACCCTGTGAAATGCTTAAGAAATTTTAGCCCCTATTTGGTTCTTGAAAAATTAGGTGAAAAGAAAAACAAAATGGAAAAGTTATTTTTCCCATGTTTGATTCAAGGAAAAAGAAAGGAGAAAAACTTTGGAGGAAGTGTATGGAAAATCAAGTAACTTTAGGCAATTTCACTGTTCCCCCAAAACATAAGAAAAGTTGGAGGAAAATAAGACACAAGAGCCAGAAACAAAGGGGTACATAGATGGCATATAGAGAGAGAAATAGAGAGGTGCAGTGCAGAAATCTGAAATAGGAGACAGAAATAGAGAGAGACTAACAAAGGAAGTATGGAAATATGAAGAAGAAAACTCCCTCCCCACCCCGTCCCCTCTCTCTTACTAGTTATAATCAATGACCTTTCCCACCTCTCCAATGTAAAATTATTTTTTTATGCCAAATAATGTTTCTCATATCTAAAAAGGGAAAATAATTAATTTTCTATTTATTTTTTGCCTCCTAACTTTTTTCTTTTCCATTTTCTTTCCCATTGATTTTCTTAGAACCAAATAGAGCCTTAAGAATTCCTTCCACATATTCCTCATCCTGACTTCATAAATCATAGTGGTAACATTAAGCATTTAAGTCTCCCCATTGTTTGTTACATCATCAATGTGCATTTCCCCTTAAAAGTCCTTCAGCTCACATGCTATGCATTGACTTTGACATAAGCTCAACAAAATCAAGGCTAAAGAAACAGCAACACCAGCAAGTATTAGACAGGCCAAGTCAGTTAAGGTGGTTGCTACTCTTTCACAACAACGCTTCCAGATAGCGGTAGTCCTTCATAGTTATTTTTGTCGTCCTGCTCAATTAAGCTGCGTTCTAATTTGCACTGGCTCCCCCCCCCCCCCCCACCCCCCAAAAAGAAAAAACCCCAAAAAAGGGTTCCTTACTTCCTTTCTTGTTGCGTCTCTTGCTTTGGGCAGCCAGGCCTTCCTCGAAGGTATGGCTGTCCACCAAGACTTCAGAACCTTGGACAGCTTGTATAACACCTCAGGGTTAACAAATTTTGATGACACACCACATGGAGAAAGAGGGACAGAAAGAGCAGCAACAATACGCTTGCGAACCCATCCATGCAGGAAGTACATTTTGGAGCACAAAGACAGTCTTATCAGCTAGTTCTAGAAGATCACATGATGCTCGAACTAAGATGGTACTTCAGAACAGCTGACAAATGCCTGCAATTAAAAAAATTCTTGTTCCAAAGTAATTAAAAACTTCAAATGAAAATTTACTGCCAGATATTGAAAGCAAACAAATAGGTAGTATACTTCAAGGATAAACAAGAAAAGCAACCACATCATTGTGAGAAAATAAACATAAACAATGATTACACTCACATTTAACAGCTTGTGCACAAAATCAACGGCATCATTAGGCCCAAACACCTACATATATCCATAAACTTTCTGTCACATTAATATTTAATTGAAACCAAAGGCTTTGAGATGTAATAATAAAGTGTACATACTCCCCAAAGGCCATCACAGCCAAGAATGATGAAGTGTTCTCTTTCAGTAACATCGAAAGATTGGATATCTGGCACTGCAGTGACACCCACCTGCAATCAATAGGTTCTATTTCTGTAAGCATTATCCAATAAAATGCTAAGCAATTTGACAATAGGGGGAAAAAACCAAAAAGATTAAGGAAACATCTTCATATTTTACATCTACTTGACATTGATATTGAAATTAGCTTTTTCTGCACCGCCTGTCCTAGGTTATGCTGAAAAGGGACCTATGGCTAGCAATTTAGGCCATGTTGTAACGTAAATAAGATCTGAACAAGCAAAAGCTGCATCCATCTTACAATATCAAGATTGAAGAACCCAACCTGATGGCACTTTTGTGAATTTCAAAATAAGAACATAATTACAAATCTACATGTAGAGCAAGTAACAGAAATTCAATTTGGCTGATACCATGGTACTAGGCTGCTAGTCACAACTTAACAGTCAGCGCCCCGCCCCCCCCCCCCCCCCACCAAAAAAAGGCCGGAGCTATAAAGAACCAATAAAAGACTTTAAAACAGCAAAAAAGAGAAGCATTCAAGAAACCACATCTTTCACCTCATCGACCTGAAGATTTGGAGGTGTAGTTTACCTAGATTGCACCAACCACATGGTGTGCTGGGCAACAACTGGGCTCAAAAGTACCTATGTATGGGCATTCAGCCCACGAGTCTGTCTTTCTTAGTGCATTAAGTGCATATGACTTGACTACGGACAGGGATTTGACAAGCCTCTCTCCTCTTTTTGAGCATGTATGAGCATGTCTGCAGTAGTATCGTTCTCTATTGCCATTGAGAAAAACCAAGGCAGCACAACTTCCAGCCATGAAAATCAGAAAGGATTTGAAGGAACAACCCTAATTGGAACGTTCTTATCTATAGGTAACCTCTCCACCCATTATTCTCACAGAACACATAATAGGATATTTCTAGTTAAGACGGTCTTCTGTCCGCATGAAGGATTATGCAAATGATGTCAGTATCAGCATAACAGTAATAGCACCACGAATTGAAAACCCAGAGCCAGGATAGAAATATAAAGATATGAACTGATAAACAACTAGCTGAGGGACATATCAATCACTAGAGGTATGTTTCATATACAGATTCAAGACCTTCTTGAAGTGTCGATCCCCAAAAGCTCTGGAAACTTCCAGGCGACCTTGAAGGCGTCCATTTGAACTCACAAAACCACCGGCCTGTGGACAGCGCATGGTCATTCATTACGAAACTATAAGCAAAATATGGCATACTTGTATTCTTTTAAATTCAAACAAAGGAAAACTAGTCAAATGGATGGCCATCAAAGGATCAATCACAAGTCATATCAAACATCTACAATAAATTGGAATTAGCATCGGATACTGCAGACATAATCATCCTACCAGGGAATGTCCTGCAGAGCTTTTTTTGAGTGGGTGGGGAGTGCAGTGGTCGAGGCCAAACTTCAACCACAATTTTCGATTATTGTATATCAATAAAAGTTCCAGACAGTGGTTAGTACTTGTTGTGTAAAAATACAACCTAGTAAAAGTTCCAAAAACAATAGTTCGATGAGAGTAATGTTACACCCAACATGGGCTCTCGTTTAATAAAGAAATGACAAAAGTTATTAGACTTTGATCTCAGAAAAATCGTGTTGAAAAAATTGACGACAAAGGGAGAATCTTTCTGGTTCCAGATTTTTTGCCGAGAGGAACAAAGAGAACAGTCACAGACTCACAGTAAAAAGACATTCTCCGCAATAATGTTTGAGTCTTCAAAATAAATTCCCTTTTGATGAACTTTACAAATGCACAAAAACAAAAAAGGAATAATCTTCGATGGAAAACAGAGAATCACTTGAAGGATTTTACAGAAGAAGCAAACAATAGCTTTGCAGGAGACTCAGGCTTCCATCATAAACAACAGAATTAGTAGAGACATTTTCAAAGTAATTCTCAGACACAAGAAGTAATCCATGTCAAGCTGGTAACCTAATTTTGCAAACCAGGGAGAGTATCCCCACTTAAAGCAAAATAAGCTGAATGGGACGGCCATTTCATTCATTGCAGTGCTTTTGGCACCTTCTGTAAACCAGATTCCAGTAATATGCATTCTATGAAAAACCACACAGCGAAAGTCAAATTTCAACCTACAGCATGGGGGCTCTAAGCATATAGTAGCAGTGCAAATGAAATTAAATGGAAAATACATAGAGAGGAAATAATAATTTGATCAACCTATGCTATTCGGAATGTATATGACTATCAGCAAGGATCCAAAGTTTTACAGACTTCAGAACAACATCTACAGAATGTAGATATGGAAACATCTATGCCACATTTCTGCTTAATGCCTGTGTGGCTGTGTACAGTTAACAAAGAACAAAACTAAAAAATGGCCATGGACTTATTGAGGTAATGTGGGAATAGGAATAAGACGTAGAACTTTCCCAGGTCCCATGTTAATTATGCAGGCGTCCTAAAAGTAAGGGGTTTAGAAATGGGAGAATGATTTAAAGCACACCCATTAAGTCAAACGTTTGTATGTTCAAATTACAAGTATAATTATAAAATTGATACTTATCTGCAATTCTCAGACGGACATACCAAACAAGGAATTGCCAACTATAATAGCCATTCCCAGTCCCTGATCGACTCCCACTCCCACTTCTAACATCCTACCAAATTATTCCCACATACCATACAAAGCATGTATGTCACAGACTGAGGAATTATAAGATCACCACAAAAGCAACTATCGTTTGCAAGTAGATATTTTCAAAATTTAACTCGAAATATAACAAAGCCAAAGCCAAAGGTCAATGAAGCCCAAAAGACCAAAGCCACATGGCATGCGACCTTAAAATTTTCACAGAAAAAATCTTCCGGCAACACTTGTACAAGGCAAGTTTTTTCCAACCTTTTTAATTCGAGCATGCTCCTGTGGATATATAGCTTTATGTTCTCTTGTTAAGACAATGGCCTTCGATGGACCCATAACACTTGAGTTATTCTGGCTATCACTGCTAGCAGATCGTGCCACCACTGCTTTGGCATCTCCAATGTTAGCAACAAAAACCTAAAATTTAAAAGTTCAGAAACAGCTACAACAAAGGAATCATGGAGAAACGCAAATGCACCAATCACCTCAGCTTCATCACAAACAACCAAGCATACAAGGTAAGGATGAAGAAATGCATTCACGATTTCACATACGCCAATCACAAAAAGGCAATTTTATGCAGTGTTCTATTATCAACTTCTAAAATTGTTTAATCAAATTGTTCTGCATAAAATTGTAAATATAGCTAAAATCATTGTGCTGACTTTAGACTGAAAAGGCAAGAATACGGCACCTAGGAAGAACAGCTCTTAGCTTATGAAAGCGTTTGTAATGCATAAGCAATAGTCCATACAATAGTGCACCTCATGCAGGGCCTGACCCAACATCAAGATTCATAAGAATAGGAATCAACTAAAGACAACTAGAAGACTACAAATTACTCTAAGATCAACTGCAGCAAGGAGATGTTTTTTATTGTTGCATTCAACTTAGTCAGTAGATGATCACTACTCAACCTCGAAGGTGGAATATGATCACTAATACATAGCCGAAAAGCAAATCAGCAAAACATATCACTGCACAGCATACACCCACAGCAAGCTGAAAAGATTTAACGAAATAGTTCCTGAATCACATATACAGACTTACTGTTTGTCCCAGTATCCATACACACACAGCTGTAGCACCATCCAGCCATCCTCCTATAAGAAGCATTAGAAAGCTATAATGTTAGGGTCAAATCAAAATACTAGGCCAAGAAAACTCTTAGCAATTTGGTTAATCATTGACCACGAACACAAGGAAAATCATTAATAAATTAGACCATAACAATATCAAAGGACTGCTAAATTTTCAGCTAGATACAATCCCCCCCCCCCCAAAAAAAACAAAAAAGGAAAAAATCTACAAGTCAAAATAACAAATAAATAGGACCACAGCATAATGAATTCATAGAAGTAATACGATATCAGAAGACTGTCAAACCTTCAGCTAGACACAATTTATGGGAAGGACACCCCTCCTCGAACAATAAAAAAGGCAAGTGCAAACACCACATCCCATAGGGCAAAGAAATGTAAAGGATTGCCACAGTCAATATCCACACTAGTATGTATTCAGCCTAACCCGGAAAGAGGGGGACAAGGACTCTGTCCACATGTACGAGAAGAATATCATTAAAGCCATGGTGCAGAATTCAGACTCTTTACAGCATCACCCCCCCCCCCCCAAACCAAAAAAAAAAACACTCCCAAAACAAAAAGAGAAAAAAACAACTGGCAGATATTAACACTGGCAAAGCTTTACCATTTCTTTTCACAGTAAATGAGAAATTTTGTATTAAAATGACACTAGGGGGATGTCACCCGTGTACAAGAAAGGCAATCACAAAAACCATCATGCCCTCAAGCTCTCAAGCATAATGTCATCTACAAAATCCAAAAAGTCAAATTTCTTTCACATTTAGCACTTCAACTATAGAAAACCTCAAAAAGTGTAGCTTAAAATCTTGAAAAGAAATATTATTCAATATAAGTAATTGCAAAGCAAAGACTTGATACATTATATTGTGTTCAGCAACATCAAGTCGATTTAGTTGTGAAGGGCTTATTGAAACCAGGGGGCTAGTAGAAGATGCCTGCACACTATTTTTTTACGAAGAGAATTAATCATTTCACCGAAGGATCCGAATAAAAGCAGTCAATCAAATTCTTTCTTTGTCTAGTTGTCTTCTTTGATTTTCCCTCACGTAAAGATGAGAGAAGTTTCCAAGATGGACTCTTCTTCTATTTAGGGTTTTACTGATCAAAACAAGAAGATTCGTAGATCTTTTTGTTTACGATTCTAACAAGTGCCACTTTACAAGATCTTATTTCATATTTATCTATACTTTTAGGCCTATATCATATACATCAGATATTCTAAAGAATTGTCATGCCATATATCACTGCCAATTGAAAATGCACAACCAAGTTATGCAGCTCTCTATTGATTTCTCATCTTTCCCTCCATTCTCTTCTGCCCTGCTTTTTCCTTTTCATCCCCTTTCTTTGTTTTTTGTCTCTATCAATTCTTTTTTCTCCTCTCTACCAATTATTGTTCTTTTTATTGGTAGTCTTAAGCTTACCTCCTCAGCTTCCCCCCCCCCCCCCCTCCAACTTTCTTCCATCAAATTCCCTTAGGTGTCCAAAGTCCAAACACACCTAAAGAATTAAGCACTATACAATGAAAACATGGGTTCCTTAAACTGTATATTCCCTTCATCTTGAAAAAGTTGTCAAATTTCTTACTTTTGAGATGCCTTATAACACTTGTCAATACAGCATATTTCATTGTTTTCTAGAAATTATAAACAAGCTTATCACAATTGTCATCACAAGTACTCTATCTGGAGAAAGTTTATCTATTGCTACATAGAAGATACAAAGAAGGTGATAAACTTAGAACATTATATCACAATCTGCAAAGTAAAATCATCATTTTAATTCTTAAAATAACTAGAGACAAGTGAATAAATTAGGTTTGCCTATTTTGTATTATCCCAAAGTTTGACAAAATTTTCAGGATTGAAAGAGGAAGCCCCAGAAAGGCTTCCATGTACCTCAATAGTTAACAAAAAATAATGACAGCTTTTCAAATATCAAAATTGCATATTAGGTAACTAAATTTCCAGTTCGCTGCAATAATGATTGGGCCTAAGGAAAGCAGAGAGCACTCAAAGACCATTAACTTTGTATGCTTCAAATGGCTTAAAGATTGGGGAAAATGTCTCATACAACACTGAATGCAGTACAAAACCACTGCTGAGGTAAATCATTAATGAAAAGTTGACACCCCCCCCCCCCCTTTTTCAAGCACACCTTTCAAGGAGGCTCTTTTTCAGAAGCTTCCACTTTCTGTCTGTAGAGTATAGAGTACAGACTTGGACTTTAATTTGACTGTCAAAGCACCAAAGGGCCATTTGTGAATTCTCCAACGAGGTAACAAGCAAGTCAGGACGTATCTAGAACCCTTTTATCCTGTCATTCAGATAATTCCAAAGCTGTATGGCACTTTTCTTCCATAGGAGAGGGTTAAAGGAAAGGGGGTAAACCACAACACGAGGAGGGTAAACCACAACACTTTCCTCGGTAAGGTGCGAAAAAAGCACCTGTGTCACAAAAATAGTGGACCCTCTGGCAGTGGTATTGATAGGCCAAGCAATTGACAAGTGAAACACACTCGAAATTGGTTCGTTGATGGTTCAGTCTTTGCTATTGGCAGCAATGGTGGAAGTAGCGATCATACACTCATAACCAGGACTCACGATAGAGGAGATCACAGCTAAAACTCTACTTTGGACATTAAGGGTGGCATAGACGCTAGGAAATGGTGGTTTGCGTCAGAAGCTGCAGAACTGATGATAAGTTTCTGGTGGGAGCCACTCAGACAACGATTTCGGGAAGTCACTAATGTGGCTTCCTCCTGCACAACCCCCCCCCCCCAAAAAGTACACAGGAATGAAAATGAAATAAATAAATGAAGGCAATTCCATTTGGTGTCCTGGTATTTTTACAGATACCATTTGATAAATGCAAAACTTTCAATCCAAGTGGTATCCCTCAACTTTACAGAAAATCTTAATAATACTCTTCTATTACTAACACCATTAAACCCTTAGCGAAGTGACTAAAATACCCTGGATTGTCTGCTTAGAGCTTCTTCTCTACTCCAATGTCAGCTCTACCTCATTACTACCCCCCCCCCCCCCGGGCACGCAATTGCATAGAAACTCAATAATTCCTCCCTTACCTATAATTCCCCCAGTTGTTTTCCTCAAAAGTTTGCTCCCCAGAAAAACAATATCTCTTGAAGAACCATTTCATTATTTGAGGTTTCTCCACCTCTCTCAAATCAATTGCAATATGAGAAGATCAATGGGGCACAAAATCAAAATTAGAGAGTGCTTCTCAGCCAGGCAGCTCTTATAACCATCTTCCATATCTTCCCATCCTCTAAACCTGCTTACATCTTCCCACAAACCCTCCCTTTGCATTCAAACAATTTCATTTCTGAAGTTGCTCACCACCCATTTGATGAAATGGCCCACTCAGCTCTCACCACCCACCTCTTCCACCACCGATTCAACAAAAACGTGTGCTATGTGTCCTTATTGGTCTACCCAATTCCTACCCAGTGCAATTTGTTGAGGAGAATGAGTCCCAACATATGTACTCCAACATCATTGCTCACGAGAAAAGGGAGTGAAATACGCCCCAAAGAAAGCAATTGGAGAAAAGAAACGGTGAGTAATGGAGGTGGCCCGGTTGGCAGTATGAACAGCGGCACTGTTGTGGTGGTCAGCGGTTCACAAAAGTGGTGCACTAGTGTCAGAGGAGGATGCAGGATTACAGGAGATAGACAACCAAGAGAGGTGTGGTGGGGAGGGAAATGAACTGATATGGCAATGATTTAGTGGGGGTGAGTGAAGTTGAAGAATTTGGTGTTAAGTGTCATGGAAGTAGACAGACCGGGGGGAGGGGGGGGGAGAGAGACTGAAGGACCATAATGGTTGAAGAGAGAGTGAACGGTTGAAGAGTTTTGAGGTGAGAGGAAAGAGGTACTATTTGACATATCATCAGCTACCAGTCAAATTTAACCATATATATTACAATTCGATTGTGTCAAAACATAAAGGGTACTATTTGGATTTTATTCTTTCTTTGTTTTCAAAATGAAATCTTTATCTTACAAATGCTAGAATGGGTGGATGCCTAAAAATGCTTCCCTCCCTCAATCCAAGCTTCTCATTAATCCAAACTTTACAACCGTTGATCAAAATTTTAGGCAATCTCAACCCCTGGATTTATCTTGATAACCGCCAATCTCTCCCTTTTTACTGGGCACATTAGGTCCCAGGTTCGATTCCCCCCTCCCTCATTGTATTGTACTCTTTACTGGACATATTACGTCTCAAGTTCTATTCGCCCCTCCCTCTTTATATTGTATTGCCCTTTGTGACTCCTACGAACCAAAACGTTTTTGATTTCCATCATTATTATTAATATTTTGTATTTTTCAATACAAATATAAATTTGAGCATGTATTATTAGAGATAATAGAATAATAAATACAATTTTCATGATTATTTTCATTATCACTATTGTTTTTGTTGTCGTCATTGTCGATATCGGCAATGTTATCTTCCTCTTTGAATTTGATAACATAGTCGATATTAATTATGATAATCTAATTATTAAAGAGAGATTAGGAGATTATAATGGATATAAATTTTTTAATTATTTTATTATTATAGAATAAGTTCATATTTTAGAAGTTTTAACTTAAGGAAACTGAATTATAATTACTGAACAAGCCGTAAAACCTTATGTGACACCTTATTATTAACACATAATACAATATACAAATTTATATAGAAATAATAAACATTTTTGATTTTCATGATTATTATTATTATTTTGTCTTTTTTTGATACAAATATACATAGAGCATGTATTACTAGAGATAATAGAAATATAAATATGATTTCCATAATTATTTCCATTATCACTATTGTTGTTGTTGTCGTCATTGTCATTATCGTCGTTGTTATCTTTCTCTTTGAATTTGATAACATAGTCAATATTAATTATGGTCATATATATGCAAGGATTGTGCTAAAAAATTACATATTGTAAGCATAATGTAACATACTGCAAGGGTTGAACGTGAAATATAAAAAAAATTAAAAATAAAACACGATCATCATATTAGGCCCGTGAAGTTGAATTTCTTTCACATTTAATATAATCTATTTAACAGAAGAAAATAAACGAAATATTTTTCTTTTTCTTTCAAAGCATACATATCTTATAATTATATTTAATTCATATAAATCTTAAAAGTATAATTAATGTTTTAACGTTTCAAACAAATTGACCAAAATCTAATCTATTTAATGCATAAGAAAAACTGAAATAATTTTTGTTTTCTTTCAAACCATACAAATCCAATAATCAAATTCTCTTCATAAAACACCTAAAATTATAATTAATCTTTTACCGTTTAAAATAAAATGTCCCAAATCGTCATAATACTTCAAACTAAGAAATATCTCAACTCACAAATCTGAACTCAACCCATCTCTTATAAGACAATATAAGGGCATTGAAAGTTTATATCAAAACTCATGAAACTATTACGTTGACCTAAAAACCAAATGTACAAACTATGAATACATAATTATATTAGCACCCCCTCATGAACCACTTTAATTAGCCAAAAAAGTTATATAATAGCTTAAGTATAATGTTCAAATTATTTTCGTTGAAAGACAAATTTTATTTGTGTTACATACGAAACTAAAACTAAACCGACTTTAAAATAGTTTCTATCTAACTTCACTAGAGAATTAACGACTTCATAAATTTTTACTCACCAACAAGAAGAGGATGTGGACTTTTTGTCATTGACATCATAAATGACTTATCATCATCCTATTTAGCATGCTTTGTAACAAATTCCCTATCTATTATTTCCATCATACTTATATAGAATTTTTTCACAATTATATAATTTTCAAATATTAATCTCATTAATTATGCTCGAAATGTTTGTATACTAAACTTTTTCATTGAGTTTTCCATTGTCTCATCTAAATTATAATATTAATTATGTCTACCATAACTATTCGTTTATTATTTCGATAATATATCTACAAAATATTTATTTGAACATACTCCGTGCAAATCACGGGTCCAGACTAGTCAGCAAAAGTTAAAGGTCACCAAATGAAATTTCCTATAAATAAATAAATACAACACAAGCTAACTTACACAAAAGTCTTGACAACACAACTAAAAACAGAGTAACAGCATGTTCGTCTTTAGCATTTTAGAGGAGCGGTTATCAAGTTAGAGCATTTTAGAGCGGGTTGGAGCAGTTTTGTGTGGAGATTGGTTCAGCTTGAAGCAAATACAAACATAGTGAAGCAGGTCGGAGCACGTGAGAGAAGGTTTAAGCAAATTGAAACAAGTTTAAGTATGTGCAGGTTCAACATGCTAAAAATTAACAAGCCCTTAATTTCTCCTACCAGATGCTGCTACAGTAATATTTGTAGCATCATCAAGTTAGTGCATATCAATCCATATAAAACCTGTTCTGACCACAAAGGGGGGCAAAAACAATTCACCGAATAATACTTAGCTGAAAAATGCGCATAAGTGCCTGGTCTAGTATTCTCAAGTCCCAATCAACTATATTTCACATGAAACGATTGCCTACAAAGAATTTCTGAGAAGCAGCTCACGTAAGGGAAAAATATCATTGCACTACCAGCTGTACTTTCTTGCAGCAGAGATTCATCTGTTCTACGGAAACCTGAAATATGCAGGACAGAAAAGCATCAGCAGAAGAAATTAAGCAACATAATTATTACCTATGACTCATCAGGGTCGTAAATGACAGATTTTTACCATCAAGAATAGCCTTTTTGGCAGCTTTGACATCCAACTGCAGGTTTGAAAGGCATAGTAAGTCAGGCAATAACCGAGTAAGATGTTTCATTCTTCCAAATACAGTTCATGTCATCATCAAGAAAATCAAGTTCTGTACATGACAGAAATCTGATACATATATATCAACCAAAATAAAGTATATGAATTGTGCACACTGCAGAGGATTGCAGCCTGTTTGCACCCAAAATTTCTTATCACTTATTTTCCACTCTTTACTGATTTTGCTTTGACAAGTTTGACTATGATTTCTCCTGAGTTCAAAATGCTACATGATTAAATTAGGGATACAGTGAGATCTAACTCTACGACAATGGCTCTCTTCCAGCTCAAGAACCAGAATTCCATTTTATCACCAATCCAATCACCATTCACCTATTTTGTTTTTCTTATCAATGAAATCTTTTACTGGATGCCTCATCCCATATATTGTTTCTCCTATTAATAAGTGATCCCATAGACTCATAACTCTTGAAAAATCGATTATGTTAGTCTTCATTTATTGATTGTTATTGTTCGCAATGACTGGTTTCTTTTTATAATTTCCTAACCTAAAGCAAAAGTCAGGCAACAGGGAGAAATTGCTTCTATACACAGCAGAAATTTTAAACTAATTATGCAACCCCTTCCCTCTCCCTCAAAAAAAAAAAAATAAATAAATTCTTCCAGTGTGCTTTCTCCCTTTCTACCAGAAAACAAAGGATCTAGTGGGGGCCTTCACTTTTCACCAACAATGAAGCTCATTCTGAAGTAATTCTTTTTTGCTCCCCTGATAATGATGTTATAAGGAGAAGAGGAATATTTTCACCCAAGCTCCAGATATCGTCACTGCCAGCTTTTCATAGTTCTTGAGACAAGGACCTTGTACTTCTCATAAAATAATTGTTCATCATCCCTTCTTCCTCCATTTATTTCTTCATAAAGGAAAAAAGCAGTTGAGGAAAAAATGCACATGATCTAGAACAAGAACATGGTATGAATAGAATGGTTAGGCTGAGTTAGCAGATCAAGGGTTTCAGCAGCGTGCTAAGCCCTAGCATACACTACTCTTGAGTGCATGAGCTGTAGTGCAAAACTTCAAAGAACTATTGATGGTAAGATCTATACCATCATACTAGCAAGATATCATATCTTGTTCAGCACAACCAAACAGTTCAAATCGCAAACAGCACCTTTTATAATCAAATAAGATGTATCTGTAAGCACAGGGAAACATCACATGCAAACAATAATGCTATAGAGACCATATTAACACACCAACTCACGTGGTAATCCTGCTGAAAGGACATTAGAATGTAGATGCTTTTGTGTGTATTCAGCAGCTAAGCGACCCCCATGTCCATCATATATGGCAAAATGAGCACATCTGCCAAGGGAAAAGAATATAACACAAGAATTAAAATAACAAGCATTCAGTACTTCCTCTTTCCCTCTCTTTGAGGGGCAAGAGGATAAATCAGCTGATGAGTAACGAATGACCTAACTCCAGTTAGGCGGACACCAAGTCACATAAAACAATCTGTCTACGAATAAAATTATAAATAAAACTCAAGCCACAAAAACCTTGAGCGTTTATAACACAAGTAACTCTTGCATGAGTTTAATGATACTAATTGAAAAACCATAGCACAACTCATAAGTTAAAGCTGAAACATTTCCACAGGAAGCAATGGAAAGTCAAAAAAGAGCAGCAGGAAGGTCATTGTAGTTTACCTTTGAAAACCCTTTGACGCAAGATAAACAAATGAAATAAAATGTAAACTGATATTAATGCAAAAGACTTCAAAAATTATGTCAACAAACTTTGATCAATAAGAAAAGAAACTTGGCAGTGTATGGTGCACACTCCATCCAAGCGTTCCCAAGCAAGAATATCATGAAATCAAAACGAAGCATGCAGAAACACAATAATCCTCGCTTCGTTAACAATAATAAAACAGACTTTTAAAAAACACCAAACGATGCTGCAAAATTTCAAATACAGTCATCATTTTCCCCATGAAATATGCATAGCGCAACTGAACACCCTTTCCTTTTACATAAAATGTAACTAAAACCATAAGAGGTACTACAGATCACAACTATGGTCCAGCTTCTGGTTAATAAATTCCAACTTAATTTTGTCACGATGAACTGCAGTAACCCTGAGATACATATCAGCATGTTACACTCAGCAAACCCAAAATATTTGCCACTCCACATCCCTTTCCAAACCCAACCCCCCGTCCCCTGGCACTTTAAAATACACATGGTGAGCAAGACGTTTCATTGATTAAGAAAAACGCACAAAAAGGTAGTGTCTAATGGCCGCACTACACATACAGCGCATTTCTTCAAGCCATACACCAAAATGTACATCATGGAATCATCCATAGGGTCCTGCCTTCTAGAAGTAATGTAGCTAACGTAAACGGCTATCATGCCTGTGTAGAATGCACCACACAAGTGTGGGTTACAAGCATAAGGCTGCAGGATGGTACCAAGTCTCGGATAATAAGTACTTGATAACGGGTAGCTTTTAACCAGTATGTACAGAATGCTTTCAGATTTCAGTTTTTAAGTGAACTAATCTTTTTTACTAACGCTCAAACCTAACTACAATGCGTCCTCCTACTGTCCCCCCTACGTCATGCAATGCTAGAATATTTTGCCCCAAAAACGACACACAAATGTCAACAGTTTCCAGCTATTAACCTGGTTATTATTAAAAACCCCAGAACCAATTAATCCCCCTCCATTTTCAGAACACATTAAAATTTGGAATCAAATTTAATCTTAAATACAAACCCAAATAAGCAGGAGAGAATGTTCAATATAGATGACAGAAACCTCAATTTTGCAGTGGAATCGAGATTCGCATTGGGAAGAACAACCCAAGTATCCTCCATAGTATGACGCGAACCTTTATCATCGGCGACATCAGCTTCAATGCTGAAACTCTTCTTTCCCTGATAAGACTGCTCATCATTGCCGTTTTTCTCCTTTGAAGAGCCCGATTCTTGAGAATGTGCTGCGCGATTGCCGACGCCATCATTGGGCTTGGATTTCTTCGTCGCAGAATCCGTGGTGGCCTCGAACCCTAGCTTGCGCTTGCGGAGTGATTCTTCGCCCTCCGAACAGGCCTCAGGTGTTGTGTTGTGGTTACCCGAGGCCGAGGGAGACGAATTTTCTGTCGCCATTGTCGGGTCGGAGAGAGAAAATTGTCTGACGGAACTTGAAGAGGCGCTGGCACAGTTGCGCTTCCGTCTGCCAAAGTAAGGGATCAGAGTTGGGTATTCATTTTGATAAGCAAACTGTTGTTTTGTTTTTTTTTTTCTAGCACCGTGAAATGAAAAATTGGGGAAATTTACCTGCAGTGTTGGACTACTCCATTTCACTTTGTTATTTACAAGCCTCACTCCGAAGATGCTAGAATGTTTCTTGTCTAACAGTACCCTCATGCTTGGTGACTCTCTCTCTTCACAGCAACACAAGCCCTCTTCCCTTACCCAACCCCTCTCTCATTCTCACTCCTGCTTGTCACCTCCAATACCACACCCCCATCCTCCTGCCTCTCCTCTCTAGCTCTCTGCCCCTCTGAATCTCTATCTTCCCCTCAATGGTATGCTCCATCATTCTCATCCTCCCTTTCTCAAGTAATTTTAAGGTACATACATATATACTATGCTTAGGTATATACCTATATAAGAGGCATCATATAAGCCCTGTATCATTTCCCCTAACCTAACAAGCATTTTCGTAATTCTCTCAACCTAACATACTAAAAAATAATACATTGTCGAGAACAAAAGGTACACTGCAGACAAGAAAATATACACTACAGGTAAGAAAAGATATATTGCAAGAAACAAAGAGTACACTACAGGAAGGAAAAGATACATTACAAAACAGAAAATATACACTACTATAGGAAAAAAAAAAATGACACACTGCAATATCTGGAGCATGCGTCCACTACATAACTCTAAGGTGTGTACCATGCTAGATATATATGTTCGTACATAAGAATTTTCCCCCTCTCTCCTTTCTCTCTCTTAAAGGATGATATGGAAACAAAGATTTGAAACTTTAATAATGGCTTTAGGGTCATAGATTTAGTTTTTTCGAATTTTTTTCCTCGATTTTCAACTTTTAGATTTGATTTCATAGCTTTCATATTTTAGTATTTTGGAGCCAAGTTTGAGATTATGGTTGTAAGAGCCTCTCCATCGGTTGGCTTGCGAGGCAAAAGGCAAGAGAGAGAAGGTTGGTAGGCAAGGAATGACTTGTAGCAACTGCCTCGTGACTTGTGCCTTGTGAGGAGGCTCGCCCTTTTGAGCCAACTCGTGAGTTTTTGTGTTGCTTTTTTTGTTTTTTTAATTTTTATTGGTTTTTTTATTTTTTTTAGTTTAAAAAAGAAGTTGTATATTGTAGAGTAGATCCATGGGTATTATTTTATTTTGTGAGCCAAAGGGATGAACTTTTCATTGGAGAGATGAAAGATTGTGAGTCAAAAAGTTGGATCACAAGCTGATGTGGCAGGGATAGGCCCCCACTAGTGAGCCAAAAATTTGGCTTACCGCTAGGAATGCTCTAAGTGCGTCAATCTAGTTTCGAGTTTCGTGTTCGATTTCATATGTTTTTCCCTCTCCTGTTTTCGCATTTGTGGTTCTTCTTTCTCATGTGTGTTGTTCTTCTTTCTCCTCTATTTCATCCCTCATGTTTTCTTGGAATTGGATTCGGACCAGGTAGAATGGAGTTTCGTTGGGGCTTCAATAGAGGAACTAGTTGGATGTGAGTTGAGCGAGCTTTTATAAGACAATCGGGGCTTCCATTCTCTGTTTGCTCCCAGACCCTAATCATTTCGCCACTATCCCTGCCTATGACCTTCTCAGTGCAATTATGCTTGAAGTTTTTGGCGATTTCGACGAAAAGGTTTTCGGCCCAGTAATAAGTAGAGTGACGAGAACTTGACAACATGGGTCTCACACTCAGCTGGACAGGCGAGCTAGGAAACACGGGTCTCAACCACGTCTACACAGGCTTCGGTGCCTCCCCCCTCGGTAAAGTTTTCGGCTCTGCCTCTAACAAAAAGTCATTGCCACTGTTCTTGAAGCCTTCAAACGAGACATCAACTTCTTTGATACTTCTCCATAAGTCAAAAATATGTCACTTTTTTATGACCGGTTTGGGTATTTCTTCTTGATTGTATGCATATCGAGATTAAGTAGTTCATAGTTTTGAAGAGTTTTAAACTCTTGGGTTTATCTTCCATTTGATATTTCATGTTATTTTAGTGATTTAGTTTTGTATCTCTTGTAAATATTATCCCCACCAATTAAATTGACTAATTTGAAGGATGTGAAATTTAGTTGCCAATTTGGGCATTTCTTGTTAAAATTGGATACGAGACCCCTTTCCCATGCTTATTGATTGAAGCAAAATCTAATTTGTCCAATTTCATAAATAGATATTGGTGGATTTCTCTGAATTCATGATGAAAACATCTATTTTCATTAAAGTAGGAATGTGAATCTTATGTATTTAAGACTAGCTAACATAGTGATGTAAATATTTGCTTTGGATTTTCCCTTTGAGCTGCTCTGATTTGAATATTCATAGGACCATGATGTTTGTAATTTAAGTGTCTTTAGATTTCGATTAACCTTTTTTTTCCTCCATTCCTAGGTATATTGTGGTGAGATTGTGATTCAATTTTTTATCTTTTTTTTTTTTGTTATCTATGACATAACAAGCATATCATAATATTAGTTATATCTTGATACAAAACCAGTACTTCAGCTCCATGAGGATGGTTGGTTATTTCTTAATCTTGTTAGTAGTTTCTTAGTTATCAATAGCTCTCAGCCCATGTTATTTTTGGCCATTTGATTACACAATAAAATTGAATTGTGTATGTTAGAGCTTTACTCACTCGCTCACTCTCTCTCTCTCATAAATCATTTAACCAAAATATTTAATATGACTTTTAAATGAAATATCAATATTGTGATGAAATTAGTCTAATATTAAATCCCAAACCCTCAAATGATTTGTTATTATATACATTAAAATCTGCCTAATTAGCCAAAGTGATCATACTTACATTTTCAGGTTACCATATACATTTTCTCATGTGGTGAGAATATATATATATATACAT
>JACYFF010010365.1:35476920-35491718 GCA_017589665.1 Selenicereus undatus | reverse complement strand
CTACATATCCCAAGTAGGTATCAAGAATCCATAGGTGTTATGGCCACTACAAAAGGTGATATGGCACCGATAGCCAGGCGATGGTTTCAACAATCTTAGAAGTGACAAATGCATGTCTCCTATATATTAGAAGTTAATTATCAAAGTCATTCTATCAAGCGTTGGTAACTTAAACTATGTGGAAATGCTAGTCTACCCCTGTAAAACATCCAAAAGGATGGGCAAATAGTACAATGTTATATACAAACGGACCTCCAAAATAACCATACTAGATGTAGATTTAGGGCCTGTTCTATTTCGCGTTTTAGATAGATAGATAGATACAAGGAGATGTAAGGAGCTGCAAGGAGATATAAGGAGCTGTAAGGAGATGTAAGAAGCTGTAAGAAGATGTAAGAAGCTGTAACGAGATGTAAGGAGCTGTAAGAAGATGTAAGAAGCTGTAAGGAGTTGTAAGGAGCTGTAAGGATAGATATAAGGAGTTGTTAAATTGTAAAAGAGTTGTATAGTATAATTTATTTTAGATGAAAAATAATAATATTAAAATAATATACTTAAGAAGCTGTATTTTGTATTTTTATTTTTTTATTATTGTTATTATTTTATTTATTTTTTTTCATTTTTTATTTTTATTTTTTACTTTTTTTATTTCTTGTATTTTTTGTAATTTTGTAATTTTGTAATTTTTGTAATTTTATTGTTTTATTTTTTGTTTATTTATTTTTTATTTTTATTTCTTTTATTTTTTAATTATTATTTTTATTTTTAAAAATTTTTAATTTTTATTTATATTTTTTTTGTTATTTTTTAATTTTCTATTTTATAATTTTGTAATTTTTAATTTTAATTTTTATTTCTTATTTTTTATTTTTTTTATTTTTAATTCATAATTTTTTAATTTTTAATTTTTTAATTTTTTAATTTTCAATATTAAATTTAAATTTAAATTTAAATTTTTTAATTTTTTAATAAAAAATAAAAAAATAAAAAATAAAAAACACAACTAAAAATTTTTGAAAATTTTAAAATTAAAAATTAAAAATTAACATAAAAATTAAAAATTAAAAATTAAAAATTAAAAATTTTAAAATAAAAAATTAAAAATTAAAAAAATATAAAATAAAAAATATAAAATAAAAAACTAAAAACAAAAAATAAAAAATAAAAAATTTAAAATTTAAAAATTAAAAATTAAAAATAAAAGAATAAACAAAAAAAATTAAAAATTAAAAATTACAAAATAAAAATTTAAAAATTTAAAAATTTTAAAAATTATAAAAAATTTAAAAAACTAAAAAAATTAAAAAATTAAAAATGAAAAATGAAATTTTTTTTAAAAAAAAACTAAAAAATAAAGAACAAAAAAATTAAAAATTAAAAATTAACAATTAAAAATAAAAAAATAAAAAAATTCAAAATATAAAATAAATACAAAATAAATAAAATGAAGATGTAAGGAGATGTAAGAAGATGTAAGGAGATGTAAGGAGATATAAGAAGATGTAAGAAGATGTAAGGAGATGTAAGGAGATGTAAGGAGATGTAAGAAGATGTAAGAAGCTTTAAGGAGATGTAAGCTCTTAGCTAAATCCTAAAAAACGCGAAATAGAACAGGGCCTTAGTCAGAAATTAACCAAGGAAGATTATCAATCTTAGGATAAGGGATAAAACACATAAAATATGATGAGTAAAGCCACCTTCACATCCTCCTCATGGATGGCTTGTTCAACTTCAATCTTCAGCTTCAATTCACTTTCCTGAATGTCATGAAAAGATGCAGTAATTAACAGGAGACTTGCCCTCAATTTCCTGATTTTAACCTCAAGTTTTGGCACCGCAACCTTCTCAACCCGAGTGATTAGAATCGATGACAATAGCCTGGTGGCCGACTGTCCAGCATTGGAATCGATCCCCATTGCTGGTAAAATGTTGATGGGGTCCACCAAACACTCTTCAACAGCCTCCGCCACCAACTTCACAGCATCCACCTCACCCATGTTCATTAACTCCTTCCTCTATATACCCCCTAAAGTACACATAAACAACTACCTCCTTAACGGCTACTCCACCTACATTGCCCTCCATTGGCACCATCAATTAGATTACAACAAAACCAATGACCCCGATTTATACAATGTATGTTCAACGACACACCTGAAAAATGTCATCCAATACTGCACATTAACAATTCAAAACAGATTATAAATGCAATTTTTTCCTAGTCAACTACCATTCTTAACTTGGGTTGTCTTTTAACATATACATAGCTAACAAAATAATGCATTTCAAAATCAAGTAATTAACCCATCATTACACACATTGCAATTCATCAAATCCTCTCATTCTCAAGCCACTCTTAATCAACTACTGCTCCCATCAATAAAGCTTTTTAGTCTACAACAATCTGTATAGTATAATGCCTACCAAAAAAGTCACTCATATATCATGCTCCTAAATTAATTACCTTAAGAAATATCAAACCCCAACCATACCCAACACATTAACAAATTAACCCATGAATTTCCACATGTCATACCAAAATCTCTTCTATTCAAGCCAAATCGCGTGGCCATTGCAACATATCAAAACAACTCATCCATCTAAACACAATAGTTTTGTGTAAATAAAAATGAACAAAATAGAAAATACATGAGAACACTTACACTAATTATTTGCCAACTCCACGCCGATCCTCACCACCCAATTCCATCGACTTCGGATAGCCACCGCCACCAACAGCGCTGCCACTCTCTACAAGCCCCCTTCTAGTCTCCTCCTCTTGCAACCGGGAACTTCCACCTGCTCCCTTTGTTCTCTCCTACTTCCCTCTGTACTTTCTCTCTCCGCAATTCCCCTTCATTTCATTGAAACTGCTCTGCCGTCATCCAAATTTAATCCCTCTTACTGAATTCAGGATGACAAAGTAGTAAATAAACCCACATTTCTTAATTCTAGCGTAGTTCAGTGGTTAGCACTTTGCCCACATAACATGCTTTAAGTGAAAAAGGGAACCCGTGTTCAGTAACTTTTAGACCAACACTTTAATGTGAATTTTCCAAAATTTTTGAAGTTTTTTAATTGTAATAACCAGTAATTACACACATAAATTGTAGTCAACCATCTCATAAATGATAGGTCAAAAATTGCAAGGAAAAATTTCAAGATTTTTAATTTAAAAATTTTTAGTGGTCTTTTATCAAAAAAAAGTTCATGGTTCTTTAAACATAAAATATTTGCTAGAGTTCATTTATAAAACTGATATTTGTTAAGGAAATGCAAATATATAAGATTATTTTGTTAAAATTGCTACAACAACAATAACTTTCAGTGTGGGCTATGCTTTCACGGGGTTTGGAGAGATCCACATGTAGGCAACCTTGTCTCTATAGACATTTTTACTTGCACAAAGATCGATTCTAAGGAACGCATAAAAAAAAATGTTTTTCTTTCAGGGAAACATTGTAGGGGGCAAAAGTCTTTTGACAAGCAAAGGGTAATAAATACCTGGAGTACTAAAATCCGATTACATTAAATATATATAAAATAACATAGGAATAGAGTGATAGACAAAAAGAAGGAATGAAGAATTGCAGGGGGTAAACATGAAGTTAATGAACAACAACAAGAGAAGAGAAGACATCCAATCACTTCGGTACTGCTCGGGGGGGGGGGGGGGGGCGCCAGGTCTGTTAACTCTTATTTTCAATGCGTACAGAAGATAAGGAAGAATGCCTATAGAGGATAGCCTTGGACAAGTGACATAACCATGCAATGCTGATTGCAGTCGACTGCCTTGGGAGCAGGGAAACCATGATCTCCCAATGCCTTCGTAAAAGCAAATTCCAATGCCTTCATGAAAGCAAAACCATTTTGTTAAAATTGCTAATAAATTAAATAGGTTATAATTGCCTTCTTCCTCTCTAAAACAAAATTTAAAACTACTCTCCCCTTGGAAAACCATAGTCTCAATCTACTTAAAATAACAGGTTGCTATTAGACATAATTACTAGTAGTAACCATCAATTTGTGCCCCCCGAAGTCTTGCTTAGTTACACAGTATTTAATCATATTTTTATCGCTTTTCTATAAATTTTCTCTTTGTTTTATTAGAACTAGGTGATTTTATTTTTCTTACCATTAGTGTGAGTTAGGTAGTTTTCACCTATAGAGTGAGTTTGGTTGATCACTTTTATTCAATTTATCATAGACTTAGAAACTTGGACAATGATTTATGTAGTATGATTTGAGTTTCATCATATTTGGTCTACTTACTTTGATTAAGGAATGAGTCAACTTATGGAACTCTATGCGGTTCTATTATGACAATCTTCTTTTTAAGTGAAATCTATCACTTCAATTAGGCACCTTCTCGACTGCTCCACTAATTTATGCTATAACTGGCCGACATTCGGAGAAGATGCATTGACATTGAAGAATGTGATTAGTGGTAAAAATACTTTTACGAGTTTTGAGTCGGTCGGCAGTACACCTACTATTAGCTCTCTAGAGAAAAAGCTATTTGATGTTTTAGATTTAAGAGATATTCATTGTACATGCTATATAGCCTTTTAGTAATGAATTTTTCCTTTTTTATATAAAAAATGGGCTATCCTTTTTTATATTCATTATTTTTTTTTGTAGCAATCCTTAATAATTATAATAATTCATTTTATTCCAATTTTTAATTACTTTTCTATAATGATTTCAATATTATCATAGTTAAATATTCATTTAGCTAGTTTATTAATAAAAATATAAGAACATAAATAATAATTAATATTTAGCATTAACTGTAATGCCTTGACCCCTCATCGGGCGTGGACAGTTATCAGGAATGGTTTCAAGGATCGTCTACTGACCCCACTTAACCATAGAGTTCTTAAGAGCGTGCTTATCGAAAAAGAAGGTGTACATTTAATGATATAAGTAGTCACATCAAATCCTCTAAGTTGCATACAGGGTGTTACAATCACTCCCACTTGAAGCGTACAACATTCTCGTTGTACCACATAAATCGGCCGACTTAGCAAGTCTTCTTGACCGATGATCCACCCACAGTATCTTTACCCCGCTAAGAGACTACCTAGGGCTCTCCTGTCAACTAGCGCAACGTACGGTCGTGAGCAGGCTTTGATACCATCTATAACACCTCGACCCCTCATCGAGCTGCAGATAGTTACTAGGAATAGCTTCAAGGATCGTCGACTGACCCTACATATTCATCACAAGCTTATCCAGCGTGCTTCGTCTACGCTCATATGCTGCCAATGAAACTTCCCAGGAGGTTACTCATTCCAAGATTTTTCCATAGCAAGCACGCGTATCTGTGGAGTTCTTAAGAGTGGACTTTCAGAAAAGAAAGACGCACCTTTGATGATGTAAGTAGTCACATCAAATCATTTAAGCCACATACGGGGTGTTTCATTAATTTTCAAAAAAACTAAACGATAAATAAAACATAATGACACTTCCTCTTTTCTAGAACGATGATATTAATACTTTACTTAATTACACTAATTATAATCAAAGAGAATTAGTTAGGTATAGCATTAAGTTTGAATTAGGTTTAAAAGTCTAACCAATAAGAACTTGTCATATGTCATAAGCTAGGTTTGTGTTGTTTTGTTTTAATATATACTCGCTCCATTCCGATCATTTTGTCCCTCCTCAAGAATATAATTTTTTAGGGAAACTCTAATTAATTTCCTCCACATTATTATTTTGAACGATAAGATTTTCCAAGGTATTGAACAGCACGAGAACTAGAAAAGGTGACAAAAAAATAGACGTGAGTTATATGTATATGCATTTGATAAGCTTTTGCTCACAAAGTAAAATGAGATTGATTCCCTTTAAAATGAACAAATGGCGTCAATCTTCCAAAACCTATAAATTCATGTTTGCTCCAATTTCTCTCTAAAACTAAAACTAACTTCTTCTAATACATTAGCAAATTAAAGAAATTGGCCCACATTTTGGAGGGAACTTTATACACACACACATATTGTTGACCCTATCCTTATGTAATGTAAGGTTTTGATGATAACAAACACAAATGTAAATATATATACTTGAGTGTGTTGATTGAACATGTTCCAAATATTAAATACTTTGAAATTGCTTGGTTAACAATGCTTAAGAACAGGTCTTAAGAACAGGTACTCAAGATCAGTTGGCTGGAAAGACTCTCCAGAACTTCAGAACAACCTTAAGAACAGCTCTCAGGAGTGTTTGGAGCAGCAAGCTAAGTTTCTACAAGATGTCTGATTGATTCAACAAGAGTCTTTGTTTTGCTATGGTTTTATTTTATTAGATTCTTGTTAATATGCTAATTAGAAAGTCTTGATTTAACATTCACTTTGAAATGGTTTTTCTCTTTGAAAGAATTTTCAGAACAGTCCTGGAAACAGGGCGGCTAGGGTGTTTCCAGACTAAAACTGCGAAAAATGGTTTTACACGATTCTTTATCTGATTTTGGGCAGCATCTCCGAGACTTGCAAACAAGATTTTCTGTGGAGTATTTTAACCCCAAACGGTTATCTTTAACTAAGGGGATTTGCAAGATCTTTTTGAAATAAAAAAAAATCTCTAATTTTTGACAAGTGGATAAGTTTGTTGAGAAAATCATGGGCTAGTGGTTGAATCCTTGTGGCTGAGAACTACCTCCTTACTCAAGCAATTAAGGAATTTTTTTCCAACTCTCGTTACTCCACCACTTGCAGCTAAAGGACTCTATTTCCTTTAGCGATTTTGTTTTCCAAATCTGAAAAAAAAATATTTGAGAAGATAAATCGTCTTACCTTTCAAAATTCTCTATAAAAGGTTGCTTTCTACAACTCATTGATCATCGGTTTTCACAGCAACTTTCAAGAGTTTTATGAGATAAATTTTCAGAGAGAAAACCGACCAAAGTGTATGAAAAAATTGAGCTTTCAAAATTGGCATACTAGGAGCTTAATTGTACCTTACACTAGCTTATGGGAAGCATTCAAAAGTAAGATGTTCATCTTGTTATCTCTCGTTTAAAAGTGAGTTGAGTGTGTCCAAGTCAAGGGGACTATTGGACGTAGGGTAACTAGTCTTGGGGAAAACAGGTACGTGTGTCTTACAAGTTGTAATGGTGAAAGTTACTTTGTAACGTGTTTAGCCCGTATAGTAAAATTGTGCGAAAATCCTATAAGGGTAGGTCGTGGTTTTTCGCCTCAGTTGGGCTAGAGGTGTTTCCACGTAAAAATCCTATGTTCACGTTTTTCTTCTACTTATTTTCGCTGCATTTCAGTTTCTGGTCGTGTTACAAACAACCTGTCCAAACAGGGCCTAAGCCTGTTCCCAGAAAATTGCGAAAATTTGGCAACACAATTCACCCCCCCTCTTGTGTTTGTGTACTCTCAAAACTAACAAGTGGGGACAGAGCAGGTTCTCATTAGAAAGATTAACATCTTGAGAGATCCTAAACATGAGTACACCCAATGGCATACTTGAAGGGCAATCCATAACTCGACCACCATACTTTAATGGCCAACATTACAGTTGGTGGAAAAACAGGATGGAAAACTACATCCAAGCCGAGGACTATGAGTTGTGGATGCTCATCAAGGATGGACCACTCATCCCTAAGAAAACTACTGAAGATGGAAAGTCAATCCCCAAGGAGCCTAAAGAATTCAATGCTGAAGATTACAAAATGATGGAGAAGAATGCCAAGGCCAAGAAACTTCTATATTTTGGCTTAGGTCTTGATAAATATACCCGCATATCTAAATGTGAGTCTGCCAAGGAAATCTGGGATGCTTTACAAGTAGCTCATGAAGGGACCAATCAGGTAAAGCAATCCCGGATTGAATTGCTTATGAGAAAATGTGAGCTGTTTGAGATGGGTGATCGTGAAAGTGTGATGAACATACACTCGCTTCACTCACATAACGAATGAGTTGAAATCCCTGGGAAAATCCTTCACCACCGAAGAATTGGTGAGGAAGATCCTAAGAATTTTACCTCATTCTTGGGAAGCGAAAGTAACGGCCATCCAAGAAGCTAAGGACATGAACAAGATCACCTTAGATGAGCTGATTGGCAATCTCCAAACGTATGAACTTAGAAGAAATTCTCAGCAGAAAGATGAGAAAAAGAAAGATCGAGGTCTTGCACTAAAGGCCTTAGAAGATGATTCTGATTCTGATGAGGAGGAGATTGCCATGTTAACTCAAAAATTTAAGAAGTTCTTCAAGAAAGTTAAAGAAAACAGCAAACGGAAGGACTTCGGCAAGGCCAGAAACACCTCTCGGGAACAGTTCTCCGGATGCTTCAAGTGTGGCAAGTTAGACCATATTGTGAGAAACTGGCCACTACTTAAGGAAGAACAAGAACCCGAACACCCTAGAAAACAGGGCAGGAAACAGGGTGTAAGCAGCTCAGCGAAACGATTCTCAAAAGCTATGCTAGCGGCCTGGGGTGATTCAAGCGAGGATGAGGAAGGGTCTGAAGCCGAGGAAGCTGATATAGCACTCATGACAAGAAGTGACACTGATTCAGATGATGAATCAACAAACAGTCTAACTTAACTCAAGAACAAGGTATGTGGTCTCAATAAATCAACCCTTGAAGAATTGGTGTACACTATAATGGATATATGTGCTGAGTTAAAAAGGGATGTTCGAGAGCTAGAACTTGAAAATGAAACTCTCAAAATGGAAAATCTTGAAGTTGACAAAGAGACACTTGCCTTACATGAAAACATTAATGTGCTTAAAGAAACCCTACTCATGAAAGAAGAGACTTGTTCCATTAATCAGACTGAGCTGGAAAAGGAATCCCTTGACTTAACAGGAAAGGTCGAATCCTTGCTGGGAGAAAACAAAAACTTGCTTGAGAAAATAAAACAAATGGAATAAGACCTTGCTACAAACAAGCTCTGGAACAGGTCCTCAAGAGCGCTTGAATGGTTAAACACACATCATAGTCGAAACAGAAGAGGACTAGGTTTTGTGCCTAAGAGGATGACCTACCCAGTGAATAGAAAATACGTAGGATTATATGAGAATATTGTATGTTATCACTGTGGTAAAACGGGTCATTACCGTTACACGTGTCCTTCGAGAAAGTATGCCATTGAGAGAAACATAGTTTATGTAAGACACATATAGGTTAGGAAAGATGAGATGTGTACGTCTAAAGGAATGGGACCCAAGTGGATCTGGGTTCCCAAAACTAACCTGTGATTTGTTTTGCAGGCTGAAGTGAGAGAAAACAACCCAGCAAACAGCTCGGGGAACAACCTAGGGAACAACCAGCTGTGGTATGTTGATAGTGGATGTTCGAGGCATATGACTGGTGAAAAATCCAATTTTCTCTCACTTACAGCTTCAGAAGGAGGGAGTGTGGCATTTGGAAACGGCAAATCCGGGACAATTGTCGGTATAGGTAAGATAGGTGAGTCACTCTCCCATTCAATTGAAAATGTTTATTTTGTAGATGGATTAAAACACAACTTACTAAGTGTGTCCCAACTGTGTGACAAAGACAACCTAGTAGTGTTCTCTCCAACACGTTGCTTGATTCTTAATATGAACACAGGAGATGTTGTGTAGAGGGGGAAGCGACACAAAAATGTTTATAAAGTATGTATTTCTGCTCTTCCCCAAAATAATTTGACTTGTTTGAGTGCCTTAAATAATGATGTTATACTTTGGCACAAAAGACTGGGTCATGCAAGCCACTCGCTTTTGAATAAAATTGTAACCAAGGACTTAGTGGTTGGCTTACCTTCCATCAAATTCAGTGATGACAAGGTATGTGATGCATGTGCCAAAGGCAAACAAGTCAGAAATTCTTTTAATTCTAAAAATTGTGTTAGCACTACCTGACCTCTCGAATTATTGCATGTTGATTTGTGTGGCCCCATGAGGATCACAAGTAGAGGTGGGAAGAGATATGTGCTTGTTGTAGTGGATGACTACTCTCGTTTCACTTGGGCCTTGTTTTTGGCTTCTAAAGATGAAACATTTGAAAAATTTCTTGCATTTCTTAAAAAGATTGAAAAGAGAGTAGGACATTCATTGGTTTGCCTAAGGTCTGATCATGGTACAGAATTTGAAAATTCGAGCTTTGTTGGCTATTGTAATGAGCATGGTGTTGATCATAACTTTTCAGCCCCAAGAACACCCCAGCAGAACGGGGTGGTAGAGCGTAAAAACCATACTCTAGAAGACATGACTAGAACAATGCTTATTGCTAGTGGTCTTTCTAGAAACTTTTGGGCAGAAGCTTTGAACACATCATGTTACATTATAAATAGATGCATGATTAGACCTATTCTTAACAAAACGCCTTATGAACTTCTCAAGGGAAGAAAACCCAATATTATGCATTTGAGAGTATTTGGCTGTAAATGTTTTGTGCATAATAATGGGAAGGATGCTTTCAGAAAGTTTGATCCAAGAAGTGATGAGGCAATATTTCTTAGTTACTCCTCACACAGTAAGGCACACAAAGTGTTTAATAAGTGAACCTTGTGTGTTGAGGAGAGTGTACATCTGCTATTTGATGACATTAACTCTCTAATTGAGAATGATGCACAGGAAGAGGATTACGAACTGGGCCTTGCTAGAAAAGATTTGTTGCTCACACATGAGAAAGGTAAGAGTCCTGAGGATGGATCAGGGCCTGGAGCTGTTTCCTTGGAAGGTGGGCAAGGTCTGAACCAGACAGGGGGAAGCTCTGCTAAACCAGGTTTGGATCAAAACCAGCCTAATTCTTCCCGAACAGGCCAGGAAACAGGCTCCAGAACAGGCTCGGGAACAGTTCCTGCACCTGTTTCGCCGAGTATTCCAGCAAGAGTAGAAAGCGTGTCTGTGGATCCACTTACTCCACGACCATGGAAGCACCAAAGTTCGCACCATCTTGATCAAATTCTGTCTGACATAAATACAGGAGTGCAAACTAGATCCAAGCTTAAAAATTTCTATGCTTTTTACGCTTTTCTCTCTAATATTGAGCCAAAAAATGTTAATGAAGCTCTTGCAGATTCAGATTGGATGACGGCAATGCAAGAGGAGCTTCATCAGTTTGAAAGGAACAAGGTGTGGCACCTTGTACCACGGCCAGAGGATATATCAATCATTGGCACCAAGTGGGTGTTCCGGAACAAGCTTGATGAATTCGGGACAGTCACTAGGAACAAGGCCCGGTTGGTGGTTCAAGGCTACAACCAAGAAGAGGGCATTGATTATGAGGAAACCTTTGCACCCGTTGCAAGGATTGAGGCTATCCGCATTTTGGTAGCCTTTGCAGCTCAAATGGAAATAAAGTTATATCAGATGGATGTCAAAAGTGCATTCCTCAACGGATACCTTAAAGAAGAGGTGTATGTGATGCAACCCCCTGGTTTTGAAAATAAAAAATTTCCTAACCATGTTTTTAAACTTGACAAAGCGCTTTATGGTTTAAAACAAGCTCCTAGAGCTTGGTGTGAACGCTTGTCAAACTTTTTATTGGAAAATAGTTTTAGAAGAGGCAATGTTGATAATACCTTGTTTCTAAAATCTAAGGGGGAGCATTTATTGATTGTTCAAGTATATGTCGATGACATTATATTTGGTGCAACACACAATGATTTATGTGAAGAGTTTTCAAAAATGATGAGGACTGAGTTTGAAATGAGCATGATGGGTGAGCTTAAGTTTTTCTTAGGCTTGCAAATCAAACAAACTTCAAACGGCACCATGATACATCAAAAAAAATATGTCAAGGAATTACTTAAGCGGTTTGGAATGGAATCGGCCAAGCCCATTAATACTCCCATTTCTCCTTCAACCAGGTTGGAAATGGATGATGGGAGTCCCTCAGTCGAGGACAAATATTATAGGGGCATGATAGGGTCACTTCTTTACCTAACTGTTAGTAGACCTGATATTGTTTTTAGTGTTGGTTTGTGTGTTCGTTTTCAGTCTAAGCCTAAAGAATCTCATTTAAAGGATGTTAAACGGATCTTCAGATATTTAAAACATACACCTGATTTGGATTTATGGTATCCTAGAGGATGCAACTTTAACCTCGTTGGTTATGCTGATGCTGACTATGCAGGCTTTTTGGTTGATAGAAAAAACACCTCAGGTATGACTCATTTTCTTGGACCTTGTTTGGTATCTTGGGCAACCAAGAAACAACACTCTATTGCCATGTCCACAGCAGAAGCTAAGTATGTTGCAGCTGCCTCTTGTTGTGCTCAAGTGCTGTGGATAAGGCAACAACTCAAAGACTTTTGTGTTGACACGGGATGCATTCCCATTTTTTGTGATAATACAAGTGCAATTAATATTTCCAAAAACCCATGTCAACATAAAAGGACTAAACATATTGACATTCGTCATCACTTTTTGAGAGACAATGTTGAAAAGGGCTTGGTTTCAATGAATTATTGTGCCACTAATAAACAAATTGCTGATATTTTTACCAAGGCATTAAACAGAGAACAGTTTGAGAAGAACAGACTGGAATTGGGTCTAATTAAAACAACTTGAGCATGCTCCATTAACTCCCAATGCTTGTCTAGTTAAAAGGTTTTTCACGTCAAACATCTTGATTCATTGGATGCAGTCAACTTCTGTGTCAAAATTAGCACATGTGTGGATTACAACCCGCTGACAATCGTTGAGGTCTGATGATATTGCCCTTATTGTCCTATGTTACCGAACAACTGACCGCATGAACAAGCACCAAGAACAGGTATGGCCACTGTTTGTCAAACGTATACAAATCAGGTAGTTAATGCAGTTGTTGAGAATTTTTTTCGAAGCGTGCACGGCTGGGAGACTTAATGCTCTTTGTTTTCGGTGAAAGCCAGTCGACTCTTTAGCTCCCTTGCCCACACACTTCGCTCATCAGCCATCGAAAAATCTCTCTCTCTCAATCTCTCCCTCTCAAACCCAAAACCCTAAAAACCCAAGATTCTCCCCAGCTCCAAAAGGCAGCATCCACCACTTCAAAATTGGCCCAATTTCTTCAGAGAAGTGTGGTGCGGGGTAAAATTGTGAAAGTGCCATACTTTCAGGAACAGCGCCTGGAGGTGTTCCTGGACAAGCTCAGGGCCCGGGGTGTCTAGAACTATTTGCAAACACCTGCTTGGGGTATTCTGTCCTAGATTTGGCCGACTTTTATGCGAATTGCAATGTCACCAATGCTGTGGTGGCAAGTGAAGTTAATAGGAAGAAACTGAAATTCAATGCCAAAGATTTAGGTGAAATTTTGGGTGTTCCTGCTGAAGGTTTTGATGTGTATGTCCGGGAGGACAAGACTGTGCTTGGGACAGCTCGGTTGCTGCAATTAACTCAAACACTGAGCCAGCAAACAAGGTTGAAAACCCCCCCAGTCCGTCACACCAAAAAAAAAAGGTGACATGACTTCTCTTCATCAATTGCTCTTTTGGTTCATTATTAAGAATATCATCCCTAGAGGTCAAGGCAACAAACTCGCGGATGCTATGGATCAATGTTTTATTGACCTTATGAATAGAGGAGAGCAAATTAATTTTCCAGTAATCATAATTCGCCATATCTCCAGGATTGCGAACACCTCAAGAAAACATAATCTGGGGTATGGTTTCTTGCTGACTCTTGTATTTGAGCACTTTGGGATTTCTCTTCCGAAAAAAGTGGGGGTGCAGATGGTTGATGAAATAGGGAATAACACTCTAATGGGGTGTGGGTTTTAAATTGATCAAAGGAGCACACACTGCTTCGGCACAGGGGCTTCGAACACCCTTTCCCCCTGTTCCTGGTTCTTCCTCCAGTGAGCCTTCTGTTGATGCCTTGCTACTGGATCAATCCCGATTGAAGACCGAGCTCGCTGAGGTTAAAGCTGCTCTTGCTGAGGAGAAGGCTTTGAATGTCAATCGCCATGAGGATCTACTAGCTGTCATCACTGCCCTCACGGCCCAACTGTCCTCTCCTCCCTCCTGAACCTGTTTCTGCCCCCTGTTCCCAGCCTTGTTCTATTCCCTGTTTTTACTTTTATTCTCGACCCTGTTCTCAACAACTGGTTTTTGACTATCTAGTTGTGCCTTTTGACCGACTATGGTTTATACTAACTCTTGGTTGGTTATATTTTCATAAACTGTCTTGCTTGTTTCTTGTTGTTGTTTGTTTGTGCGTGACTCGGATGGCCAATATCATTACCGTACCATATACTTGAGTGTATCGCTGGTTGTTTTTCCTCCATTACCCAAGTGGTAGTGATTGCAAACACCCTATTTTCACCTGTTTGATCTGACCACCCTTTTTTGATGATGTCCAAAGGGGGGAGATGGGCATGACCATGATTGATTTAGTGTGACTTGGCTTAAGTTGACTTCTCAAAATTTTTCTCTTCTATGGCTTGACTGTTTTGCCACTAACTTGCTTTCGCCTTTTATGTCAATATGGTCATTTGGTTTGTCATCATCAAAAAGGGGGAAATTGTTGACCCTATCCTTATGTAATGTAAGGTTTTGATGATAACAAACACAAATGTAATATATACTTGAGTGTGTTGATTGAACAGGTTCTAAATATTGAATACTTTGAAATTGCTTGGTTAACAATGCTTAAGAACAGGTCTTAAGAACAGGTACTCAAGATCAGTTGGCTGGAAAGACTCTCCAGAACTTCAGAACAACCTTAAGAACAACTCTCATGAGTGTTTGGAGCAGCAAGCTAAGTTTCTACAAGATGTCTTGTTGATTCAACAAGAGTCTTTGTTTTGCTATGGTTTTTATTTTATTAGATTCTTGTTAATATGCCAATTAGAAAGTCTTGATTTAACAT
>JACYFF010010365.1:35459148-35476520 GCA_017589665.1 Selenicereus undatus | reverse complement strand
ACTAATATTTGATCTGTATGAAGAGCCTCGAATGTGCCTATAAATATATAGGGAGTTCTTATTGAACATTTACACCAATAAATACCTAACTCCAAAGCGAGTTCTTGTGCATCAAATCATTTTCAAATACATTTGATGGATCTACCGATGAAGGAAGATCGGTTAGTTAGGAAACATATTGTGACCGACCTCGGCAAAGTTGCCCAAATTCGTCTGAGTCAGGGTACTAATATTTGATCTGTATGAAGAGCCTCGAATGTGCCCGTCAGCTGTTGATTGGCAAAACAAAGGTGTAGACACTCAATAAAGTGCGATTGCACTTGACAGATGAAAACAAAAGAACAAGAGTTCGATTTTGTCTTCCAATGCTCACCCCATTTAGTGGAGCTTATCCATCAATATGTGATGCTATGCATCAATATGTACACATTGGTGAATATTGGTACTGCCTAACTAAGGCCCTCTTTTTCTCATAGGTATATTGCAGGTGTGAAATGGAAAGGAGTGGAAAGAAGCGTCTGGGAGTGGATAGGAGTGGTTCGTTGTATCTAGGAATAGAAACGAGCGAAAGAAGTGGAATGGACTGGAAGTATTGATGTTAGTTACGTTAATGATTTGTATACCATAATAATAATTAATAACAATCATAATAATAATAATAATAATGAATTAATAACAAAAATAATAATTAATAATAATAACCATTTTAAATGTTAACCATCGTAATTAACAATAATAATTGCAATAATAATTCTTGTTAATACTAATAACAATAATCATAATAATAGTAAATAATAATTAATATGAATATGAGTATTAATAATTATTAATATTAATACTAATATTTGCTGTTATAATAACAACAACAAAAATAATAATTATTATTATTATTAATAATCACCACAATTATTACTATTAATAATAAAAATAATAATTAATAGTAATATTACTACAACTAAACATTAATAATTACACAAATTAATAACTAATAATAATAATTAAGAATATTAAGAATAAGAAATATTATTAGCATGAATAATGCCAATAATTAAGATTTAAAGATTTTAATTATTATAATATTTGTTTAATAATTAATTAATAATAATTATTAAAAACAATTATTATTAATAATGAAAATTACTATTAATCAAATTTTCAATTAACCATTATTATTAAAAATAATAATTATTAATTATTAATAATACAATAATGATTAGTTGACAATTAAAACAAGAATTAATCATTAATAATAGTTACTATAAATATAAATACTAATAATTAACATTAATAATTGCAATAATAATTCTTGTTAATATAAATAATAATAATCATAATAATTGTTATTATTAATAATAATTAATAGTAATAGTAATAGTAATAGTAATAATTATTATTACTTATTAACAGTAATAATAACAATAATTACTATTATAATTAAAATTATTACCATAATAATTATTGTTAATTAATATTAGTTGTAATTACAATAATTATTATTATTAACATATTACCATAATTAATATTATTACTATCAACAATAGTAATAATATATAGTAATTGATGTTTCTAATTACTAATATCAATAATAACTAATAATAATAAAAGCAACAATTGAAAATGTTTTGAATATCAATAGTTATTATTAATATGGATATCATTATTATTGATTAATATTAATAAATTATTTAATAATTAAACAATTCATAATAATACGTTTTATTTTTAATGTTATTAATTTTTGTTATGAAAAATAGTTAGTATTGATATTATTATTAGCTAATTGTAGTCAATAAAAATAATAAATAATAAATGATAATGATTATAATTATAATTATAAATGTTGAAAATAATAATTACAATGATTATTCGTGTCAGTATTAATAATAATAATCATCATAGTAATTGTTAATGTTAGTACTGGTAATTTTTAATATAATATTAATGCTAAAATTAATAATTAATATTAATTTATAACAATAATAATTAATATTAATGTTAATAATAATTAACATAATAATCAATATTAATTTTGTATTAATAATAATTAATCATAATAAAAGCAATAATTAATGATAACAATAATAATAATTGTTATTAATATTTTTAATAATATTTAATAATAATTTATTTAATAAGTAGTAAATTAATTAATAATAATAATAAGTATAACAATAGCGCTGATTAATATTAATAATAAAAAAATATAATAAAAATGAGTGGGACTGGGTAGGACTAGAAAGGAGTGATATTTATTTTAATGAGTGGGAATGAGTTGCATCTTTTGCAAGTGTGCAATGAAAAGGAGTAGGAAGGAGTGGAAAAGAGTGGAATAGGGTGAGAGTGTTGATATTAATTATGTTAATTATTTTCAAGACTTAATAATAGTTATTAATAATAATAAGGTAATAATAATAAATTAATTATAGAAAACTAAATTGATATAATAATAATTATTAACAATAAGAATTAGAACAATAATTCTCATTAATACTAATAATAATCATAATAAATTTTAATAATATTAATTATTATGATTGATATTTATATTAGTATGAATATTTATTATTAATTATCAATATTAATAATTATTATTATGATTTTTATAATTATAATTATTATAATAATTATTATTAATTAATATTAGTTATAATTACAATAATAAATACTACAAATTATTAATATTATTACTGTTAAAAATAAAAATAATTATTAATATTAGTAATAACAGTAAAGATACTAATTACTAGTATTAATTGTAATTAATAATAATAATAGTTACTAATATTAAGAATAAGTATTATTACTATCAGTATTAATAATAGTAATAATTAATATTAACAGTTATTAATATTAATAATTTTTATTTAATAATTAATAATTAATAATTAATAATAATAATTATAATTATTTAAATTGAAAATCGTTACTATTAATCCATTTTTTAATTAAAAATAATTATTTATAATAAGAATTAGTAATGATAATAATTAAAATTATAATTTTTAATTACTAATATATAATTAATAAATCATTACTAAAAATAATTTTTAATACTAATAGTAATTAATAATAATAACTACAATAGTATTTCTTATTAGCATAAATTATAATAATGATTAGAGTAATTGTTAATAATAATAATAATAATAATAATAATTAATATTAACGTTAATATTGATGTTAATAGTAACAATTATGATTAGTGGTCAATATTAATTATTATTATTATTATAAGCGTAATTATTATAATATTAATTATTATTCACAAATATTAGTAATAATTACCACAATAATAATTATTATTAATTTAAAATAATAATAATTATTATTAATATTGTTGATAATAATTGGTATTAATACTAATATTAGTATTAATAATAATTACTAATTAATAATATTAACAATAATTGCAAGTATTAAAAATGATAATTAATATTATTAAGATTATTATTTTTATCATTATTAATAATAAAAATTATAATTAATAATTATACCAAATAATTAATTAATATTAATAATTATTGTTAATTATTAATATAAAAATAATTATTATTGATATTATCTTTCATTAATAATAATTGTTAACAAAAATAAATAAAAAATAGTAATTATTGTTATTATTAATATTGACAATAATAATTACAAAAATTAATCTTGTTAACATTAATAATAAAAATATAATAATTTTTAATATTAATAATAATTATTGGTATTAATATTAATACTAGCAATTATTATTAATTATTAGTATTATTAGTAATTATTATTTTTACTGTTAATAATAATAATTATTACTGTATTAATAATAATAATTACTAATTAATAATATTAATAATTAATTATAATAATGAGGAAATTCTAATATTTATAAATTCTACTATTGATAATAATCAGAACAATAACAAAAATCACTAATTAATAATTATTAATCATATTAATTAAAATAATCATTTTGGTAATAATTATCAATCAATAACAAAAATGATAATTAATCATAGTAATAATTATTATTAATATAAATAACAATTAACAATAACAAGTGTAACAATAATAGATGTTAATAATAAAATCATAATAAAAATAGGTGGGAGTGGGTGGGAGTGGGTACGAGTGGAATTTATTTTAAGGAGTGAGAATGAGTGGGAAGGGACCTTTATCCAACGAAAAGAACAAGGCCTAAAGATGTTGGGAAATACTATCTACTCCCTGATGGGGTCACCAATAAGAAATTGGAAGACTGCTCTTTTTATTCCAAAGATCATGTTCTTAGCTATAATAGTTTGACCACGTTATGATGTGTATTGTGATATAATCGTTTTTGGGAAGACTAATTTTCCCCTTGATCCAAGAAGTGCTCGTAAAACGCACTAGCAAACACCGAGTTGACTTAAACATTGGAGACTAAAGCAATAACATCTTGGAATAAAGAAGAGATCCAAAGGTGTTTAACAACCCAAGTAATTCCTTGTATACAAACCCAGTGGCCATTTTGTGCGATGGAGGAAACTATCTACATACAACAAGATAACACAAGACTTCACATTGATGTGAAAGATCCTGAGTTTTGAGAAGCTGTATCTGGACTCGATCTTGATGTCTTGTTAGTTTGCCAACCTCCAAATAGCCCATATATCTTAATGTTCTTCGATCACGATCTTTCAAGTAGTACAATTTCTACAGAAATAAGGGGTTTCAGAATAATTACAGAGCTTGTTGATAAAGTAACCAAAAAAACAAAAAAAAAACATTCGATGATCACCCCCTTGAACAATTGGACCGTGTATTTCTCACCTTCCAATCTTGTTTGATAGAAGTGATGAAGACAGATGGGGTGAATAACTCCAAAATTCCACATATATCACATGATAGATTGGAGAAAGATGGTAACCTTCGAGTAGTACTATCATGTCCTGTAGAAGTTATATAGAGAGCTCATCATTTTGTGCAAGAATCTTACCACTTGATGAGGTTAGGTTTCTCGTACCTCCTTTGCCATCAATTTTCATTTTTAACTTTGAATGAATCATTATCTATCTTATAGCAAGAGTGTTGGCAAGACATTAGCTACAAAGCGAAGTCATAGAGCATGCTTGGATTTTGGGCAATCTGTACATAGCTAGCTTTTTAAAAAAAAAACAAATTAATGTTTTTGGGCAGTTTTTCTTTCTCTGTTGCTCCCCCTCTTTCATCTGTTTCATTATAAGTTGAGTTGTGATGGGAATAAAATGAATTAAAGTTGCACTGTTGATTTTGGGCTCTTAAAATACCACAATCTCATTTGCAAGGTGCTAAATGAACTGTTAGAGCTCTAAGACGCATTTAATATAGTATTGGAATTGTGGGCAAATTTATTTGAGTTTTGGGCACGCACATTACATTTTTCATGCAATTTCTTTTTTTAAAACTAAAATGGAACTTTGTTTAGGACATCTTGAAATAGAAAGAGGGACAAAGTTTTTTGGAATGGAGGGAATACTTGCTTTTTGCTATGCATTGTACAATTGCTATCACCTCTTGAGTATTGAGTAGCAAACTATTATTGTATATCAGGGTTAGATCCTTTGTGATATAAGGACGTAATTGAAATATTTTTTAAATTGGGAGTTGCTAATTGAATAAATAATTATTTTTTAAATAGTAAAAATAAACTGATATGTTAGATATTTTCTTTATTCTTTATCTATTGTTTCATTCTCAATGTTCTACTCACATTGTTTTTATTATCACACATATCCAGATTGTGCAAAAAATGCTAAACAAATAAAACCAAAGGAATTTAAAGTCATTCAAATGAAAAAGAAAAGAAATAATAATAACTAAAAACACAAAGAAACAATAGTTACGTTTTCTACAAAATTATTACAACCTTTACTATTGACATATTTTGTTTATATTAGTAAAATTAAAATAAAAGTGAACTTAAATCACCACATCAATGTCATGTTGGATGTCACAAGTGATAAGAATGCTACGTGGGTATAGATTTAATGCAATATAAATTCTATATATTAAAGTGAGTCACATCTTACTAGTAAATAGTAGTAAAATTTAATGTTTAAATAAAATATAAAATCTAGCAAACATTATTTAAATTCAGCTTTGAGCGAAAATTTTAGCAATCAAATGGATCATATTTTAAATTTAATTTACTACAATGGAGATTATATTAAATACTAATTAATATACAAGATATGTAAAAAGTCATAATTGTTTAAAATGAATGTAGCATTTCATTAACTAAATGTTACATGAAAATTTATCTAGCCAAGGAATCCTATGTGGCACTACACATGAATCCTACATGTCACTCACGTGTTGATTATTGAACTTTCAATTTTTATTTAATATTACTAATATAAAAGCAATGCAAATATGTCAATTTTAAAAGTTGTAATAATTCTATAAACAATCATTATTGTTTCTTTGTTTTTTAGTCATTACTGTTTCTTTTTTTTCCATTTAAATCATTCTAAATTCTTTTGTTTTGTACTATAATTATTTATGTACTACTTTTCCAAAATTATCTCATATGTGAGTCATTTTTGGGCAAATTTTAGTAATTAAATGGATCATATTTTTAACTTAAAATACTTTGATGATGATTATAGTAAAATCTTATTAATTAATACACAAGATGATGATTATATAACACTATACATACTTGTTTTAAGATATTATGCAGATTGAAGCTATTGATGTTTTTGTTGAGGAGTTTGTTAGAAGTTTGTTACTCCCTTTGCCACATCAGCATTATCAGTTGAGGGTTTGTTATGCATCAGCAGTGTTAACAAGGCATATTCTATGGTACAAAGAGTAGAGACTCAAAGGCATGTCACTGGAAATTTAACAGCTAATAGGGAGATAGCTACAAATGTTATGAGAACACATACTAATTATTTTGGAGATTCAGATAATGCAGTTAGTGCAATGGTGACTAAACCTGGGAATGGTGGTGCTAGGGTCAGAAAGGATTTTAAGAAGAACAAGGGCAATAGATTTTGTGACCATTGCCAGAGGTCTGGTCACACCACAGATCAATGTTTCAAGATTATAGGGTACCCTAAATGGTATCAAGGCCCTAAAGAGAACATCAAACCAAGAAGAAACCCCAGATTTGCAGCTAACTTAGTCAGTTCTTATGTTGACAGTAACTTTGATAGTCCTCTTGATGATGCTTTTGGAAGCCAAAGGGTTAGTGCATCAGGTTCAGGCACATCTTCCAGTCTAGGCAAGGTTGATGCTAATCTTGTACAAGCCCTTGCTCAAGAGATGATGAAGCTCGTCAAAGGTAAGCAAGGGACGGACATGTTAAATGCATATTCCAATGCCTATGCTCATTTTGTAGGTATGTTCTCAACTGACCCTCAATCTTCTATAAGTTGTGCTGTGTTAAAAGGTGCTTTGGGTTCTTGGATTATTGACACAGGTACTGGTGATCACATGACATTCAACCTTGACCTATTTTACACTACAACCCCATTACATAACCCTGTGTTTGTCACTCTGCCAGATGGCACTTTAAAACCTGTCACAACAATTGGGGATATCCCAATATCATCTTCCTTGACACTACATTGTGTCCTTTATGTGCCAGATTTTAAATATAATCTTCTGTCAGTTGGAAATTTTTTGACTGACAACCCATGTAGCACAACCTTTTACCCCACTCATTGCATTTTTCAGGACATTTCAACTAAGCTGATTGTGGCTATTGGTAAAAAGGCTGGTGGGCTTTATACTCTCACATCTTCTTTCAAAGACAAAATCCCTACTCCTGCAGTCAATGTCTCTAAAGTTCTCACATCAAATTCACCAAGTTTAGATATCACTTCTTGTAATAATTTAGCATGTTCTTCCAAAGTGTTTGATGTATTACATTCCAGACTTGGTCATACTTCATTCACTAAGATGCAGCACATTACTGATTGTAAACCATACTTATCCAAGGAGTTTTTTTTTTTTTTTTTTGTGAAACTTGTGTTTTAGCCAAATTCCATAGACTCCCTTTTAATAAGAGTGCTATTAATACTTCTACACCATTTCAGTTTGTGCATATGGACCTTTGGGGTCCTTGCAGGATTGTCAGTATCACTGGTGCCAAATATTTTCTCACTATAGTAGATGATTTTACTAGAACTGCTTGGACGCAAATGTTGCAAGATAAAACTCAAGCCCTAGCTGCCATAAAACGTTTTCATCAGATGATTGAAACTTAGTTTGATACAAAGCTGCTTTTGGTCAGATCAGACAATGGAACTGAATTTATTCAGTCCACTTGCCTTGAATTTTTTAACTCCAAACATATTTTGCACCAAAAACCAATTGTAAAAACCCCACAACAGAATGGAGTTGCAGAAAGAAAGCATAAACGTTTGCTTGACACTGCAAGAGCCATAAGGTTTCATGCAGGGCTGCCAAAATCATTCTGGAGTGGGTGTATACTTTCTGCAACACACATCATTAACATGTTGCCTATGTCCAACTTATCTTGGAAAATCCCATTTGAGAGGCTCCATGGTAAACCACCAGATTACACTATATTGAGGACCATATGTTGTCTCTGTTTTGCTGCAAATGTGGGAGAGAGGGACAAATTTGAGGCCAGGGCACATAAATGTATTTTTCTTGACTATACTTTTGGTTTTAAAGGTTATAAACTCTATGATTTGCTAACAAAGAAATTTTTTCATAGTAGGGATGTCTTGTTTAGAGAGATTGTTTTTCCTTTTAAATTAAAGAAGATTCAAGCAATACTAGTGTTCTCTGTATGGAGGCCCCAAGTGGTTCTATTTCATCCCATTTGGCCCCTCTTTACATACCAGATTCCCCAAAACCTTAGTCCAGATCTTCCTCTTCAGAGACTCATAATGTTCCTTTTCATCATGACCCTTCCTTGTGTACATCATTACCTGTTTCGCTTAGCAATGCCACTCCCTCTACATATCATGACCCTTCTGACTTAGTCCATGATACTTCTTCCTCTTGTCATTCTGGTTCACAACCTATTGAATAGGTATCTGTTGCAGAGATACCTCCCAGAAAATCCTCTAGAGTTAGAGCACCACCAACCTGGCTTAAGGACTATGTGTGTCCTAAATCAATTACTACAGCCCCAGAATCAGCCATTAAAACCAATGCCATAAATAATACCCAGCCTGCCTCTTTACCCTCAAATCTTTCCTCTCAATCACATAGTTTTCACTCTACTTCCACGACTTATCCTTTGTTCATCTTTTCAAATTTGGCACACCTTTCAGCCTGTTACATGTCTTCACTAGTAAGTGTGTTACAACAACCAGAACCTAAGTACTATGCATAAGCACAGCCATATCCAGATTGGGTGAAGGCAATGGACCATGAACTGACAGCATTGGAACAAAATTATAATTGGATATTGACTTATCTCCCTTAAGGAAAAAAGGCTCTTACATTAAAATGGGTGTATAAGACTAAATACAAGGCAGATGGCTCAGTAGAGAGACACAAGGCAAGATTAGCGATTAGAGGATTTGAATAGGTGAAAGACAAAAACTACAAACACACCTTTTCACCTGTGGCCAAACTCACCACAATTAGAATTTTCATAGCTCTTGCTATTGCTAAGAGTTGGCCTTTGCACCAACTTGACATTAACAATGCTTTTTTGCATGGTTACCTTGATGAAGAAGTATGCATGGTTCCTCCTGAAGGGTATACAAAGGCAAAGCTTGGGCAAGTTTGCAAGCTTCAAATTTAACTTTATGGTCTTAAACAAGCATGTAGACAATGGAATTTGGAGCTTACAAAATTCTAACAGTCCAAAGGGTTCAAGCAATCGAAGAGTGACTACTCTCTATTTACTAGGCTACAGAAAGGTTTTTCTACCTTTATACTTGTTTATGTGGATGATCTTTTGATTACAGGGAATGATGTTGCTGGTATTACTCAAATTAAACGGGATTTGCACACTGCTTTCACCATTAAAGACTTGGGCATCGCAAGATATTTTCTTAGGATTGAAATTTCCAGATCCTCCAAGGGAACCTTTTTGAACCAAAGAAAATATGTTTTGGACATTCTGGTGGACGCTAGCCTGACAGGTGCAAAACCTGCCAAGTTTCCTCTTCCAAAAGGCTTGAAGTTATTTGTGGACACTTGACAACCCTTACCTAATCCTGAGCAATATAGAAGAGTCATTGGCAGACTACTCTATTTGACATTAACTAGGCCTGACATATCTTATGCTGTGCAGCATCTCAGTTAGTTCATTCAAGCTCCCAGTGACAGTCATTTCCAGGCTGCCATGCATGTACTTAGGTACTTGAAGGGTAACCTCAACAAAGGACTATACTACCCTGCAAATGGAAGACTACAAGTAGCGGCTTATAGTGATGCAGATTGGGGAAACTGCAAACTTTGTGCTAGATCCCTCACTGGATATTGTGTGTTCCTCGGCAACTCTCTGGTTTCCTGGAAAATGAAAAAACAAAAAACAGCAGCCAAATCAAGTGTTGAGGCTGAGTACAGGGCAATGTCAACCATAGTTTCTGGATTGGAATGGATCTCACATCTCTTACATGATCTCTACATTCCTCCTCCACCACCTATTGTTCTATACTGTGACAATAGGGCTGCCCAATACATTGCAGCTAACCCCGTTTTCCATGAACGAATCAAACACCTTAATATTGACTGCCATTACACACGAGACAAGATTATTGAAGGTTTTTTGCAAACAGCTCATGTTAGTTCCACAGGCCAGCTTGCAGACATTATGACTAAGCCCTTGAATGAGTACCAACATAATTATCTCTATTCAAGGCTTGGTTTGCTGGACTCTCCTTCAGTTTTGCCTTAGGGGGGGGGGATGTTGAGGAGTTTGTTAGAAGTTTGTTACGACCTCTGCCACATCGCGTTATCAGTTGAGGGTTTGTTATGCATCAGTGGTCATTGGTTATTTGCTCCAATTTTCTTTTCTTTTACAACTTTCATATCTTTTGGTTTGTCACGGCTCATGTATATAAATGATTCTCATTCCCTTCCTGAAAATATAGCCCTTCATAATAAAGCACAGAGGATGGAGCTGCAGAGCTCTCCTTCCCATTCTTCTCTTCTCTGTGTTCAGTTCGATTCTTCATAATCTCACATTTTATAGTTTTTTTAAAAAAAAAATGAAGTCATATTAAAATAGCCCCTTGATTTGCTTTTAATCTGAATCTTGCAACATATTCGAAAAAGGCAAAGAAAAAGGGGAGACGAAAGTCAACAGTTGGTGTAAGCAAACACATTAGATTTAAATTCTGTTTATTTTATTTTTAAAAAGGGAATTTTCTATGATAACAAAGATACAGGGACTCTTCCCCCCCCCCCTTTCAAAATTCACTGCATGACTAGGGATGACTATTTCACCGCATTTGATGGATATCCGTTCCGTCCGGTCAAAAAAAAGTTGGTGAAAACCTACAATATATAGATGATGGATAATGGTTTGATGGATTGTGTTGGATCTAGGTGATGCTCCATCCAATCTATTATATTATTAGTTTGCCTTTTGTTTCCAATTAGCTCACTTTTCATTGTTGTAATTGCTGTCAAAATAAAAAATATGATATTTATTCATTTCTTATCTCTATTTTTTTTTTAAACATTTCAAAAGACATAGCTTATTTTTATTATAAATTTGATAACATATTATATATAAGCTTTCATCATCCGATTTACTCATTTACACTTGCCGATAGTGGATGGATGGATTAGATTGGATTTTCGCATATGGATTGGATTTTTGCATATGAAAGCAAATGATGGATGTGGATTATAATTCACCCGATCCGAACTCCATCCATTGCTTTCGCTATGCATGGCTTGTCGATAATTACTTGTCATATGCATGTAAATGCAAAAGCCAACTATATGAAAAGATTTGACCAATTTATTTATTAAATTTAATAATAAAATCCAATATAACAAACCAAAAAAAATGGAACATTAAGAACTTTTCTAGGGAGTTTTTCTAAAAAATAGACATCAACATTTTTTTGTTTTTTTTACTCCCACACAGTTGGTTCTGACAAATTTTAGTAAATCAACAATATTTCTTTATTTCTCTTGTGTTTCAACAACCCCAGTAAAGCCATCATTCAAAGTTGCAATATTCATATCAACATCTTTTTCCCTACAATATACATATTTGCTATTTTTTTTTTCAAAAATTTATCATACTAATAAACATTAAGGCATGGTAATAGATAATTATAACTTTAATTGCCCCTTAAATCCCTCGACTTCTAGAATGTCTAGATTGATATATTTTTTTTTGTGAAGGAGATGTTGATATAGGAGAGCGTTCTGTATAAATTTGCTAGGAGAAAAGGCTAATAATCATTGTCATGAGTTTATTTTTCTAATAGTCATTTACGTAGGAATTTGTTCAATTCACAATGGTTGATGTGAAATTATAATCTGTTCATCTCCATCCAATGAGGCAACTTGCCACAAGGCCACTTTAATTTTGCTTTTTCCCACATAAATTTCAAGCTTGCTTAAATAAGCGAACTAATCTTTATATTATAAATGCTAGAATGTGTAAGGGGTTGAGTGTTGAGGAAATGAAAAATGCTAACATGAGAGTAAATTTAGGGAATATATTACTTCACAACCATTGGATCAAAATCTTAAACAATCTTAGCCCTTAGATTTATCTTTACTAGCCACATTAGGTCTCAGGTTCGATTCCCTCATCCCTCATTGTATTGTACTATTTACTAGGCACATTAGGTCTCAGGTTCAATTCCCGCATCGCCTATTATATTGTATTGCCCATTGTGGCTCTTACGGACCAAAACGTTTTTAATTTTCGTCATTATTATTATTAATATTTTGCATTTTTCAATACAAATATAAATTTGAGCATGTGTTATTAGAGATAATAGAATAATAAATACGATTTTCATGATTATTTCTATTATCACTATTGTTGTTGTTGTCGTCATTATCGCTGTCGTCGTTGTTATCTTTCCATTTGAATTTGATAACATAGTCAATATTAATAATGATCATCAAATTATCAAAGAGAGATTAAGAGATTATAATATATATAAAAAAATTTATTAGTTCATTATTATAAAATACATTAATAATTTAGAAGTTTTAACTTAATGAAACGAAATTATAGTTACTGAACAAGTCATAAAACCTTATATGACACCTTATTATTAACACATAATATAATATACACAATTATAAAGAAACAATAAATATTTTTTATTTCCATTATTATTATTATTAATATTTTGTATTTTTCGATACAAATATAAATTTGAGCATGTATTATTAGAGATAATAGAAAAATAACTATGATTTCCATGATTATTTCCATTATTATTATTGTTGTTATTGTCGTCATTGTCGTTGTTGGCGATTTTATCTTTCTCCTTGAATTTGATAACATGGTCAATATTAATTATGATCATCTAATTATCAAAGAGAGATTAAGAGAGTATAATGGATATAAAAGTTTTTATTATTTCATTATTATGGAATAAGTTCATGTTTTAGAAGTTTTAATTTAAGGAAACCGAATTGTAATTACTGAAGAAGCCGTAAAACCTTAGGTGACACCTTATTATTATCACATAATATAATATACAAATTTATATAGAAATAATAAAAAAAAATTATTTCCATAATTATTATTATTATTATTATTTTGTCTTTTTCGTTACAAATGTACATTTGAGCATGTATTATTAGAGATAATATAAATATAAATATGATTTCCATTATTATTTCCATTCTTACTATTGTTGTTGTTGTCATTGTACTTATCGTCGCTATTATTTTTCTCTTTGAATTTGATAACCTAGTCAATATTAATTATGACTATATAGATATAAGGGTTGTGCTGAAAAATTACATATTGTAAGCATGATATAACATATTACAAGGGTTGAACGTGAAATATAAAAAAATTTAAAATAAAACACAATCATCATATTAGGCCCATAAAACTGAATTTCTTTCACATTTAATATGATATATTTAACAGAAGGAAATAAACGAACTATTTTTCTTTTTGTTTCAAAGCATATATATCTTACAATTAAATTTAATTCATTTAAATCTTAAACGTATAATTAATTTTTTAACATTTCAAATAAATCGACCAAAATCTAATCTATTTAACGTACAAGAAAAATTGAAATCACTTTCGTTTTCTTTTAAACCATACAAATCCAATAATCAAATTCTCTTTATAAAACACCTAAAATTATAATTAATGTTTTACCGTTTAAAACAAAATACCCCAAATTGCCATAACACTTCAAACTAAGAAATATCTCAACCCACAAATCTGAACTCAACCCATCTCTTGCAAGACAACATAAGGGCATGGGAAGTTTATATCAAAACCCATGAAACTATTCAGTTGACATGAAAGCCAAATGTACAAAGTATGAACACTTAATTATATTAGCGTCCCCTAATTGGTCATTTTAAATTGTCAAAAAAGTTATGTATTAGCATAAATACAATGTTCAAATTATTTTCGTTGAAAGATAAATTTTATTTCTGTTACATGTAAAACTGAAATTAAACTGACTTCAAAATAGTTTATACCTAAATTCACTAGACAATTAGCCACTTCATAAATTTTTACTCAACAACAAGAGGAGAAGGTATATTTTTCATCATTGGCATCATAGATTGACTTATCATCACCCAATTTAGGTCCTGTTCTTTTCAGTGGGAAATGAGGGGTGTGGGATGAGTGAATGTGGGAAAAGGGGGGGAAGGAGTAGGTGGGTGTGGTATTTTTTTTTAAGTGTGGGAAGGAGTGGATGAGTGACTGAGTGTGGGTGACAGCTAAATGTAGTTGAATAAAGTTGAAATATTGGTTATTAATAATTTTATATTTTATAATATAATAATTTTATTGTGATCGTAATTAATGATGATGAAGTTTTTTTATTTTTGTTCATTCTTTTTTATTTTGTTTATTTTTTATTTTTTATTTTGGTATTTTTATTATTTCATTTTATATTTTTAATTTTTAATTTTTAAATTTTAAATTTTAAATTTTAAATTTTTTAATTTTTTAATTTTTTAATTTTTTAATTTTTTAATTTTTAATTTTTAATTTTCAATTTTTTATATTTTTTATATTTTTATTTTAATTTGTAATTTGTAATTTTTGTAATTTTTTTGTATTTATTTTTTATTTTCTTATTTGTTATTTTTTTGTATTTATTTTTGTTTTTTTGGGGGAATTTTTCGTTGGTTGTTTTTCTGGAGTAAAAAAAATGAAAATAAAAAATAAATAGATGCGACAAAATAAAAAAAAATTAAAATTTAAAAATAAATAATAAAAAATAAAAATAAATTCAAAATTTTTAAATTTTTAAATTTTAAAGATAAAAATTAAAAAAAATGAAAAATGAAAACAAAAATAAAAAAAAATACTAGAAAGTAAAAAAAATCAAAATCAAAAATAAAAAATAAAAAATAGAAATAAAAAAATAAAAGATAATGAAAAATTATAAAAATAATGAAAAACAAAAAAAATAAAACTGTTTCATGATATCCGAAAAATTAGAACTGCTTATAATTGCTATCAGATTATTGATACAAACAATTACGTAAATTGTAAAAATTTTCAAAATATGAGAAATGGTTGTTTTATGTAGGTGTGGGAAGGAGTGTGTGAGTGTGGGAAGGAGTGATATTTTTTTTAAAGTGTGGGAATGAGTGGGAAGATGGGGGAAAGAGTGGGTGAGTGTGGGTTGAGTTGATTTCCCAACGAAAAGAACAGGGTGTTAGCATGGTTTGTGACAAATTCACTAGCTACTGTCTCCATCATACTTATATAGACTTTTGTCACAATTATATACTTTTTAATTATTAATCCAATTAGTTATGCACGAAGTTGCTGTATGTTTAACTTTTTTATTGAATTTTTCCATTATCTCTTCTAAATTATAATATTAATCATGTCTACCATAACTATTTGTTTATTATTTCAATAACATATGTACAGAATATCTATTTGAATATACTCCGTGCAAAGCACGACCCCAAACTAGTTATTAGCAAAGCATAAAATGTCTACCTACCTCAAGTCTTCCAACTCAATCATCACAGTTTTAGCATTCCTTTTTCTCCCGCTACTAGTCTTAGTTTGCACATTTCCGTCATTGACAACTTGACCAATAATATATACCATCGTATTATGTGTGAATTAATTTTTGAAAACAAAATGGTTGGATAAGTTGTCTACAATAGGTAGACAAAAAAAGTCACGTACCTATTAAAATATAATTATTATCCATCCAGGATTCTATTTTGTAAAATGATATAAATTCAAATTTGAGACTAAAAATCTTGCCATCATCTATTTGAAGCGCTTCAACAATGATACTTGAATAAAGTTCTATCTCGAATCAAGGGATTTGTTATCACCTGCGCCAATTATGGATTTGTTATCACCAACACCAACCATTGTTCTTTGTTCCTGACAATAGAAAAGTTATTCAAGACATAGAGGCCACATTTTGTTAATAATGCGATAAATTTATGTGCAAAAAATGGCATGTATTGAACACCCTAAACATCATATGGAAACTGAAAATGTCAAAATATTATATAAGATATAATATGTGGGTTTCTTAATAGATATGCATATTCTTTAATCGATATAAGCACCATATCTGTCTGGATCAGGAAATAAATAAGATTTGCTTTTTAGCCCAACAACGCTTGTTGCTTGTACAGCTCATTTTTGTAGACTTCCCCAATTATGAGTTATCTAATTAAGGGGCACTTTTTTTTGGGTCAAATGAGGCACAACTTAGCTGAGATGGTACCAAGATGAAGTCTCTATTTATAAAAAATGAGAATCAAGATAAAGCCTAGAATATTAAAATGTGTTAATTAAAAATTTAATTTCAATACTATAAAAATTGTGGAAGCCACACTTTGCACGCCAAGGAATGTCACTATTACAGGTCAACATTAAAATACTGAAACAGTGAAATTACTTGTGCAATAACGTTTAATTGGCGTAGCAAGAACAGCGAAATAATATGAATTATGTGCAATAAAATTTAATTAGCAAAATAAATTGTTCCAATGATCATTGATTTATATGTTATTAGGGCCATTTCAAACTGAAAAAATTTAAATCAATTCCAGTGGGTAACATATGCGGGCATTAAGGTGATATTACCATTATATTATTCAATTGAGTGAAGCCATTTGATTGTCACCCTAAGACTCAAACTATGTTTACTGCACTTAACTTCTCAATTTTATTAATATAGTATTAACATTCTATGTAAATGACGGAACTATTATTATTATTATTATTATTATTATTATTATTATTATTATTATTA
>JACYFF010010365.1:35440252-35459138 GCA_017589665.1 Selenicereus undatus | reverse complement strand
ATTATTATTATTATTATTATTATTATTATTATTATTATTATTATTATCATCATCATCTATTTGTCTATTTAAATAAAAATTCAATTGTATATCAATATTGGATTTAAATTTTGTCCTACGTACGTAATAATTTGTGGGAGAACCACTATGGAAAAACTATAACTTTTTAGTAAATAGAAAAAAATTATGGTTAGGAGTAACAGAGTTATTAAAAGATTTCAATTATCTCCTAAAGCTCCCTGTAAAACTGAAGAATATAAATATTATATTTAAAGGTGACAACATGAACTCATTTTCTAAGTTGGCTTGTAACATAGTTTGCTTTGTCTTTAGGAATGCTTAGCTACTCAACTGACCATATACGGATATGCCCAAAAAATTCTCACATTATGATTAAACTTAAAATAGGTGACCTTCAAAAAGTTGATGCCGTAGGGGAAATGGTCACCATGTTGATGGAATTGTTTCATTGTGAACACTTAAGATATTGAAGCAAGACATCACACGAATTGTTAAGTTTTAGGTACCCCGAGATTTGATACATTAATTTTTATGATCCTAACATTTTTTAATTTATTTTTAAGTACCCTTATTTATGAGTACCTTATAATTCAGTCCTGAAATTACAAAAATATCCTTACTGCTATCCTTTTTTTCTTTTAAAGAAAAAACCCCCAAACTATCTTTCTGCTATTGGATACTCTATTGGTGGTGTTGTAGGTACTTAAAAAAGAAGGGTTGAGATTTAAAAAAACAAATCAAAAAAACAATATGGTAAGGTTATTTTTAAAATTTAAGTACTAAATTGTATGAAATTCATAAATGAGGGTAGTTAAATATGAACTCAAAAATATCAGAGTTATGGAAATTAATGCATCATATCTCTAGGTACCTAAAAATCAACAGTTCACATTACACCTAGGCGACATTTCTATCGTACTAGATCTGGAACTAAACATTAAAGAAATGAACTAAAAAAAAGAAGCAAAGTATATGTATTGGATGATTGCGATATGCTCTTCTGAACACATGAGAAAGATACTATTTAAGAATGTTGTTGTACGTTGTTAAGGAAGCATCATAGGAGGCCTTAAAAACATTGATGGGATCTTATGTTCAACTTTTAGCAAAGCTTGCCTTGAAAGAGGGCTCCTTGATGACATTGATAAGTGGTACGAGGCACTAGTAGAGGCATCAAGGTGGGGCAACAGAGGTTGAACTATGGAAAATGTTTTGTTAAGTGCTTACGTTGTCAGAGGTATCAGACCCTCACTAATTATAAGAACAATATTAGGAAGATCTTAGTGAAAATCTACAAAGAAGGGTGCAAGGAGACCTTAGAGATCATGGTTTAGAGATAAGTATAGAACACAGGAAAAATCTTAGACTGCATGAAATAAGTTGATTTTGTATAAGAATGGTTGATCATTGAAGAACTACCGTCATACACCTTTACATTCATTTCATATGATGCAATAACTTAATAATAAACTGTAACATCCCTCCCTCTCTAGAAAAATATTGCATCACCAAAACTCTCTTAGGGAATTCTTAAAGCTAATTTAAGACTAAAATTAACTCTAAATGGTTGAGGAATTGGGGGGAGGGGGAGGAATGGGTAAATTTTTTTGAGAAATATTTTGCTAGGGTTCATTTGGACTTGTGTAAATTCCAACATTAGAAATATTCATAATCCTTTCTCCATGAGCTGCCCACTTGAAGTACTTATCGCTTGGTAATGAGTCCCTACTAAGCATGTCTAAAAAAGAGAACAAAACCCTCCACAGGTTACACTCTCGGGATACCAAACTACTCCTACAAACACTTAAGAAAGTGTTATAACATGTTCTAGGGATAGAGTAAATAGTGTTGTCCCTAAGGAGGTCAACAGAGCCCAACGAATGATGTATTACAACATTACAAGTACGATAGATAAAGGACCATACTAAAACAATTTACATGAAGAGCATTTAAAACCAATAGCGTAAACTGATCCCCAACATAGATTATCAACCAAAAGCACTGTCCTTCGATGAAGGTCGTAGTTACTCTGAACTTGAAAAAAGGGAAAAAGAGAAGGGGGTGAGCAAACTACACGTGTAGTAGATAACCAACACCCTTTAAACTGAAAACATTTGTACGTCATATCAGATATACTAATTTGGATCACACGTAATGCATGCAGAGTTATAAAAGAATAATGCACTATTAACCATGATTTTAGCTCATAAAATACAACAAACCCAGAAAAATTAGTTTCTTTAGCACGCATAGTGTTGTAATTCAATTCTTATGCTAAGCGAAAGTTTGAAACACATTTTCATGGGCTATTTATCTTTTTTAAAATATGATGGTCCAATATGCAAAAACCACATCTAAAAGAAGCAAATGATCATCACGGGTGAGCAAAAAAATTCAAAACCGGAAATTCAAATCGAAAAACCAAAAAAATCAAACTGAAAAGGCGGTTATCTGGTTCAATTTTTTTTAAAAAATTCAATTTGGTTAACCAGATTGAAAAAAATTTGCGGTTTTGATTTTGGTTTTGGTTCGACTATTTGAGATTCGGTTAACCAGTTTTGATCATGCCTAACGGTCATTATACATAAGCCACAACAAATATTGTTGGCATGGAAACCTCATGAACTGAACATGATTTCAAAACAACAATAAAAATAACTTCTAGTGTGGGTCATGCTTCTGCAACGTCTAGGGAGATCTTAATGTAGGCAGTCATACTTTTGCGAGCATTGCTTCCTGCAAAGAGACCGATTCTAAGAGACTCATAAAAAAAATTGTGAAAACATTTGGAGTTGAAAAACTTTTGAGACACCAAATTTTTTTTGGAAGATATTAAATATTAAAATCCAATAACAATATCTAAAAAACACAAAGGTATAGGCGATACATTTAAATAACACTATGCAAGATAATGTTGACCCATGTTAGGATTAAGATACCGCTACCATACAAAATTACCAAACACAGGGTATTAACAACTAAAACCACATACCTGCAATTCTTATTCGCTCTTGAGCTAAGGGCATGGTAAACGACAAGCTACCTCAGATCTGCAGCCTTAATTCTAGATCTTCATAGACTCTTATTATAAGCCATATCCTCTGTAAGTCCTAAGTAATTCAAATAATATCTGATCACTTCATTCCAACTCTTCTTTGACCTTCCTCAGCCACTCCTACACCCTGGAAGGTTAATCCTTTCACATCTTATCACTACTGCATCTATACTCCTCCTTCTTACATGACCAGATCATATAAGTTTGGCCTCTCTCATCTTATTCTCTATGGGTGCCGCTCCTACCATTTTTCTAATCAGTTCATACCTGAGCCCATCCAATCTCATATGGTTACAAATTCACTAATTCATCCTAATCTCTATGACCATTACCCTCTAGACTTGGAGTTTTCTTGATTGGCCAATGATTTGCACCATACAACAATGTTGGTCTTACAAACATGTGGCTCTCCCTTTCAATCCTAGCGGGATCTTCTTATCACACAAAACTCCCGAACCATTCTTTCATTTGTATCGTCTTACCTTTATCCAAATGTCCTCATCAATATCCCTTTTTCTTGAATGACTGGGCCTAAATATATAAACTTTTCAATGCTTAGTATTGCCATCCCACCAATGGTCACCTCATCTTTAATGGCATCTTTCCCCTCACTAAAGTGAAAGTTCGAGCATTTTGTCTTTGATAAACTCAACTTAAAACCTTTAGACTCTAGAGTTTCTCTCCATTGTTCCAACTCTAAGCTAATTCCATCCCTAGTTTCATTGATAGGAACAATATTATCAATAAATAACATATACCATGGTACTTCATTTTGAATCCCTTTACTAAGCTCATCTATAACTAGAGTAAAAAGAAAAGAGCTCAGTGTCGATCCTTGATATAGCCCTCTATCTATAAGAAAGTCATCTGTAAACCCTCCTAAAGACTTAACTCTCAGCCTTACAGTATTGTACATATCTTTGATAACTCGAATATGCACAGCCAACACATCTTTCTTCTCTATGCACCTTTATAACACTTCCCTAGGTCTCTATCACATGCTTTCTCTAAGTCGATGAATACCATGTGGAAATTCTTTTTCCTATCTCTGTAGAATTTCATGAGTCTTTGTATGAGATAGATGGCTTCTGTAGTTGATATATCTGCCATGAAACCAAATTAGTTATCTAACATTATTATAACATTCCTCAACTTGCTTTGACTAGCCATTTCCCACAACTTTATAGTATGACTAAGTAGTTTTATACCCTTACAATTATTATAATTCTGAGCATCGCCCTTATTTTTGTATAAAGGTATTACTGCACTAATGCTCCATTTGTAGGGCATCTTTGTGGTCCTGAAAACAACATTAAATAGCTCTATTATCTAATCAAGTCCATCATCACCTAACCACTTATAAATTTCTACAGGGATATTATCTAGGCCGACTGCCTTTCCAGTTCTCATCTTCCTTAGTGCTTTTTAATCTCCTCTTTAGTGATATGATTACAGAAACTAAAGTTTTATTGCCCCTCATGACCCCCTTGTTCATCAGGTTAGGGATTTTCAATCCTTTCTCCATTGGAGTTTATAGAAGTAGCTTAGCCATCTTTTTTTTTTTTTTTGTCTAGGATTGTATCATCCTCATCTTTAATGCACCTAACACTGCCCAAGTCTCTTTTTCTTCTGTCTGAGCCTTTGCTAGCTTAAAAGTCTCATTTTGTCATTCCTTAGTCTCTAGTTTTTGATATAACCTTTCATATGCGTTGTTATTTGCTATTATAACTGCTTTCTTTCTTGTGATCTTGATCCTGGTCTTGTTGACCTCTTTTTCTTCCTTGGTTTTACGAACTACTACAATAGTATAAGCATCTTGTTTCTTATTGACTTTCTCCTTCACCTCTTCATTCCACCACCAAACTCCTTTCATTCTACGCCCTCGTCCTCTAGAGACTTCTTAGATTTCCTTAGCTAACCTTCGAATGCATTTTGCCATTTCTTCCCACATTTTTGTCTGCATTTCTATCTTTGCCCAAATCTTTTCTGTTTTGATCTTCTCCACTAGCTTAGCTGCATTTTCATTGGTGAGATTCCACCATTTAACTTTGAAGCCCTTAATACTCCCTTTCGTCCTCTTAAAACTCTTGATCTTCAAATCCATCACCAAAAGTCTATGTAATGTCATCTAGCTCTCACTTGATATCGCTTTACAATCTTTACACAATATCCTCTTGTTTACCCTAATAAAAAAGTAGCCAATCTATAGAGTTACCACTTATAAAAGTTTCCAAGTGTTCATCCTTGTTAAAATAAGAGCTAAAATTGATAGTTTGTTCACCATAGCAAAGTCCAAAAATAGATACCCCTCATTGTTTCTGTCCCCATAACCGAAACCTCTGTTTGTTGTGTCATACATACCAGTCTCCTTTCGCTGCTACATGCCCATTAAATTCACCGCTTATGAAAAGTTTCTCACTCTGTGGTATGCTCTAAATAACCTCATCCAATCCTCCTAAAATCGCCTCTTAATATCTTTCGTTAATCCTATTTGAGGTGTATAAAAACTGACTACATTGAGGATCTCTACACCCACCACTAGCTTAATTGACATAATGCGGTTATTCTTATGCCTGACCTCAACAACTTTATTGGCTAACTCCTTAACGACCATAATACCTACCCTATTTCTGGCTTTATTAACCCAAATACCAGAGCTTATAACCATCCATTTCATTTGCTTTGGCACCCACCCACTTAGTTCTTTAATACGTACAAGCTATGATAATTTTTCGTCTATGCAAAATTTTAGCCAATTCTATTAACCTGCCTACAAGAGTCCCAATATTTCATGTCACAAAGCGCAACCTACCAATCCCCTTTCTCCAATAACCCCTTCCCGTGGAGGACATGCATGAACTAAAACATTATTTGCGACTATAATAGAAAAGAATATAAACTACTACTAACAATAATAAATAATGAAGACAATAATAATAATAATAATAATAATAATAATAATAATAATAATAATAATAATAATAATAATAATAATAATAATAATAATAGTAATAATAATAATAATAATAATAATAATAATAATAATAATAACAACAACGACACCACTGTTAGATCTTAGAATATCCTACCACAAGAGGGGGGGTGAATTGTGGTGTCTGATTTTCGTGTTATATATGACAAACACCTCTGTGACTTGTTTGCAGAGGGTGTTTTCAGATGTAGCAAGAGCGAAAATTATCAAGATAGATGCGGAAATTAAAGCACACACAATTTTTTCACGTGGAAAACACCTCTAGCCCAACTGAGGTGTGAAAAACCACGACCTACCTCGTGTAGGATTTAACCACTTCACTAAACCGGGCTTAACACGTTACAATTGCAACACACCTTGTTACAACCTTGCAACCACGTAATCTCCTTCTCAAGGCAGATTACACCACGTCCAAATCTCACCAGATTGGACACGTCCAAAGTCCACACGACTAAGACACACTCACTCACTTTTGACTGATATGAGATCAAGGTCAAGAACACCTTACTGGGGTGCTTCTCACTAAGCAGATGTAAGGTACAAATGAAGATCCTATTATGCCAATATATTGAAAACTTGCTTTAAACACAACTTGAACTGGTTTTTTTTTTCTCAAGTGAAGCTCAGAAATTCTTTTCACTAGAAAAACCTCTTTTCAAATTTTGCCTTTTGGAAATGTTGCGTTTCAAGATTTCTTTTTGCTTTCTTCTCTCTATTGCTCAGTATGTCTCACTATCTCTGTGAAAACGAAGCTGTTTTTAACCAGAGATTCCAACGGTCAAGAACCAAGGAGAAGAAAGGAAATCACCTAAGTTTGGAAGGTGATTTTTCAAGAAAAAAAAAACTCCCAACGGCTAGTGATAAAACATTTCCCAAAATCTAAGGGATTTGTTATCTTAAGAGATAACCTTTATCTCCTTATAGCCGTGGGTTAGCTTTAAGTAAGACAACCAGAAATCTTTAGCATTTTAAAAACATTATCACATCCGAAGATATGGGCAGAAAAAAAATCTTCCAATTTTGGCAAATCTCCCAAAATCTATTTTCCCAAATCTCCTATAAAATATTCAAGAAATATTTTTTCCAGAAGAATAACATTTGAAAATATTCTGGATATTTTGGCCAACCGAAATAATTTTTTCAAAGATAATCGGGTATGGCCACTTCAGGTCAGAAACACCCTAGGCACCCTGTTTGCAGGGTTGTTCGCAGTCTGGTGTTCTGAAGCACTTTAGCACGAATACCGATTCAGGAGATGTTTAAAAAGCTTTTTCAATATTGGCATATTAACAAGAGTCTAAATAAATAAAGCCTATGTACCCAAGACTTCTTGTTTTGAACTAGTCATCTTGTCCAAGATCTGTATAGATGCCGTGAGCACCAAGGTCACCTTGTTTGCTGGGATTGTTCTTTGTCTTGCTAGACTTCATGAATTGCTTCTCGTACAATCAACTCAATCATCTCATGGAGGTGGTGATCTTGAGAGTGAACCATTAAGTATGAGACCTGTTCTCAAGGCGTGTTCTCAACATTCAACAAACAGGTTAATGCGCATTGTTGAAAACATGTTCTCAGCACATTGTTGAAAACATGTTCTCAGGACTTGTTCTCAACAAGCACATTGTTTGAAAACATCTTGTTTGGAGCAACATTGCTTTAGGTTTGTTATCATCAAAATAAAATAATGGTTTCAACAACCACCGCAACAATAACAATACCTAGGCAGAGTACTGTAACTAGACAAAAAAGAGTACACACACAGAGGATAAGCCTACGATTAAGAAAACACGTAAATGACATAACAAATAAAATAGAATGACGGTAATGATGCTGCTGCCACTGAAAAAATAATATCACCAAGTTACTGTTAAAATAAATGAATAAAATGATATTAGTACTGGCCATAAAAGATGATAATGACGCTGCGGCCGACACCAAAATGAATTTCCAAAGCAGTAATGCAATAGAATAAACAGTAATAAAGTGTCCAATGCAAAGCACATTTTAAAAGAATATTAGGATCAAACACACAAAAGAGCCTGAATTGCTAGACTAGTAGAAAACGTAGAAGGGGAAATAAGCTAGAGTTGGGTAAAAGGTAGGTTTGAATCGACTTATTTAATAAATGGATTAATTTCATGTCAGCTTTGTTAATAGGTTAGATTTACTCAGAATTGAAAAATAACATGTGTTCAAGTTAAACGGTCAAATCATGTTGAATTCGGTTCGATTTTTGTCGGGTTCGGACTTCTCTCAGTAACTTCGGATTAGGTTCGACTCAGACTATCGTGTTGCGTTAGGCTTTCCCAACTCTAAAATAAGCTATACATATCAATATATATAAAATAAAAGTTCAACACCAAAGAATTAATAGTAGCACTAGCGCTAAGATTAACAAAGGATGATTAAAAGAATGATAAAATAGAATTTTAAAAAATAGCTAAGAAGGCAAGGTTAACTTATAAGTGGCTCGATAGGCAACAAATTAAATCAAATTAAATACAACAGAGTTATCTCACCCCAAATAATAATGAATACGCAAGTAATACTGGCAATATGAACAGACTAAAGAATAGAATAAACAGAACCAAAAAAAGTGCTCAGAACAAATTATAAAATACAGTAAGCTTGGGGATTTGAACACCAAAAAGTCAGAGATGAAAAAGGCAAGATTAATAAAACTACAATATAATAAGGCCAAAAATGGGGAATAAACTCAGGCCACTTTCAGGTTTATATCATATATCTTATATTTATATTAAAAGTTGAATTAAACTCATATATGAGTGACATATGGGATGTCACATAGGATACCATCTAGGGTGCTGCTTGAGATAAGAATACCATGTAGGATAGCAATATAAAAGTATTCTATCATGTAATTAAGATGAATGTAGGTTATCAATAAAATTTTAATTCAATTTAATGTTAACTTTTCTCGTATGTTATGACTAATTAGTAATTAAATTTTGTCTTAGAAAACTTAAATGTAGAACAAAGAAATGATTTAGATGTTATCCAACAAAAAAATTTGAAGTGTGTTAAACATTGTTTTTGAGGTAAGCATATATTGGACATTGAAATCTGAATATATTTGAATTTATATTTATTTTTGAGTGAATATATCATGAGTTGACACTTGAATGCTGATTGGGTTGCTTATTTTGCATATTGTAAATCTTGATTACTTAAGCATGTCATATAATTGAATTTAGATAATATGAAATACATTAGGACCTTAATGTGATTGTGGGTTTCGCTTACGACTACTTTAAGTTGGTATAATATTTAGTTTCTTTTCACATTTGTAACTTACATTCATGATATTAAAAAAATATTTCAGTGATCTGTTCAATTTATATTTCACTTGAGACTATATTTTGCGCTCAAAAATCACATAATATAATTAGTTCTTTTAGCACATTTAAATTTGAATTTTATAGGTAAATTAATATATACGAATAGTTTATCTATGTTCCCACAATAGCTCATAATTGCCTTTATAAATTAGTAGTACTCCTCTCCCCCCTCCCCTAGAAAAAAAGAATGTTAAAAGTTTTCCTAAATTCAAATTCTACTAAAATTTCTTAAGCTACTACTAATCTCCTTTTCTTCTTTTTTTATTTTTTTAATTTTTCTTGTTTTTTTGTTGTTTTTTTATAAAATATTATTTTTGAGGTAAGCATATATAGGACATCTAAATCTAAATATATTTGATTTTATATATTTATTTTTGAGTGAATATATCATGAGTTGATACTTGAATGCTGATTGGGTTGCTTATTTTGCAGACTATAAAGCTTGATTACATAAGTATGTCATATAATTGAATTGAGATAATATGAAATACATTAGGGCCTTAATGTGATTGTGGTTTCGCTTACGACTACTTTAAGTTGGTACAATATTTAGTTTCTTTTCACATTTGTAACTTACGTTCATGAAATTAAAAAATGTTTCTATGATCCATTCAATTTATATTTCACTTGAGATTATATTTTGCGCTAAAAAATCACATAATATATTTAGTTCTTTTAAAAAATTTAAATTTGAATTTAATTGGTAAATTAATATATATGAATAGTTTATCTATGTTCCACAATAGATCATAATTGCCTTCATAAGTAGTACTCCCCCCCCCCAAAAAGAACGTTAAAAGTTTTCCTAAATTCAAATTCTACTAAAATTTCGTCATTTGCTATTAATATGCTTTTCTTCTTTTTTTTTATTTTTTTTATTTTTCTTTGTTGTTTTTTTATAAAATATTATATACCAAAGAGACAAGATTAAGGCTAAAGACTTATCTGTCTTTTTGTTACTATTGTCAATAATTTTTCCATGCTTTGTTGATCATGAGAATAATTAATAAAATTTTTTTTTCTTCAAATCATTGGTCAAATAGTTAGGAGGACCATGATCATTATTAAATAATGTTAAATGTGCCGTTAAACTATTGACATAATCTGCAACAGACATATATGAAGTAAGTGCATGCATAATGTATACAATTAAACAAATAGGAATCTTTAGGGGGAAAAACGCATCTTTTGTGATGATTATTAGTTTTAATTGACATCCATGACCCTATGAATTTGACATTTGGTCTCACTTGTGCTAACTGATCTTTTGCTAATTTATTCTTATTGGTAAATTACCGTGTTATTTCATTTAAATGTTCATCTTTAATATTATGTAAACTTTGCTAGATACTTCATTATTTCATTTTAATGCTCACCTGTAATTATTATATTATATAGTATTTTTGAAATTAATTACCTCATTATCCCGATAGCTACTCATTTTAGTTAGAGATTATCTTAATTTACAATTCCTATAAATATGGACTTAATTTTTTAGTATCTCATCTAATTTTATGCCGTCATTTAATCAAAAAGAAAATTTGTTTCCCCATATAATTCTCAGTCATCATTTAATCAATGTCAAAATTAAGGTGGGAATCCTTAGAATTGTTTTGCACTCATTTGAGACAAAGTGACCATTAGTATTAAAAAGAAGGCAATTTCCTATTCATGTTTGCTGTGCAATGACTATAAATGAAAGACACTGACAATTACTGAAATATGTAGGAGCTTACCTTCCAAAATCAGTATTAAGTCATGAACAACGGAGTTGCAGCATCACGGGCAACTTCAATAGAGGGTTTGAAGTTTATCATTAATATGATAATGAACACTATGAAAGATACACAGGAAATGTTATCTACAAAGAAATGTCCAATAGCTTACTAATGTTATGTATGCACTCAAAATAACTTCACTACTACAAATTACCAAAAAAAAAAAAAAACTAATTGGCACTATACATCTTTTGATGTTTGCAAACTCTTGCAAAATGTTAGTTCTAACTATGCAAGGACCATGATGTATTATGATTCTCAGAGTTAAATATAATCGAAGATTAAAATAATGATGATTAATAAATTCTTCCAATATTATGCAGGCAACTCCAGACAGATGAAATATACTAGAAGTCCACAATTGGAATGTGTCTCTGTAGGTAAGTACAAATCAATACAAAAATATTATCATGTATTTTTTAACTAAATGTATAAGCATGTAAAAAATCAATACATGCATTTAACAATACATCGTTGATGACAAGTAGTTAAGAACAAATGAAAAATCAGAACTTAACGTATTATAATATATGTTACTTTTGCAGGCTACTTAATATGAGAACGAAAGTTGGTGACTAATAGACAGTGAAGACGATAAATCTAATGTGTTATTGAATATTTCATATTAGAATTACTTTTCATACATTACATGTCACATTACCATATGATGCATTTTTAAAAATAAAGTCTAAGTTTAAGAAAGACAAAGTTAAATTACTTTGGTTTTCCTTTGCTCCTTTGCTCCCACCATCAATATGATTATTTCACAAAGTCATTTTAAACTTTAAAAAAATTACACAACATCAAACCACATAATATCTTAAAACAAAAAAAAATTAAAAACTTCTTGACTAGCAGGATTAAAAAAGATAGATTGCACGCACATCAAAAATTCAGGTACATATAATCAAGGTGACTTCATATGAATTAAAGTTAGAAAAAAGGTTCTACCATCAAGTCCATAGAACTCAGTATGGTGTAGCACCAACAACAACATATACAAGATACTGAAACTTATCAACCAAGAAGTAATATCAATCTTGCAACGTACGGGTAAAAACCTAGTTAGACCTATAAGTCATGAAACATGGCCTCGAAAAAAACACCTCAACAACACAATTAAGGAGAGTAGTTGTTGCACCTTCCCAGCCATAATAGTTTATGTTGTGATGGAGCAAGGGGTTCAGGCATCCGACTCAAGACTCTAGCCTAATTTAGACTAAACGCACACATACACACATAAATGTTGTTTGTAATGTATTCACTAGCCTTCTGCTTTTTTCATCCCCTTTAGTCCCACATAGGTGATTTTGGGAGTTGGAGCGAGGTTTATCTTTACCTTCCTTCTTTGAGCTTGTTGAAGTACATTGGGCTTGGTTTTTTCTATTTTTGTCCGTTGGCATTCCCGATCAGTGATTGTGTGCTGATTTTTCTCCACATTTTGCTCCAACATAAGCTATTTTTAGCAGTCAAGTGGCTATATTTGACAATACCTCAACAGCTATATTGAATCAGTTATGAGACTCTCTGTTTTTCCAGTTATTTTCTCTCAACTCCAATAGCCTTTCTTCACCTATACATTGTAGCTCTCTTCAGCTGTAGAACACACAGCAAACGCATCTCTTCTGTTCTCCTCTTCTACTACACTATCTCCTTTTCTTGGGTAATTGATACTTTGCGTGTTCCAAGTCTTTGACCAGGAGTGCATGAGTGCAGAGACTTGGTGTGTTAACCTTAGGGAGCGATTGACTGATTTGATTTGCACCTTAGTCGAGCTGAAATCGCTTTCAAAGCAATGGTACACTATGACACAATGTTCTTTCATCTTCTTCTGCCATTGATTTCGCCATAACTTTCCTAACAATTTGAAAGCCATTTCCTATTTCCTTCAAATCAATGGCTCTAACAGTCCACAAAGCTCTTCATGACCCCTCAAAATTAGAACCTTTAGATGAAACCGACTACAAATGCTGGTCCAAAAATTGCTCATATTCTTTGAACAACTGGAGGTCGACTATGTGTTGTTTTCTTATCTCACTAAAGAGAACAACACTTCTGAAACCATTGTTGCCTCTGGTGATGGAATTGTCAAAGATCCAGAAATATTGATGAGGAAACAATGAAGAACTTGGAGAAAGAAAACAAAACGGTTAGGGGCATCTATTGAACCATATGACTAACCCCCTATTCGATTTGTTTGTCACCTTTATTGCCAAGATCATTTGGGAGAAATTGGAGGTCAAGTATAGAGCTAATGATGCTGGAAAGAAGAAATATGTGGTCGGTGAATGGTTGCGTTTTCAGATTACTAATGACAAACCAATAATGGAACATGTTCATGTTTATGAGAACCTGTGTACTGAAATTCTGAGTGAGAACATGAAGATATGAGAGATTCTGCAAGCTAATATGCAGACCGAGAAATTTCCACCATCATTGAGTAACTATAGGAACCAACTGAAACATTAGAAGAAAGATCTCACTCTGCAGGAGCTGATTTGCCACATGAGAACAGAAGAAACTAATAGCCTGAAAGATAAGATAGATTCTCTTTCTTTAAATTCTTCTAAAGCTAACCTAGTTGAATCTGTTGTGCCTACAAATATAGACAGGTTTATAGGCAAAGGTCAGAAGAACCAGAAGCCAAGATATCCTAAGCAGCAGAATAAGTTTAGTAATAAAGTCCAGAAACCAAAGGGGGAGCACAAAGTATACCACTATCCACTTTGCAAAGGGCAGTCACAGCCAAACCTGAAGATTATAACCTAGGCCAATTGTGCCAGTGACATAGAAATCGTCGGTGTAGTGGTCGAAGAGGCAAACCTGGTGGCAAACAACGCTGAATGGATATGTGATACTAGAGCCTTTTCTGCACTAATAAAGAACTCATGTAGGACTTTGAAGATGTTGTATGTGGTTAATGTGTCTACATAGAAACTCTACGACTACTAGAGTTATGGATAAAGGGAAGATTCTTCTTAAATTTACTTTTGGCAAATTACTGTCTTTAAGTAATATGTTATACGTGCCTTCCTTTCGTAGAAACTTAGTTTCTAGTATACTTATCAACAAAGCTGGATTGAAAATTGTTATTGGAGATGACAATGTTGTCATCTCTCATAGTATGGTCTTTGTTGGGAAGGGATACCTAAATGGGAGTCTGTTTGTACTTAATCTTGCTTCTGAAACCTTAAATGAAAATGCTTCTGCTTCTACTTACATTGTTGAGTCTGTTGATTTGTGGCATGGTAGGTTAGGCCATGTTAATTTTGCATCCACAAAATGACTCAAAAATATAAAATTAATATCTACTGTGATGTTGATAATTTCTCCAAATGTTATGTGTATGTAGAAGCAAAATATGCCAAAACCCCCTTGAAGTTAGTTACTAGTAGACGAACAACATTATTAGAACTAGTACATTCAGACTTAGCTGACTTTAAAAACACAGCTAGTAAAGGAGGAAAAAGGTATTACTTCAGCTTTGTAGATGATTGCTATAAGTATACCAAAGTTTACCTCCTTGAGGCCAAAATGAGGCTGAGGAAATGTTTTTGAAATACAAAGAAGAGGTAGAAAACCAACTAGACCGAAAGATTAAGAGACTTAGAATCGATAAGGTGGAGAATATAAGATTAACTCTCAGACAGCCTTTTGTGAGAAAAATGGTATAATATATAAGGCTAGTGTACCCCGTACTCCCCAACAAAATGGGATAGTCAAATGCAAAACTAGAATCGAGACTTTTTGACAATATGTGGGGGAAAGCCATTTTATCTACTTGCTATATTCTTAATAGAGTACCCCATAAGAAGTTAGATCAAACCCCTTGTGAACTATAGAAAGGCTATGCTCCTAATTTGAGTTTCTTTGGCTAAAGTTCCCTTGCCTGATTTCAAACGGGAAAACATAGGTTCTAAAATGTTTGATTCTGTGTTTATTAGTTACACCCAAAATAGTGTTGCATATATATTCATTTCATTGAATGAGTTCTCTATTAGTGATTCTAGGGGTGTAGAATTCTTTGAGCATGTATTTCCTTTGAAAAAGAATGATTCCATTACTGTGCATGAAACCATACCCATGCATGACAATGTGCCTTTGTTTGCTTCTAGTTCTGGTGTTAAAAACTTAGTTGATGAACCTTGGAGGAGTAAGAGGCCTAGAGTTGAGACTAGTTTTGGTCCTGACTTCCTTACTAATTTTTTGATTGAAGACTTTGATGTTAATTTCTTGTCTGATCAACTAGTATTTGCTTTCTTTATCGAAGAGTGAATTAGATTCCATAGTATCTAATCAAACTTGGGGGTTGGTTGAACTACCCAAAGGTTGTAAACCTATTAGCAATGAATGGATCTTCAAAAGAAGTTAACACTTGATGGTTCTATTGATAAATATAAAGTTAGACTGGTGATAAAGGGATCTAACCAGAAAAAAGAGGTTAACTACTTTGACGCATGTTCTCCTGTGACTAAAGCCACCACTGGAACTCTAGTCACCTTAGTTGCCATCCATAGCCTTGCAGTGCATCAGATGGATGTGAAAACAACATTCCTTAGTGGTGACCTAGAGGAAGAGATTTAAATTTCTTAACCTGAGGGTTGTATAGTTCCTGGAAAGTGTATAGTTCTTGGACAGGAGGATAACATATGCAAGCTTAGAAAATCTCTGTACGACCTTAAATAAGCTTCTAAACAATCATATGAAAATTTTGATAGCATTGTAGTACAAAATGATTTTTTTGTGAACATCTCTGATTCCTGTGTGTATTCAAAGGTAATTAGTTCAGATTGTGTGATACTATGTCTATATGTGGATGACATGTTGATATTTGGTACTAGTGTGCATGCTGTTAATGAGACTAAAACATTGTAATCTTCTCATTTTAAAATGTAGGATATGGGTGAAGCTGATGTAATCCTAGGGATTAAGGCTGGAAAGACTAATGATGATTTTTCTTTGTGTCAGTCTCATTACATGGAGAAAGTGATGAAGAACTTTTAACTGTTTTGATGTGCTTCCTGTGAGAACTCCGTATTACCCTACTATACATGTTAAAATGAATAAAGGGCCTAGTGTCTCTCGAACTGAGTATGCTAAAATCACAGTAAGTGTGATGTTCCTTATGAACTATACTCGACTTAAAATTGCTTATGCTAATAGTTGACTGAGTCGTTGTACTCATAACCCTAGTAAAGAGCACTTGGATGCATTGTTTCGATTGCTTAAGTACTTGAGAAGTATTATGGACTGGTGTTTACATTTTAATAAATTTCATGTTGTGTTAGAAGGATTTTGTGACACAAACTGGGTCTCTAATCACAATGAAGTTAGTTCTACTAGTGGTTATGTATTTATTTTAGGTGGAGGAGCTATTTCATGGAAGTCTGCTAAGTAGCCGTGTATAGTTCGATCCATCATGGAAGTTGAATTTATTGCTCTTAAGTTGGAAGGTCAAGAAGCTGAATGGCTGAAAGGTCTACGAGCAAATATGCCACTATGGCGGAGGTAGCTTACGACTATTTCCCTTCATTGTGACTCGCAGCCAATAATTGGAGTTGCACACATGTATATAATGGAAAGAAGAGAGGTATTCACATCAGATATAGTGTGATAAAACAGTTGCTAAAACACGATATCATTTCCTTAGAATACGTGTGATCCGACAAAAATCTAGCAGATCCACCGGCTAAAGGATCGACCAGGCGAGTCGTTCTTGATAAGTTGAGGGGGATACGACTCAAGACCATGAATTGAGATAGTATCGTGGATACCTTTTTGTGGTCAAATGAAGTCATATTACCCTCAATACGCACTACATTCTCATCCCTATGACGTGGGGTAGTGCTTATGAGAGGTTGAGCTGTTATGATTTTAATGGATTCGAAGCCTATTGGGGTGGTGCTATTGAGATGTACTTGATGAATTCACTGTTTATTACAAGTGAGGTTGAGCGGCATTGTGCTCTTAATGATTCTATAGCCATGATTATGGTTGTCCATATTGAGATGGACTTGATGGAATTGCCTACATAAGTGTGAAGGCCTGGTCTCCTTCTATGAGAGACTTAGGGCTATCTCTCTAGAGCACTTGTGAGACGTAAGGTGTGTGCATGGCCCTAAAAGGTGATAGTTCGTTATCGTGGAATACGCAGTGTCCATGAGGTTATATATGTGTTGTGGGGTCCTAACCAGGGTCTATAAGTTCAAGATTCGTTCATTCGATAGATATAATTATTGCCCTACTTCACTATGTATCAATTCAATCGAAAGATATTGATGCTTAAGTGTCTACCCCTTTCTTTGTCCAGATATTTTCTTCGCTGGTTTGTATGCCATTAGTAGGCGATTATTATATGTAATGGCATTCACTAGGCCCTTACTCTTCCCATCCCCTTTATTCCCACATAAGTGGTTTTGGGAGTTGGATTGGGGTTTATCTCTACCTTCCTCTTTGGACCCTGGTTGAATTGAATTGGGCCTGGTTTTTGTAGAGGTGAAGGGAGAGTGTGACCGCCACACGTGCACGTGACGCACACCTGCCCATTCCAATTCGCGATGGGCGCAGTGCGGCCATGGGCTTGGGCTTGGGCCTCTCTTGCTCATCTTGTTGGAGGAAAAAACTTCTATTTTTGTCCATTGGCATTCTTGGTCAGTGATTATGCACTGATTTTTCTCTACATTTTGCTCTAGCAGAAGCTATTTTTAGCAGTCAAGTGGCTATATTTAGCAAGACCTCAACAGCTACATTGAATCAGTCTTGAGGCTTTCCTTTTTTCTAGCTATTTTCTCTCCACTCCAATAGCCTTTATTCACCTATATATTCTAGCTCTCTTCAGCTGCAGAACACACAACAAACACATTTCTATTCTCTTCTCCTCTTCTACTGCTCTCTCTCCTTTTCCTGGGTAATTGATACTCTGCGTCTTCTAAGTCTTTGGCCATGAGTGCATGTGTTTAGAGACTCACTGTGTTAACCTTGGGGAGCAATCGACTGATTTGATATGCACCTTGATCGAGCAAAAATCCCTTTCAAGGAAGTGGTACGCCACAACAAAGTGTTCCTTCCTCTTCTTTTGTCATTGCTTTCGCCATAACTTTCCTAACAACAAACATATGCATCCGTACACACACATACACACACAAAGGCAATGATTCAGATTCAATTAGCAAGGATACCATGGTAAACATAGAAGTCGATGGCCGAGCGGCAAAGGATAGTGGTGGACAAGCAAGGAAAGATTGAGACGGGGACAATAGCAATGAACTAGGCCAGAAAGTGAGAAATTTACAAAATCATTTTAGTAGCAGACCAGAGCAAAATTTGTAGCAACAAAAAGGGGGAGAGGTACTCTTATAGCCGGTAACCAACGTTCTGGCCACCTGTGCCCCGTGTCCTTAATTAGCATAGTATTACTCCAAACTTTTACTTATTACAACCAATGTTGATAGCTAGCCTCACATGCAGGAAGGTAACGCCAGTCGCTAAGGACACTGACCGATTGGGGGATGGGGTGAAAGTCACTGGCGGGGTGTCAACTGGAGCCGCTGCCCGAGTTGGAGACTATGACGGACAATGAGTGGACAAGTCAGGGGTCAATGGAACTGGATAGCCAATCTTAGTCGTTGAGGTGACTTGAAGAGAGAGAGAGAGAGAGAGAGAGAGAGAGAGAGAGAGAGAG
>JACYFF010010365.1:35408841-35424512 GCA_017589665.1 Selenicereus undatus | reverse complement strand
CTCTCTCTCTCTCTCTCTCTCTCTCTCTCTCTCTCTCTCTCTCTCTCTCTCTCTCTCTCTAATCTAATCTACAGTAATCTATATCCTAACTAATGGAATGTGGAGAAGAATGGAATGGATGAGGTGTGTCTCTTATGTTCTGAAAAATGGCCCTATTTATAGAAAAATCCAATTAACCCTAGCCAAATGATGACGGAAAACGAAGAGATTAGCAATTATGCTTCCACCACAGGCCGTGGCATCTACCACGGGCAGACTATGGTGCTGGCTGGCTTGTCATACTTTTGTTCTTCATCTCTTCCACGGGCATAGCAACTTAGGGGCATCTGTGATGAGTCAAAATACACTCAACTAGGGTCAAAGTAAGGGCAAAAAGTTCCAGAATCCTACAAATCACAGAAAAGAATCATACCTGAGCGTAAAACGGGAAAATGAGTATAAATTATAACATAAAGCACATAATTCTCCTAAAAATGTAGCAAAATGACCCTGAAATGATATAAAATTTAAGCACTTATCAAACTCCCCCATGCTTAAACCGTTGCCTGTCCTCACGCAAACACTAGAGAAAATCGACAAGGGGAAATGCTTCTTAGGACTCAAAACGGTAATAACCTCCTTGAAGTAGGCAAGTCATAGCATATCACAAGCAAGAATATCAATCAACGGCAACCCCCAAATAGTGCGCAAAACATTTCAAAATCAAAAAATGGTGAATGTTTTCAAAGAAGTACATGACCACAAGTTCAACACAAAACTTGATCACCCCCCAAAGAACCACAAAGCATGTCATGCAAGCACATGGAATTGAATAGAACCGAATGGACTGGTAGAACCTCACTTTTGGAAAATGTGAATAACTCCCACTCATGTGTTTAAAATATAACATACGTTCACTCAAGACTCATTCCAAAAATGCAATCTACCATATACTTGACAAGACTCTCAAATTCTCCACCACTAGAATGCAATGTGCACAAGACAATTAAGAGGACCTTATTTGGGTTGTAATGTGGGCTAGAAGGGTTAAGGAAAAGGAGTGGACAAATGCATTTGGTCAATATGGAGCTACTTAGCTAAGTGACTAGGGAGCAACCAAAAAAACACCAAGAAACCTTGAAGCTCACTAACACTTCAAACCTCAAAATTCAATGAACATACCCTAATGAATCATGCATGAAATGAGTTGATAAAGAGCGAAATCCAAGCTATGTATGTATCCAATGCCAATCACTTATTCATGATCTTTTTTTTTTTTACTTTTTTCCGCTTCTCTTTTTTTTTTTGCAGCATGACTTTATCTTCCTTTTTTTCTTTTTCTTCAACATAGCTCTTTCTATATTTTTCTGGGAAATGAAATGAAAATTGCAATTATTGAAAGGCATACGATCACTAACCATCAACTCACAACCGAATATATACATAACCCAAACAAGAGGGAACATGAAGCAAATACTCAATATCATCAATCTCTTAGCAAACTAACATACGTAAGCCACCTTAAACTTAGTTACTCCCAAAACCACCCACTACAGAGTTAAAGTGATGCTCGATAGACTTGGCTTAAAGGTAGGAATATGTGTTTAGCCAAGGGCTAATATGAAGGGATCACAACAAAGAAATATATAAGCTCAAAGGGACTAGCAAAGGGAAAAAACATGTAACATAAAGATAGGCTATTTACCTATGTGGCTAAAATGACCAAAGAAAGAAATGCTCTATCATATCATCAAATATGCACATGCAAATGTGGTTTTGAACCAGAATCTACGCAAGTTCTAGAGATGCAACAGAGAAGAGTCACAAACATGAAAGAAACATGAGACTAAATATAATGATTAGTCCAAATAAGGCTCAAAATCTCACGAAATATCTACCAAAGTCTTAGTTAGCTCATAAAATGAGTCCATATACAAACATTAGTGTTAAGGACTCTACGGGATAACAAAGTTTCCAACCAAGACAAGGGTCAAAGCGAGAAATATTAACAAAACCTTCAAAAAGTTTCGCACCAAAAGGGATTACACATCAACAGCTACTTAAGCGCATGAAAGCTATTATGCGTAGCAAACATATTATCGCAGGTTATCTCAAACAAATCCTCACCATCTCTATATGCAAATCTAAAATGCAAACCTAAAAATCAACTAAATACAACATGTTAACAAATAGAAACCTAAAACTATATGCTCTAGCAAGTATGTAAACTAATAATCGAAATAGAAAACATAGAAGCTACCCTTCCTCCATGCTTGCATAAAGCATTATTATTCAAAGGAAAGAAAACTTAGAGAAGGGGAACAAAAGAAAACAATCTCACCAGGTTAGGTGCAGAGTGCACCTAAGCTATGTGACCTCATAATAACCGGGGCATATGGAGCGTCAGCCACTCCATCACAACTTCAAGACTTGACTCATGAAAGCAGACGTTGTTAACGCATGCAGAAGCTTATCAAACTCCTCAGCATAGAGTTTCCACACATGGCAATAAGAAAGCATGAAAATAATCACAACAAAGAAAGTTAGTGCTCTCTTCAACAAAGCAAAAGCCATAGAAAAATCGAAAGAGAAAGCAAAGAAAGTGTTCCGCATGATTTTTCTACGCTTGTCCACTAGGAATATGCAATACGGGTCAAGGGAGGCATCATACCCACAAAAGTATCCTAGGAAAGAAAATTATCAACATTTTCACCAAGCATATTAAACATGTTATCCACAGAGCTCAAATCAACATTAGAATCACAAATCTTAGGATTATCAATGGGCATATCTAAAGAATACTCGGGGGAAATAAAGGGTTGCGAACACGTAGGGGAAACATGGGTATGATCAAGGGGATTGGGGAAAGCATAATTAAACCAAAGGCTGGAAGACTCCTCATGCACACACTCATAACGACACCCCTCTAAAGGAGCGTTAGCTAGATTATGCACCTTATCAAAAGTAACTTTTGACTCAAAACATGCATTAGCAACACCAAACTTAGCAATAAACCCAAAAGGTTCACCTACCTCGAGCCCCGTGTATAGAGCTAAAGGAAAGGATGAATCATGTAAGGTTAAGACAACTTCAGTATTGTCCCAGGGTGATACAAAGTCGGGCTGAGTATAGCATGCATAATAAAGACACGAATTAATATCATGGTCAGAAGATTTACACAAATAACACCAAAAAGGGGCATAATAAGATCTAGAATAAAATGCAAAAGGATCAGAAAATGATTACCTAAAAATACGACTAGCCTTCTCAAATTCAAATGAATAGCAAGCAAACCACTCAAGCAAATACCATGCATTATCAACATTTTTACCATAAAAACCCCAATACTCTAAAAGAATATGGATTTTACTATTTACACCATCATCAACAACGTCTAAAATTTTCCATTTACCCACATAATAACCACATCGAGCAAGAAATACATTCAAACGCTTAAAATACCTCCAAAATAATTCATGCTTGAATTGGGGGAAATGGCAAATTGCCATTGTTTTTTTCTAAAAATTTATTTTATTTTATTTTTTTAATTTTCAATATTTTTTTGGGTTTTTTTTCAAAGAAAAACAAAATGCTTAGTTAAACCTATCACGAAAAACCCAATATTTGACGCCAGTTCCTGGCAACGGTGCCAAAAACTTGATACAGCCGCAAGCGCACGGTGGCGTTGTACCAAAGCAAGGTCGATCCCACAGAGACTAAGTTGATCTACTGGGCTATATTCCCTCAAGAAACGCTAGGCGAATCCAAATTTGAGAATGAAATTTAACTAATATACTATCTAATCTAATGGATAAAAATAATTGGAATTAAGCAAAATAAGAAAATCACCTGATCCATGTATCAATCAAGCACTTCTTCCTTCATTGGTTGTTTTAAAACTGATGATCGAAGTATCACAACCCTCTTTCAAGGTAAAGTGAAATACCTTAATCTAACCAATTACCGTTTCTCAAGGGGTCTCGATTAGTTTAGGTTCATTAAGCCTGTGATTATCAAGTCTATGGTTTCTCAATTGATAATTCTCTCTCGAGAAATCACTCAATCATGTCAAATCCTAGGATTCCAATATTTGAGATTTCATCTTTCAGTCCTTCATCCAAATACCCACAACATGTAAGAGAGTGATCAAGTTTCTCACAAGACAATAAGGTTCCAGAATTCGATAAAACAATCCAACAATTCCGAAAGCAAAAAATGATATCAACACAAGATCAAGAAACTAACAAATGTTTGCATAAATTTAAAACCAAACAACAAAGATAATCAAAATTACAAAATATAAATCTAAACTTAGAAAAGAGAAGAGAAGAGAAGGGAAAAGAAATGCTCAGTCAATACCGCGCTTGAATTGTCGTGCAAACCTAGGTTGGAATCCTTGCAAAATCTTCACTTCAATTCTATCTCTCTCTCTCTCTCTAATCTAATCTACACTGATCTATATCCTAACTAATGGAATATGGAGGAGAATGGAATGGATGAGGTGTGTCACTTCTACTGCAAAAAATGGCCCTATTTATAGGAAAACCCAATCAACCTTAGTTGTACGATGAGGGAAAACGAAGAGATTAGCAGTTATACTTCCACCATTGACCGTGGCTTCCACCACAGGCAGACCGTGGTGCTGGCTAGCTCGTCATTATTCTATTCTTCCTCTCTTCCATGGGCATAGCAACTTAGGGGCATTCGTGGTGAGTCAAAATACACTCAACTAGGGTTAAAGTAAGGACAAAAAAGTCCAAAATCCTGCAAAACACAGAAAAGAACCATACCCGAGCATAAAACGAGACAAGAAGTATAAATTATAACATAAAGTACATAATTCTCCTAAAAATGCAGCAAAATGACCCTAAAATGATAAACACTTTAAGCACTTATCAGTGGGTGATCTCGATTTCCTAAAATTACTACTAATTTTGCACGTTTTAAATCCCCATTGTATTGAATTGTTTTGAATATGAAGATTGCATGATTTAGTTTTGATCAAATCTGAATGCATGGTAATGAGGGTTGTAGATCAATTTATGCAATTGTTGCGTATATTTTGACTTATAATGGGTTTGCATGTCAATTTAGTAAGAGATGGGTTGCTTGGCTAATCAGTTTGGTCGATTGTGGTATCGAATCGAGACTAAAATTGGTTACTTGGTGAGGTTTAACGTTGAAACATTGAGTTGGATTTTGAGGATTTTGTGGGAGGTGCTATGAGGAGTGTTCAACCTAAAATTATGATATTTTATACCCTTTTATTATCTAATATTTGCTCAAAATAAAATATTAAATTAGGAATTTAATATGTGTTTGTTTATTTCGTAGGAGTTGGAAGAAAACATGGGAAAGAAATAAATAATAAGCTCAAATAAGGAATTGGACCAAAAGAGAGAAGGAAAAAAAAAGAAGAAGCTAGACAGGAGCCTAATGTCCGAGCCCAGTCCACGACCCTATTCTCCCTTCATAGCCTCCCTCCACTCTTCTCTCTCTCAGCAAGCTCGGCCAAGCAAGCAACCCAAACACCTCCTCCCCAGCCTGCTTCCCTTCTCTCCCTCCTCGCTTTGGGCCCGACCCAAACAGGGAGGTCAGCCCCATCTCTTCCATCTCACTTAAGTGAGGTGTGCCTCTCACGTGAGCTAGACGCAACAACCCCCTCGTCTCATCTTCTTCTTCCCCCATTTTTCCTCGACCCAGAACAGAGCCATGAAACGGGGCTTAACGCTTCGTCTTCCTCCATCAGTAACGACCATGGTGGTCCACCTTCGTCTCCTCTTCTAACTGTTCTCAACCTCTCTCTCCCTTCATTCACTCCATCCTTAATTAACCATCAACGGGACGGTTTCAAGACTCAAAAGGGGACCGAAAAACAGAGAGCAATAAAGGATGGGGAAGGTGTTTCTTTTGGGCCTTAAAACGGGGTCGTTCGCCTTCTTCTTCCTCCATCATCTATCAATTAAATCCGACGTCCATTATTCATTCTTGGGCTCTCATGGTTGCCATTAATGGGTGGTTTATCAAGCATTAAAGGGGCCGTTATTTGGAGGAATGAACGGGTGTTGGGAGCAGGCTGAATGGAAGGCCGAAACACAGAACATAGCAAGTGGGAGCAGTAGCGTAGTGTAGACCGTAGATTTCGCCTTTGAATTTCGCTTTACTTTTTAATATTCATTTTTATTTCAATTTCAGATCTAGGTTTTAGTTTTATCAATTTCATGTTATTGAGCTTGAGTTTGTTCGATTCGAATTAAACATTCGATATTTAGTTTTCGGTGTGATTAATTCATATGTTTAGGTTGGAATTGAAGTTCAGTATTGACACTTGTTTTGATTCATGCTGAAATCGAGCTGTAAAGATTTCACAGTTTCTCATCCTAGCACCCCTGTTCTCCCCTGCTTTTCCTCCTTCTTGCGGCTAATTCTCTACACTAGCATTGTTTTGAGTTGCATAGGGTGTTGCCTCAACCATGTTATGACTTATTGGTATCTCATAATTCGATTGGTGTTGATGTTTGAAAATTTTCGTTAATTATTATTTCTAATTATTTGTAAAGTTAGCTGAATAAATTTGCAATAAATTATTTTAGTTTAGCATAGAAAATTTATCCTTCGAAAGCAACATAATCTCATTTGCCATCCCTGAGGATCGACACCCGTTAGTATTACGGCGATAACCGTATACTTGCAGAAAAATCACAACAAGTTTTTGGCGCTGTTGTCGGGGATGGCGTTGTGAGATTAGGTTGCTTCGAGTCGTAGTTTAGTTATTCAAGTCATTTGTGTCATATTCGTTTGAGTTTTATTTTCGTTTTAGTAGGTTTCGATCAAGTTTTTATTTTGTTTTATTAATTTCGTTTAGATTATTTTCGGTTGTTGAAGTAAGTTCATGTTTTTGATTCTTGTTGTTTAGATTAGTTTCATTTCAATTTTTAGGCATTATTCTGGTGTGATTTTTGCAGTTCTAACCAATTGGTTTTTGTGCAGAAAAAAAAAAGCAACTTTCTGGTTAGTCTTTGCTTGTTTAGGGTTTTAGTTTATTTTCTATTTTTATTTTAGTTTATTTTCTATTTTCTATTTTTGTTATTCTAAAAAAAAATGATGCTCATACTTAGTGTTTATACTTTGTTGTTTTGGTCTTTTTCTTTTGGTAATCTTGTCTTATTTTTGTTGGTTTATTTTGTGTGCTTGCTTATTTCAGTCTCATGTTTTGTTTTAGTGATTAGTTCGTGATTAGTGTCCTAGAGTCATTTTCATTTTCTTTGCCTGAAACAAAAAATCGAAAAGCAAAAAAAAATTGAAAAATTCTTAAAAAGTAAAAAAAAAAAAAAAGAGTTTCAGGAATGCCAATTTTTAATTTTTCACAATTTGAGCATGAACCTTTCTGGATTTATTTGTCTAAGCTTAATGCTCATTGTGCTCAATTGAATCACAATTTCAAGAAATGAAAAATTTGTGAGGTTATCGTTGTGGATCTAAATTCTGAATTTTGTGGTCATGTTGAGTCTATTTATCCTGGGGGTCTACCAGGATTATTAACTAGAACTCAAGATGAAGTTTGGGATTTCTTTGAAAATTTAGCTTGGGATAATTATGAGTTTGAACAAGCTAGATGAACTTTAGGATACCCAACTCATGAGTTTGCTTTTCATGGTCATCCTTACCATCAGGACTTCTATGACCCCTCTCATGATTATGTGCCTCAAGTTTTGTGTGATTACTACGAGTCTTCTGATCATGCTGCTTATACTTGCCCGTATCGTGATTTTGATGCTAATTATGCAAGTATGGAAAAAAGGTTAAATGAATTGACTGATAAAATGATGGAGAAAATGAAAACAAGAATTACTGAACATTCTCACTGTTTTAATAAGAATAGGGAGCAATGTAATGAGTCTGACTCTAGTTTAGGATCTCCTAAACCTGAAGTTAGTCTTTTTGATGATTTTGAGCCCTCTTATCAATCTAGGCCTCATTTGCATGATGATCTGTCTTTGCCTAGCCTTGAAAAAGAGAGCAACCTTCCTATGTCACTATCGCCTGACCTTGCACCACACACTAACTCACAAAAGGATGTCACTGATGATGTCCTAGTTTGTGCCGACCCACTCACTGCTTTTGATGACTCTTTTGAGTTTGAGGGTCAGGAACCTGAGAGACCTAATGAGTTATCCATGAGCATCCCATCTGCCATCGAGCATCATGATAAGTTAGATGATATTTCCCAGGAGTCGTATGAGAAGGAAGTTGAGCCCACTACTTTAGAATTCAATGATAATATTCTTTCTGTAGAATATGAATCTTTTTCATGTGGGTTTAATTTCGATGAAAATTGTAATGAGGGTTTTTGTGTTGAATATGAATCATTCTCTTTTAACCCTCTAATACCTCCTTAGTCATTCCCTGTTGAATATGATTCATTTTGTTTTGACGCCAATGTGAGTTTGGATGTAGACCTGTGTGCTGAATATGAATCTTTTTCTTTTGACTCCATCCAAGCTGACCTCCTTTTTGAATCTCACAAGTCTAAATTAATTGAGTCTGAGGCCATTGTCACTGAACATTTTCATTTAGACCAGACTCATATGCATGTTGAACTTAAAGGACTTGTGGATTTAAGACTCCCTAATTTGCCTAGACCATTCATGCATGATGATATACTTTCTAGGCCGATGACTCACCTACTGGCTACTTTTAAGTATGTCCATCTATTTCCTGATTGGGCCTAACTATTTGACAAATTGCAATAGGCCCTTACTTGTGTTGCATTGATAAGGTGGATGTACTTTACTTGGCGCCAACTTTCTTATTTCTTCTGCGTTGATTTTATCGAGAGTTGGTCTTCTTTGTTTGATAAACTGCTACACGCTCTAAGGAGTTTTGATTTAAGTAGCAATGTTGCTTTCGATATGGAGTGGCTGATGCTCCATGAGCCACGCGGCTATAGCTTAGGTGTACTCCTGCACCTGACCTGGTATAATCGTTTCTCCTTATCTCTTCTTTTTATTTTGTTTTCGTTTGTATATATTTGTTGCTTTGTTTTATTTTTCTTGTTTTCGTTTTGAGTTTTAGAGTCATGTCATTTTTCTTTCTTTTTGAGTCATAGTCTTCTTTTTGTATATTCATTTTTCTTTTTAGTTTTTTTTTCTTTTGTCAGTTTCTTTTCACCCCCAATGAGGACGTTGTGAGCTTTAGGTGTGGGGGTGGGGAAACTTTGAGAAAAATTTTGAAAAAAAATTAGAAAAAAAAATTGAAAGAAAAATTTGAAAAAAATGTTTGAAAATTCCAAACAGATTTTTTGTTTTGTTTTTGGAGAAGCTTTGTACTATTTTGATCAATTTAAATCCCATGTACCTTGATTTTTAGCTTGTATATATGGATGATGTGCTTGATAGGTCTTTGCCCTCGGTGTATCATTCTAAACCCTAATTCTAACCCCATTTTGTTCATGATCGCTGTGTAATCCAATCCCTATTTATTTTATCCTCATTGTCTTAAGATCTTAGTTTTCCATGATCGGCTCTCCCACTTGTTTTTGACACAATTATTTTTGGTTTCCATTGGAAAAAAAAAAGAAAAGGAAAAAAAAGAGAGAAAAACATGAGAATGAGAAAAATGACAAAAAAAAGAAGAAAATGAAAAAAAAAGAATGAAATTGGGAATGACAAGTATCCATTTGAGACACATGCTACTGGGTGTTATCCTTTGAGGCAATATTGCTACTAGGAAAGCTTGCTTCCTATGTTGATTAATCAATAATGTAATTTGTGTTAATCAATTGGGATTGAGTTTGATTTTGAAAACCTAAGCCTTAGGATGATGAGATACACGCACACATGCACAAGGAAGGATTCAAAGTTTTAGTGTACAAGTGGGATGAAAAATTAGTACTTTGAGGTCATTGATGGGGTAGAAAGCCTTGATCTGTACAATATGTTTATATGCAGGCCAACATCTTTGCTACAAGGGTGATTTAGTTGATTAGAATGTGTATATATCTTTCCCCAGTTTTGTACATATTCTTTTTGAAAAAAAAAACAAAAAACAAAACACAAAAAGATTTTCGAGTTTCTATTTATGTTTTCTTTTATAGATTTCGTGGGTATATCTTTTGCAAACCCTTACGAGACCTTACTCGTCCAACAGGGTAACATAGTGGTTTAAAGGGCTTGTTGCACGAGCTAAGTGCAATCGTGATTCTTACGAAAGTGAGTTAGGATTTTGCTTTATTTTCTTTTTCTAGGATTTTTAGTTTTATTTTACTCGAGGACGAGAAAAACTTCGGTGTGGGGGTATTTGTTCAACCTAAGATTATGATATTTTATACCCTTTCATTATCTAATATTTGCTCGAAATAAAATATTAAATTAGGATTTTAATATGTGTTTGTTTATTTTGTAGGAGTTGAAAGAAAACATGGGAAAGAAATAAATAATAAGCTCAAATAAGGAATTGGACCAAAAGAGAGAAGGAAAAAAAAAGAAAAAGCTAGACAGGAGCCTAATGTCCGAGCTCAGTCCACGACCCAATTCTCCCTTCATAGCCTCCCTCTACTGTTCTTTATCTCAGCAAGCTCGGCCCAGCAAGCAACCCAAACGCCTCCTCCCCAGCCTGTTTCCCTTCTTTCCCTCCTTGCTTTGGGCCCGACCCAGATGGGGAGGTCAGCCCCATCTCTCCCATCTCACTTAAGTGAGGTGTGCCTCTCACGTGAGCCAGACGTAGCAACCCCCTGGTCTCGTCTTCTTCTTCCCCCATTTTTCCTCGACCCAGAACAGAGCCACGAAACGGGGCTTAACGCTTCGTCTTCCTCCATCAGTAATGACCATGGTGGTCCACCTTCATCTCATCTTCTAACCGTTCTCAACCTCTCTCTCCCTTCATTCACTCCATCCTTAATTAACCATGAATGGGATGGTTTCAAGACTCAAAAAGGGACCGAAAAACAGAGAGCAATAAAGGATGGGGACGGTGTTTCTTTGGGGCCTTAAAACGGGGTCGTTCGCCTTCTTCTTCCTCCATCATCTATCAATTAAATTTGGCGTCCATTATTCATTCGTGGGCTCTCATGATTGCCATTAATGGGCGGTTTATCAAGCATTGAAGGGGCCTTTATTTGGAGGAATGAACGGGTGTTGGGAGCAGACTGAATGGAAGGCCGAAACACATAACATAGCAAGTGGGAGCAGTAGCGTAGAGTAGACCGTAGATTTCGCCTTTGAATTTCGCTTTAGTTTTCAATATTCATTTTTATTTCAATTTCAGATCTAGGTTTTAGTTTTATCAATTTCATGTTATTAAGCCTGAGTTTGTTCGATTTGAATTAAACATTCGATATTTAGTTTTCGGTGTGATTAATTCATATGTTCGGGTTGGAATTGAAGTTCAGTATTGACACTTGTTTTGATTCGTACTGAAATCGAGTTGTAAGGATTTCACAGTTTCTCATCCTAGCTCCCTTGTTCTCCCCTACTTTTCCTCTTTCTTGCGGCTGATTCTCTACACTAGCATTGTTTTGAGTTGCATAGGGTGTTGCCTCAACCATGTTCTGACTTACTGGTATCTCATAATCCGATTGGTGTTGATGTTTGAAAATTTTCCTTAATTATTATTTCTAATTATTTGTAAAGTTAGCTAAATAAATTTGCAATAAATTATTTTAGTTTAGCATAGAAAATTTATCCTTCGAAAGCGACATAATCTCATTTGCCATCCCTGAGGATCGACACCCGTTAGTATAATGACGATAACCGTATACTTATGGAAAAATCATAGTAAGGAGGGAGCCCAAGTGATCGATTAATTAGTAACATTGTGAATTAAGCACACAACTGTGAGACTGTGCAGATTTTGCTGAACTAAAAACAGCTTGCGGTAATTGTTGGCCTTTAGCCCTTGATTATGACGAAACTATTGTATGTTGATTGTGTGAATTTAGAATAAACTAAAAGGTTCATAAGAGGATTGCATGCCTCGTACCTAGCTAGCCAAGGTACTGTAGGCAAATCTTGATTAGTCGTCGATTACGTCCTTGTCTTAATTGCTGAAATACCTGTAACGTGGACAATCTTTAATAAGTAATTTGAGTTTTAAAGATCCCTTGATTGCTTCCAGAGGCTATTCAAGTGAACTGTTCAGTTAGAAAACATTTTGACTTACAAATAAATATGTTTGTGATATGCTTAAAGGCATGTGTTGATAAATGTGTAAGTGATTTACTTTGATATGGCAAGTGTTCTAAGATGTGTGGTTAACAGTGACTGTTAGACGATTCGTTTGATAAGAGTGAGTCATAATTAGATGCTACAAGCTCTTTTATAACTTATTTGATGCTTCACATGATCGCATAGAGTCCTGCGTTATGTATGAACTGCTTTCCATATGAAACATTGAGAAATCGAGGTGTTTATAGATGATTGTATCTACTAGCTTCTAATACAAGTTTTAATGTTACATTCCTTGATAAGTGAATGGTCATATGGTTGTTAACTCGTCTATAAGCGTACTTTGAAAAATGAGTGGTTTTATACTTTCAAAAGTCAATTTGAGTTCATTAAGGCACTTTAGCCCTCTTGAGAATGAAAATGTCATTGTTTGTGATGCAATGAGAATTTTGATTTGAGTATATTTAAAGTGGGAAGTATCTGAAATGTTTTGGGGTAGGAAAATGGTGCTAAATGTTTAAACAAATGTTTAGGGAGCAGACCTGGTATGCAAGAACCCTAACTCCTAGGGAGTAGACCCAGAAGTGGAAACCCTAGAAGACGGTGATGAGGGTAATGGTCCACTGATTATAAGAATCCCCGGGGGTAATATGAATGGCGAGTGTAGATCTTCCCTAGGGCATATGCAGATCTCCCTTGTATAGCACAAATATGAGAATTCGGTGCCCCATGAAATGATTTGGACTTTTTAAGTGATGCAAACTCCTCATTCGAGGACCATGCTAGTGCTAAGATTTAAAAAGGTGCATGCACTGTACAAAGAGCTTTTATTAAATTGTAAATTATTTGCTAGTGAATAATGATTGTTTTATGAAGACTCTCTTTTGGTTTAAGCAATGGTCCTTATCCTTTATGCATTAATTCCAATTTCTTACTCAAAAGAATCCAACATGGTGATTTTAGTTGAACTCCTTGATGATAGGTGTTTATGTGTGAACTAAGTGCTCCGCTGCTCCGAATACGTAAATTGTTGCATGAGTCGGCTTGCTAATGAGTCCTGTGTGCGCATTATGTTATGTTAAGGAAGTGTAATATCTAGTTGTCATTAGCACATTGCAAGAGTCATAGGTTGAGCACGTTGGGAACTCTAATGCGTAGACTGAAAGGAGGTTAGGGATTCCATTCAATTCTAGAAGTTATTGGGTTAATAGCAAACAGGGGAGACTTTACATGTTATCATGTAATATTAACTCTTAAATTGGGTGTGCTAGCTAGTTAAAATTATTACGTACAACTATTTTGTTATCTTGGGGTTGGGAATCATTCACTGAGCATGTGGTCACTCATCCCCTCTTTAATCCCCTTTTCCCCATGTTCTTATAATGATAGGTAGAAGTCAGTTCACGTAAGCCGAGATAGAGCCTTCCTTTTTGCTCTGAAAAAGGAATTATATATTTTGGTACGTAATGTAATAAATTCATAAGTTCTTGGCTATATGTAGTTGGTTACTGTAGTTTATGTAGTATACATTGACTAATTGTCGCTCTGTATGGCCAAGTAAGCATCCATTGGAATAATTGGTCGTTTGGTTTAGTTTTTCTTAATTATTTTTGAGATGTAAACCCTAGTACTCTGGATGTGTGATCCATTGAGTTGTGTATTTGATTTCTTTCTTTTTATTGAACTTTATACTTGGTGTGCTCCAGGCGTGTGGCCTGTAAAGTTGTGATCTCTGTTCTGTAGCCATTGAGCTGGTTTGTTATGTCCTTGTTATATTATTAATTATAGGGACCTAATGTAAGGCTTTAAGCCTTCAGTTTTTAGGCAGAACTTTATCCGTTTCGCTCTAAAATTTTAGAAATCATTAACATCCCTAACCCTAGTGGATAGGGGTGTTACTGATGGTACTCCGAGCATGTGACCCGTAGAGTTGTAGTCATCGTCGTGTAGCCGTCTAGCTTATGGATATTTCTTGTATGTTTTATCACTGCAGGGACCTAATGTGAGGCTTGAAGCTTAAGAGATGGTCAGGTTTTAGGAGGAACTCTGTCCGTTTCACCCTACGATTTAAGAAAAACATTAACATCCCTAACCTTAGGGGCTAGGGGAGTTACATATGGTATCAAAGCATATCGATGTCTAAACATCCCCTCATGTAATGATGTGGTGACTTTACGTGTTTTAAAAAGCACATGGGAGCTTACAGGGCCATTTAGAGTTGTTATAAAATCGTCAGTTTTAGACAAAACTCTATCAGTTTCTCCACATGATTTAATGTTAGGGCCACACTATTGTTTTATTGCCGATCAGTTGTTCTAGTTGCTAAATTTATAAACTGCCTTGAATTGTTGTTCGATAAAAATATTTAGTCAATTGTGTGTGAGCTTTTAACTATTAGTTTTACTAAAAGAACGATTATTGGCTTAATATTACTATTGACGTTGCTTATTTATAAAAATGGTTGAATCGACGCTAAACCGAGTTTATAAAATCATTTTCCATTTTACTAAATCGATTTCCAACGCTTAAACTGAAATGTTCGTCGTGAGTCGTTTCAACCCGAGTTTAGCCTAACCATTAACGAGCACGGGAACGGGAATCAGTTGAATGATGTTAGTTTGAAACAACAAAAAAAAAGGAAAAGGAAATTAGAACAAAAAAGGGGGGGGGGCTCTCGGGCTTAGGCACCCGAAAGGAGCCCCGACCCTCTCTCTCTCTCGAACGCTCGCTCTCTCTCACTCCCGTGTCTCCCTCTCTGCCTCGCTCTCTCTCTCACCGGCGACGCCACCTGGCGCTGCCGCCGACCACGCGTCGCCGGCGAGAGAAAGGGACGAACGGTCCCCCCACCACGCGTCACCACCGCCCTTTCGACCGTCAAATTCCCTCCACCTCGCACAGCCTCACACCCACGCGTCTAGCCGCCCAGAACCGGCCGTCCACCTGCCGGAAATCGACAACCCACCTCCCTTCCAACCTTCCCTATAAATTTCGAGCCAAAATCGAGCCAAAACCGAGCCCAATTCGCCACAATCGTCGTCAAATCGAAGGCTAGGGTTTCGGGTTCTTGAAGGAACGACTTGGGTTCGAGTTCGAAGGGTTTGGGGCGCGATTTGCTGCTAAATTGAGTGGATTATTAAGCAATTTCGAGTGAGTGTTTCTTCCTCCTAAGTTATTACTATTTTCGAAATGAATTTTCAGCAGATTGATGTTGCATGTCGATTTAGGGCTAGCTAGACTTGCTAGAAATGTCAAGAAATGGCTGTGCATGTTCGAATTCGAATCATTGTGATAGTTCATGCTTAAGTTTATAATTCGATGTAATTTATGTGCGTGTAAAAGGGAATCATGTATGAAGATGGATTAATTTTGAGAATATAAAGGCGTAGTTAGCTTGAATACGATTAAATTAAGCTAAGGTTTTAAAAGAATTGAAAACGAAGTTGATTTGATATATTTAGCGTTGATTCGATTAATTAGCGACTCCTGAAAATGGATTAATTTTAAAGTTATAAAGGTGTAATTAGTTAG
>JACYFF010010365.1:35372114-35403841 GCA_017589665.1 Selenicereus undatus | reverse complement strand
GTAATTAGTTAGAATATGACTAAAGCAAGCTATGGTTTTAAAAGAATCGAAAACGAAGTTGTTTTGACATGTTTAGCCTTGATTCGAATAATTAGCGATTCATGAAATAACCTAAGAATGTTTTTAATCGATACATGGTTAGCTGAATAGCTATGCTTGAAAATGACATGTTTAGTTAATTTGTTATGTTCTGAAAACGGCATGTTGGTTATGGTAATGACGTGTTTAGTTGACTTAATACGCCTTGAAAATGGCATGTTTAGTAGGCTAGTTAAGCGTTATTTCAAGTTAAGGCAGTATGGATGTATATGTATATGTGGCTGAAAGGTGCTGTTTGCACAGGTAAGAGCCTAATCCTCCTCCTTTTTAATAAGCCCTTGTGATAACATGTTATGGAAAATAAATTGATGAAACGAGTTAGTAGTTGGTTGGTTCGAGGATAACATCATGAGCGTTCGAGGTCTTGTGTGTATGGTGAAAGTGAGGAGGGAGACTGGGTTGTGACTTACCGCAATCGTGTGGATTGCGAGGCCTTGTGTGGCTTATTGTGTTGAACTGATGTGATTGATTTGAAGTGCTTAAACGTGATATATGTGATGTATGTGCTTAAATGCTTAAATTGCTTTATATGCATAAGAGTGAGTTTTTCCCAAAGAAAGATTTCATGTTTTGAAAAGATAGTGGCCATAACTATTAATGCATGATGGCCTATTTTAATTAAATGAAAACAGTTTTGGGAGTGAACTCGCTTGAACGGGGGAATCCCTAAAGAGTTTTATAAAGGTGTGAGTTATACGTTAAATGATTTTGCGATTTGAAACGCAAAGTTATAGCCGTTATGGCCGATACGCTTTAAGTGGCTAAGATAATGTGCTGCGGACAATATGAAATGATATGAATAATGTTACCTAGGGGATAAGTCCGGATAAACCCTAGAGGCCCTGACGAGGGTTGATGTAAAGGTCCGATATGTTATATGTAGCCATCCCGGGAATAAGAGCTTAAGCGTGAGCGTTAGGTCTCACTATGAGGTCGAGAATAGTTCTCACCTAATCAGCACCCTGTAATGATCTTATGCCAGAAGTACTTTGTATAAAGATAAGAAAGGCAATTGGCTTTTGCCATTCACTATGTTTTAAGGTTTTAAGGAAAAGAATGTTTTACGGGCCAAAAGAGGTCATATGGAATGAGTATGAAAAGTTTATAAGAGTCGTTTTACGACATATACGAGATGTAAACGCTTTCAAAAGAATAAGAACCTCAAGGTTATGAAATGCTTTCAAATGTTCAAAGAAAGTTTCATTGCAGATTTAAAGGAAATGTTCTTACATATATTGATTGTGTCTTCAATTAGAATTGTGATATGTTAAATGAATCATGCAATGGTATGCATATGTGCCTGGTGCATACATAAGTCGTGGCTTGCCAGATGTTCATGTCATATAACCTATGTCTTCTAATATGTCTCGTAATATTATGTTAGTATTAACTAAATGCTTGATAAGTGAATGCTATGAGTATTATTGCTTGCAAGGTTTTGTTTTAAGGAGCGGAGGGACACTCACTGAGCATGTGGTAGCTCACTCCAATCCTTTTCCCCTTTTTCCTTCCCCCCAGGTGATGAATAAATGGAGTTGTACCAGCTAATACGTGTGGAAGTTATGATGTGGAAGCTACCTGAATGATGTTTTGCTTGACAAGTGCATGGGATGGGGCATGTAGTGGCTCTAGTAGTACAAGACTGTTGTAAATCCTTGTAAATAGTTGTTTGTAAAGGCTTAAGCCTCGTCTGCGAGTGTGTGACTCGCTAGAACCTCCTAGTTCTCTTTGGGTTTGGTTGTAATGTTGCAGGTACCAAGTGTAAATTTTGGAAATGTCGCAATTACAGGCGGAACTCTTGCAGTTTCGCTCCAGAATTCCCTAACTAAATTAAAGTTAGGTAAAATTTCTGAAGTTAGTAATTAGATTAAGAGCCTTAGGGGTCTCCCTCGGGGGATCCTGGCGGTGTGACATCCCTAATAGGTAGTAGGGGTGTTACATTTAAGAAAAACATTAATGTCCCTACCCCTAGGGGTAGGGGTGTTACAATCTATTTATTTTGTTTATTTTATTTTTTGTTTTCTTCTAGCTTCAGAAATTTCCCTTAATTACACCAAGCCTTATTTTGACCTCGCTAATCTCACGCCACATTGAGTTGATCCAGTTTCAACCTATTTTCCTATTTCCACACCACCACATACTAATCGAGAAAATTTCAAAACTAAATCAAATTAATAAACTCAATTAACATGTTAATATTAACCTAATATAGCTTATATAACAAACATAATTAATAGAATTATTGATTTCAATAATTAATTACGTTCTAAATTCCTCGATTACTACATTTGCTATACGAAATGCAAGACTCAGGTTGCGGCCTATGGACACAGGACCTTGCTTTGATACCATCTGTAACGCCCTTACCCCCTAAGGTTGGAATTGTTAGTGACTTCATAAATCCTGGAATGAAACGAATAGAGTTCAGCCTAAAAACTGACCATATCCCAGGCTTAAAGCCTTACATTAGGTCTCTACAACAATAAAAACATAAAGAATACCCATAGAAGCTCGACGGCTACCCGGAGACCACAACTCTACGGGCCGCATGCCCGAAGTACACCAAGTATAAAATTCAATGAAAGGGATAGCAAAAGATAATGATATAACTCAACGGATCACGCATCCGGAGAACTAGGGTTTACATCCTATAATAGCTAACACCAACTAAGCCAAACAACCGACTATTCAGACAGCTGGCCCACACAGCCATTCAGAGCGACTTCTAGATAGTATGCATTATATGAATTACAGCAATTAACTTACATATACTCAAGAACTTGAAGTACATCACAATACATGATGAATGCCATATTTGCATAGGATTTCATGAGTGTTTGGGAGTCATTTTTGGGGATTAATATGATTAATGTATGATTTATACCCTTATTTCTAATATTACACTTGGTTTCCCTTGCTTTGAGAGATTTTGCAGATTTTGACTTTTTGAGCCAAGTTATGTGAGTAGAATGAAGATTTTTGAGGCCTTAAGGATCAAAGAAGATAGCTAAAAGGGACCCAAAGACACCTAACATGGACAAACCGTTGCCAATACCACGGTCTAGGAGGTTCCAGGAAGAAGCAGCAGAAGGAGTAAGTGAGAATGAGCGAGATAGTGGCCACTACGGTCTTTCGGTGGTGGTTCCCACGTTCCGTGGTCATCCTTGTTTCCCCAAATCAGCTAGTTTTCTTCGCAGCTATTCGTTTTACAAACGATGGTAACGTTTGACAACCTTCATTTCTGCCATAAAAAGCTAGCTTTACTGCTTTCATTCAACCGCCATATCCATTCCACCATGTAGTTAGGAATTAGACTCCATTTTTATAGTGACAAAGAGAAAGTAGAATAGGGAGATTCGCGAGGATGCGGGATCGAGTTTTGCAGTCAACGGATTCAAACGCGTTCTTTAGCTAAGCATTTCTCTTCCCTTCTCTTCTCTTCTCTTCTCTTCTCTCTCTCTCTCTCTCTCTCTCTCTCTCTCTCTCTCTCTCTTTTTCTTTCTAACTTTAGGATTTATGTCTTGTAATTTTGATTTTCTTTAGTTGATTTGAACTTGGATTCATGCAAACACTTGTTAATTTTACCAATCTCATATTAATCTCTTTTGATACCTTAGAATTATTGGATTGTTTTATCGGTTCTTAGATGTTTACTGTCTTGTAAGAAATTTGATCACTTTCTTACTTGTTTTGGGATTTGGATGAAGAACTTAAAAGTGAAATTCCATACTAGAATCCTAGGACTTGACTTAATTCTGTAGAGTTTTAAGAAAGTCACACCAATTGAGAAACCACGAATATTATAATCGCATGCTTAATGAACCTAAATAAATTGAGAACTCGTGAGAAATTGTAATTAGTTAGATTTAGGTATTTCACTTCACTTTGAAAGAGGGTTGTGATACTTTGATTGTCAATCTTAAAACAACCAATTGAGGAAGAAATGCTTAATTGAGACATGGATTGAGAGATTGCTTATTTTGCTTAATTCTTTGATTATTTATCCATTGGCTTAGATAGTTGATTAGTTTAATTTCAATCTCAAGTAATGATCTTCTTACCTACATCATGGGGATGAAGCCCAACAGATAAGCCTAGTCCTTGTGGGAGATGACGTTGATTTGCAACAACGCCACCATGCGCTTACGTGAACCGATTTATGAATATCATTTTAGGAACATGGGGAAAAGGGGAATATAGAGGGAATGAGCTACCACACGCTCAGTGAATGATTCTCAACCTCGAGAAAACAAAACAGTTGCACACAATACATTAGGTAGCATTCACCCACAATTTGATATATAGTATCATATAATAATCATGTAGGGTCTCTCATATTCGTTATTGCCTTAATAACCTTCTGGACTCTATGGTATCCCTACCCTCCTTCTATGTCATACACAAGCGTGCTCAACTTGCCTAAGCTATGTCTCTCGTGCCTTAGTAATGACAATCACTTGCTAACCATTACATAGTAGACATACTAGGTTCAATAGCAAAGTGACTCATGCACAAAATCAAGCATGGAGAACAGTAGAGCGTTCAATTCACACATAAGTATATATCATCCCAACATTCAATTAAAATCACCAAGTGGGATGCTTTAGCAAGAAATTAGGATTAACGTATAAAAGGTAAGGACCAGTGCTTAAACCAAAGAAAGTCTTTATAAAATAGTCATTATTCACTGGAAAATAATTTAGAACTTAATAAAATCTCTTCTCAAGAGTACATGCACTTTTCCAAATCTTAGCACTAGCATAGTCCTCAAATAAGGAGTTTATATCACATAATGAGTACGAAATCATTTCATGGCGCAGTGGATTCTCATATTTGTGCTATTCAGGGGAGATCTACACTCGCTCTTCAAATTATCCTCGGGGTCTCTTATAATCATCAGACCATTACCCTCCTCAGGGTCTCTAGGGTTCCAACTTCTGCGTCTACTCCCTAGGACTTAAGGTTCCCACATACCGAGTCCACTTCCTAAAACATTTGTCTAAACATTTAGCACCATTCTCCCAACCCAAAACATTTAGATGCATCTCACTTTAAATACACTTGCATCAAAATTTTCATTGTATCACAAACAATGGCATTTTCATTCTCAGGAGGGCTAAAAAGCCTTAATGAATTCAAGTCAACTTTTGAAAGTATAAACCACTCATTTGGGCAAAGTATGCTTATAAACGCATTAGCGGCCATGTGACCATTCTCTCATGAAGTAGTGTGATATTAAAACTTGTTAAAAAGCTAGTAGTTGCGATTATGTATAAACATCTCGATTTTTCATTACCTCATATGCAAAACAGTTCATACCATCGCGCAAGACTCCGTGCAGTCACATGAAGCATCAAATAAGTAATAAGAGAGTATAACATTAAATTACAACTCATTCTTATCAAATGAATGGTCTAATAGTTACGGTTTACTACATATCTCATAACGCTTGACATATCACAGCAAATCACTTAAAGACTTATCCACACAGGCCTTTAAGTATATCTCAAACATATTTATTCATAGTTCAAATTGTTTTTCAACTCGGGAGCTCACTTGAATATCCTCTGGAAGCAATCAAGGAATCTCACATTACTTATTAAGTAAGTGGGACATTGCTTTGGTCAATGTAGCAAGGCAAGTGACCCTCAAGCTAGTCACATGATAAATTCAATCATTCAAAAGTTCTCAATGTAAAAATGACTGGACATGTTTGAAGCAAATCAAGCGAGTTTCAATCGGATCGAATTCTTAGTCCACTCAATTCATGTGAGACTGTTAAATGCACAAGGAACCTCTAACGATTAAGATTGCAACCGACAACACACCTTCATTCACTCAATATATAAGCCATTTAAAAGAAAGGTAGGCTGAACCGGGGTAACCACTGCCCTGATCCCAGAATCGATTCTCCATTGAACCGCTATATTCGACTGGCTAACCGCTCCCTATTTTCAGCCTTGCTTCTAACGGTCACATGTACACATAGACAAGGGCAATCACTTAGCATGCTTTTGACAAAATCGCAAAGGTGGGCTTGCAAACTAATGACGTCATAAATGTAATCTACTAGTCAATTAAAGAATTGAGCACAAACATAGCAATCACAATGACACTTCATAACTCATCATGCCAATTCTAACACTCATGGCCCAGTCTCCCTCGTCCCAGCACCTCCCAAAGTCTACCTCAAATTTGAATTAATAGCAACCCAAATAGCTCATGCAACCTCTTTTTGCTACTAAACTCCATCAACACTGGCTATATATAAATATCTTTCATAGAGTAAACAAGGTAGCGAAAAAGCTTTGAAATTAATTATAGTTTGAAGGGATTGAGAGCCTGTAATGCCCTGACCCCTCCCCGAGTCACGAGCAATTATGAAGAACGACTTTGAGGATCATTGATTGGCCTCACAAATCACCACAATTCACTCCGGTGTGCTTCGTCCTCGCTTGCACGCTACTTGGGAAACTTCCCAGGAGGTCGTCCATCACAAGATTGCTCCACAGCAAGCATGCTTAACTATGAAGTTCTTAAGAGTAGGCTTTCCGAAATGAAAGGTGCACTTTTGGTAATATAAGTAGTTACTTCGATCCTTTAAGCCACTTACTGGGGTGTTACAGAACCACCCACCTCAATTCGAAGCTATTGAATCTGTTTTAGGGTCAGTTTAGGCGAATCTATGCTAGGTCCTAGTTCCTTCTCCCTTCTTTGCTGCTCTCTGCCCCTCTTCGTTCTCCCATTTTCATAGCTACTGGTGGCTCTTAGTCATTTAGTGGTGTTCACTGGCTTGGTGGTAGGAGATGGCGGTGCTCGTGGTGCGATAAGCTAGGGTTTAGTCATCGATCTCCTTACTTTGCCTCTCTATTTGCGCAACGACCCCACAACGACTTATCCTTTCATTGCCGCCGACAGCCTGTTGGCAGCACCTTACAGCCGCCGCTGCCTTTCTCGCTCTGCCTTCCATCTCTCGATCACGATCTTTATCTCTCTTCGGGTTGGTTGCCAGGGTGAAGAGAGTAAACCCCCCCCCAACTGGCTATAGCGAGAAGGGAAGGGCTATCTGGCCTTTTCCCTTTTTTGGATTTTTTTTTTTGTTGCAAGCTAGTTTATCTAATGCTCCTTAACCCCAAAATTCATGCCTCTCAGTCCAAATTCAAGCGCATTGATCCTAATGCTCGGTGATTCACTTGAATATGCTAATTTTGTTCTTTCTAATATTAGGTAAATTGCTAATTTTCGTTCGTTAGTAATGTCGTGAAATCTAAAAGCAACTAATAAGAATAATCATCATAATCCCCTTTTAAATGAAAATTACCCACTTAAACAAACACACAGTGTTAATCCAACTTTCTGGAATAACAAAATTACGACCGATCAAATCGTTAGGGAAATTCGTTAGCTATCACGGAAATAATAGCTGCAGTCATTTTTTTGTTTGAAAATCCCTTTGAAAAGGGCTTGGATACGTTTGATTGGTTTTAGAGTTACTATGAATGCTTAGGAATGACTTTTGATTGATTTTGGTGAGTTTATTTGAATAGAAGTCGTGATTTAATGCATGAATTATAGAGTTAGTCTAGATCAGAAAATGCACCTACAATGGCCTAACTTTATGGAATAAACTTCTTTTATCCACTAGGCCGAAAATTGTGAAAACATTCAAGCATGTATATATACGAGTCTAGTTTGGTAGGAATTTGGAATCACTAATTTTGGGTTTAAAGTGATTTCTCCTAAGAATGTGCAATTCTGACCTCAAACTAGCTGGGTGGAAAGATGTGAATTTTTGAGGTAGTTGTTGTGGTTTCTTATGAATGCTTATGAAACAAAAGTTTTAGTAGACATACATACCTTTCCAGATTAGATTAAATTATCTCAATATGGGTTTCGTAGGTGAAGCTATGATCTCTACAAGTTAAGTCAAAAAACTTACCTAACCCTAATGGGTTAAATTTCAAATAATTGATTTATTTGAGTGAATGAGCTTTTATAAATTGCTTGAGTTCTTAAAAATCAGTATCTGTCAGATATTAGTTATATTCATGTGGTCCTAGTGGTTGGTTTGACTTTTGGGTTGGAAAAGATTGGTTTTTGGGTGTAAGGACACTAAGTTACTACATGTCGTGATTTTTTAATTTTATCGTTTAGGCCTAATACTCTAGTTCAAGCCCAAGCAAGATACTTTACACTTCTTCATTGTAACAACTATGCCCTAACGCCCCTTGGTTGCTCTTTTAAAATGGTTTTGGATGTTTATGAATTGTTATGTGATGTTGTATGCCAATGAGATCTTATGTGTAAAACATGAGCTGTGATATATGATTTTGTGATATTCTGAATGTGCCTTGTGGTGTTGTGGTTGAATGTTTATACCTAAACAGTTCATGTCTTAAAATTGTTTTGCAAGTTAATTGAAGTTTTTGTTAAGATGGGATGGGCTTACTGGGAGCTAAATGAACATATTCATAAGAGACTAAACCCTAAAGTAAAAGATTAAGGCTAGTTTGCGGGATGATACCTCCTAAGATTAAGGTAGGTTTACCCTAACATAGACACAAGTTAGTCTCCTCAGGTTATTGTATGCGGTTTTCAGGTATGTGCCATTGTAAATGGACATATGTCAAGATGGATTTTGGTAACCCATGAAGTTGTTTGGCGGAAGGCCAAGAGACCCTTTGGTGGGGCCGCTTGCTAATAAAATTGACTTTGTTTGGTCTTGAATAATGGTTAATCTTTCTTATTAAAGATCTTGAACTGGTTGGATCGTTTTCGAACTATTGAAATGTTTCTCTCTTATCGCTAAAGCTCTATTTGGTCCTTGAAAAATTTGGTGAAAAGAAAATTTAAAAGGAAAAAAATGTGAAGGAAAAAAAGTGAGTTGAAAGTGAGTTTTTTTTCTCTTGTTTCGATTGAGGAAAAAATACAAGAGCTCGAATGAGAAATTTTAATGTTGATGAATTACTTGAATCATGTTGATATTATCTAAGTGGAGTGAGGTTAGAGAAGGTTGGAAATTCTTTTGGGAACTTTTCCCAAACTTTCCTTACAATTTTACGGGAAAAATTGTATCACTTGTTTATAACAATTTTCCATCTAATTTTCCTTCATATTTTTTTCCTTTTGATTTCCTCTAAACCAAACACAAGAAAAAAAGTAACTTTTCCAAAAAAATTTCTTTCCACCAAATTTTCCAAAGTTCAAACGGAGCCCTAATGTTTGAAATGAATTTAAGTACTGTTTTACGGTTAGGGGTAGACGCTATTGCGTTTTGTCTCATTGTTCAAAATGTTTTGATTTCAGGTGACAATGTGCCGGATAGGGATGAGATGTGAGTGAGGCCGCTTAGAATATTTCTTTTAGTTAAACCCTTCTTAGTTTAATAAATGTTGGACTTGTCACTGATTATTTGACCATTGACATTGAATTGTTGACTTTGAGTTTTATTTTATTTTTTTGGCTATTTCAATGAATTTCTTTTTGTCTTGTGTTTCTTGATGAAATACAACAGTAACACCTATTAGGTTGTTATTTGCTGGATTAAATAAATTAAAGATTAATAATTAAATGAATTAGAATTGTGACATACCCATTAGACAATTAGGTTCTTGAGGCACAATAAAGTCTAGATGTACTATATCCTTATCAGGGTAGGATGAACCTGAAATAAGGAGCCCTTAAATCATTTGCAACATCAAATTGTTTTACTATAAGCAACAACTTTGTGAAATAAAGAGGTTCTCGCCAAAAAAATTGCTTTTAAAGCATTTTAGTGATTTAATAAACTTGTTTAAAAACCATATTAATTTCAAAAGTTTGATAAAACATCTTTAATGGCACAATAGCTCACGAATAAAAAAAAACAATATTCATAAAGCTGCAAGCACATAACTGGAACATGATGTCTTAAAGTTCAAGATCCCATAATAAGAACTTACTATTGTCTTGATCTGGCATCCAACTCGTCTTAAGGAGACATTATTAACTGAGCAATTTATAAGTTAATATAGAATCGCAAGTATCATAAATATCATGAAAGAGACTTGTGAATGTATTAAACAACCACCAACCGCTTAACATAAACAAAGGAGCTTCTAGTAACTTATGAGCATGGTTCTCTTTCTCAATTCTCACAACTTACCCCTAGTGATTTGCCAATTACCACATGACCCTTTATTTACTATATTTAAAATAACCCCTCATTTTGAATTTTCTTTACCTAAAACACATATCCAAAACATCACTAAAGAGTCCAGTACGAGAATAGCATTCCAATAACTCACGAGAATACATGATAAGCAAGGTTTTACCCAAATTTTGCGAACATCCACAACAAGCCACAAGCTAGTTATATGCATATTTTCGTACACGCATTTCTTTTTCCTTTTCCATCTCCACAATTTTTTTAACAATCGCTACTTCCTCAACCAAAATTTCCACATTTTTTTTTATGTCATACACAATGAAAATTGTGGTCCCAAACTTTATTTATACAAATTCAACAATTGAGCATGTGAAACCTATGAATCTTCAAAAGGGGCATAAATTGACTCACATATCATGATTTCCTTTTCAAAACACTAACAGAACCTCAAATTCCTCGAGTTCCATAATAAAACACTAATTTTCAGCTTTAAGTCCACACTTCATTCGTAATTGCCAGATCCAAGCATATAAACCCTGGAGATTACTCAAAATCTCATACATTCTACAATAAATCTAAAAATATTTTAGTTTGAAATTAGTATAATTTGGGGAGAGAGGTATGCACTTTGAATTTTGAACGAAGAGGAAGTCAATTGCAAACAAAAGATGGTGAATTAGGTCTCCTTCTTCACTCCAAAGCCCTTCCTATCTCCTTCTCCTCCTCCTCCTCCTTCTTTTTCTCCTCTCTTTCCCTCCTTCCCTGTCGGTCACAGGTGTGTTTTGTCTTGAAAAAAGCCCCTATTTTTTCTTTTTGGTTAATGCCTTCTCCCTCACCTACTTCTTTTTTCCTTCCTTCCCTCCTCCTTTCCTACATGTACAACCCTAGCCAACCCCCTTTTTTTCCAATCAAGTAATTATCTGGCTAGATAGAAAAAGAGAATTGTGGGTTGACTTAATTTAACTAGTGTTTGACTAGATTTTTCACCCACATTAAGAAATATTAGATATTCCAAGTTTCAATAAACGACTTAAATCACACATAATTATAGACGATTATTTTGCCCAAAATATAATATGTCACACGATCATGAAATTGACCTAATAAAACGAATAAATTAATCTAACTCGCGTAATTTAACTAGAGGAAACTTTCACAGTCCTTACACTTCCCTCCACTTTAAGAAACTATGTTCTTGAAATTTTGGATACCTGTAGTGAAGAGAATGAGATGTTTCTCTTGCACTTTGTGATTCTTCCATAGGATCCTAACATATGAAATAGTTTTGTTTCTCATCTTCCTTTTCTTCCTTTCTAGGATTCGTATGAGTTCCTCCGTAAAGGTAAGAGTTTCCTTAATTTGTTGGGGCTCATAGTGAATAGTGTTATGGATCATGCACATACTTACTAAGGTTCGAAACATGAACACCTCATGTGCTTGAAGGGAGGATGGTAAGGGCAATGGTAAGCTACTGGTCCCCACTCTTTGTAAGATTTCAAAAGGCTGATGAACCTAGGACAGAGTTTACCTTATTGCTCAAATTTGAGACTCCCCGTAAGGGGTGTAAACTATAGAAATACATGGTCCCTTACCTCAAACTCCAACAACCTTCTTCTTGTGTCCACATAACTCTTTTGTTCATTGAGCTAGCTAAAGTCTTTTTTGAATGGTTTTAGCCACCTCAATGGTTTGATCAATTAACTCTACTTTATATGGGCCTCTACTGCTAACTAACATGCAGATATCCTATAATATTGTCTATATAATGCCTCAAATGGTGCCATAATAATGCCAGCATGATAGCTACTATTATAGGCAAACTCCACTAGAGGCAAGTTACGATCCTAGTTGCCTGCATAGTTCAGGGAACAAGCCCTTAACATGTCTTCCAAAGTCTGGATTGGTTTTTTCTAACTACCCATCCAACTGAGGTTAAAAAGTTGTACTTAGATGCAATTCTATACCCATAGGGGCTTTGAATCCATTCCAAAATTTAATAGTGAACTTAATATCACAAGTCTAACACAATGCTAAGGAGTGCACCATGCAGTAGGGCTACCTCTTGGATGTATAAGTCAACGATTGCTCTGAAGTAAAATTGATCTTGATGGTAAGAAAATGAGTAGTTTTGGTCAATCTATCGATCACTATCGAGATAATATCGTGTTGTTTGATGGTGTTAGGTAAGTTGACGATGAAATCCATTATGATATATTCCCCGTTCCACACAGGGAATGGTAGGGATTAGAGTAACCCACCTTGTTTTTGGTGCTCAATCTTCACTCATTAGCAAGTTAAGCATCTATCCATAGAACTCGGTATAAGTCTTTTCCATCCCAATCCACCAAAATTGGGATTTCAAGTCATGGTGCATCTTAGCATTTCTAGGATGAGTAGTGAAAGTAGAGTTATATGCCTCTTTCATCACTCATCTCTTGAGCTCGGCAACATTGGGCACACATAACCTTCTTTTATATTGAAGGATACCCTCTTTGAGGTAAAAGTCTTTGATCTTGCACTCTTCAACTCCCTAGTTTTTATTAACTGAAGGTCTTCACCCTGTCGCCTTTTGATTTCATCCACTAGGGGTAAGGTTCCTTGGAGTGCTTCTAAATATCCTTTATTCATGGGTAAACAACTTCAATTTTTGAAGCTCTTCCAGCTCCTCAGAAGCTTCTTTTTCTAACTAAGTAGACAAGCAATTGGCCCTGTTGATTTTTTGCTTAAAGCACCCGGTACCATGTTTGCCTTTCTTGGATTTTATTTAATTTTAAAGTCATAGTCCTTCAAGTATTCTCACCTCTTTTTGCCTCATGTTCAACACTTTTTGGGTGAAAATGTACTTAAGGCTCTTGTGGTCAGTGGAAATCTCACATCTTGCTCCATAATGATGGTGGCTCGAATTTCTAGAATAAACATCACAGCAGCTAGTTCTAGGACATGTGTGGTAATTCTGTTTATATGGTTTTAGTTGATGAGAAGCATATGCAATCATTCTCCATTTTTGTATAAAAACACACCATAATTCTTTTTTAGAGTGTCATTATAAATCATAACTCCATCAGTCCCTTCGAGAGATTGCTAAAACTAGGGCTGATACTAGCCTCTTCTTTGGTTCCTAGAAGCTCTGCTCACACTCTTGTAACTATTCAAACTTAGAGTTCTTATGAATCAACCTACCAATAGGCAAAGCCAGTATGGAGAAGTGACCTTTCGAAAATCTCCGACATTAGCTTGCCATACCAAAGAAATTCCTAACTGCTATTAGAATGGTGGGTCCAGTCCAATTCACTATTGCTTCCACCTTACCAGGGTCAATTGATATCTCATCCTTAGTCACCACATGACCTAGGAAATTGACCTTTTCCAACTAAAATTCACATTTCTTCATTCTAGCGTACAACTTGTGTTCCTTTAAGGTCCTACTTAGATTTTTTTTTTAAAATTTAAATTAATGTTCTACTTGATATATTCTTGGAATTATTAAAATTCAAATCTCAAATTTTACACATCTAAAGTCTACTTCGATCTTAACCCTAACTTCCTAACGCCCATCAAAAATTAGTTGCTTAGTCGAGTCTCTCTCTCTATCTGTGTATGTGTGTCTTAGACTCTTAGTCTCATTCCATTGCCAATTAGACAATCGATGTCATTTGCCTCCTTATTACTTGTCAGCCTCCCCTAATTTAGCATTAACTATTTAAATATTTTGTTAAAGTGATAAGAAAGTGTATATTATCACATCGACAGGTATGCAGAATAAGTTTGGATGAAAAAATATGACAAAATTATTGTCGTGAAAGAAAATTAATTAGGATCAGACTAAATCCGACTCCAATCCACTCCAAATTGGATTGGATTCAGAGGTCCCTTTCAATCACTCAGTTCATATTCGAATCGGTTTTTTAGACCTGAAACTTATTCGGATTTGGATTTGGATGTTCCAACATCTGATCTGGATCCCGTCCGTTGCCATCCCTAATTAGCAGTGTAAGTTCAAAATGGAAAAGACCATCAACACATAGGTATATAAGATGTGATAATTGTTATAGGTCACAATCTCTTACTCATAGATTGGCTCTCCACCATTCTAGTGTATACTAATGAGCAATTTTATCGAAGGCTCTATTTGTGTGAACATGTAATCCTTTGTATAGTCATCACATTATCAAGTTACTATGAGTCCTTTGTTCAAAAGATCAATGTAGTTGGGAATCTTAGTGCATCCCCCACTATAGAAGTACACCGCTAACCATGCATTTGGAGTGCATCCCCTCTCCAAAGGTCCACATTTCTCAACACATAAGTTGTTTGTAAGATTTGAAGAGGCGATTAGAAAGGACATTGAACAACCATTTGGAGTGTTGTAAGCTCAATTTGCTATAGTTTACTATCCAAGACATTTGTGTGACCAAGAAATGACAGGTACAATGATGAGAGCAAGCATTAAAGTAACAAGATTACCGAAGACAAGTGAGATAAGCATGACTTCCACTTTCAAATATTGCACTACAATGAGGCAATAAGTCAAATCGCTCCACCAAGTTCCATTATGGCCACATTCATGAATTTCAAGTACCATTGGATAAAAATAGTTGCATGCATAACCAAAATCATGCAACATTCTACAAGAGCACTTAATTGAAATAATTTGGTGCCTGTTCAAATCAACTTACAATGCCACTTAGATTTTCTATCTGTCTCTTCAATTACAATGACTCCTTTCATCCTCCTTTTCAAGCTCATTATTTGCTTTACCTTACTTTTAATTGAAGTCATTTATCATGTTACAGTTATTACATAGGTTTTGAAAGTTTTCATAGCATTATTGCAAATAGACATGTCTTTCCTTTTTCTATATAATAATTTTGTATCGGTGATAACATATGAGTATTACTTTAAAAAGAATAACTAATTTATACTTTTAGGTTCAATTAAAATTCATAAGATATTAATATTATTAAAAATTACTATTTAATTTAATTATTATTAAATAAGAAAATTACTAAATATGTTAAACTTGTTGTGAATTCCGCAAGCGCATGGTTCACTGTCCTAACAATTACAGGTGTCGTTCTCAGGAATGGACTATGAGCATAAGCCACGAAGTAATCTAAATGGCTCATGCTAAAATAAACTACTACAAACTTATTGAAGTAGTTGTATGCTAATATCAAAACGTAGAACAAAAGACCAACTAAATAACTTGGACAATTATAAACTAGGATATGTATATATTAACTAAAAAGAAATAAAATTCAGCATTTAACAGTCAGACACTAATCCTAAAGCAAAAGATAATTTTAGCACCAAAAACCTAAGTTAGCAATTTTGCCTATCATGTTGACATGTTGAATGGATCGAAATAGTTTCCGAATAAGCTCACAAGCAATCACAATAAAATACAAATTCCCAAATCATGTACAACGACGGCGGAAAGACTCAGCCCAGATTGCCAAGCTTCGACTAAGAAAAATCGAAACAAGAAAAGTACTCGCACTGAATTCCGATTAACCACTTGCACTGCCAACTCCAAATTGCCAAAATTCTAAATTGAATCAGAAAAAATTGAAGCTGAGTTACATAAATTTCTAGGAATAAAAGCTTAATCTAAAACTCAAACACATAAGAAATTAGAATAGTACTCTACTTAGTATATCTCCCCTATTCTATGTTGTCTATCTCCTTAATTTAAGTCCTCCCAAAAAACTCAGCCCATCTTCTCGTTGCACTTCATTTGCCGGTAGTAACCCCCACTAATTCCACATTTGTAACCCCTAATTGATGAGGAATGATGATGATGAGAATGAGTGAGTAACGACTAGATGGAGTAATGGAGCAATGAATGTCAGTGATTAAAGGAGGAGAGAGAGAGGATTCTATGGATGCACTGGGTAAGAAGATGAAGCAGTAAGAAAAACTAGGCACTCGATTTTCTAGGTCTCGTTGCGAGCAAAAAGAAGAAGATGGAACATGTGAGCCACATGCTTGGAGATTAAGTGAAACAAGGGAGCAGGCAGGGTCAGACTAGAAGGAAAAAGGTAGCATAGTGGGTCGTGGACTTGGGAGCAAACGGGGCCAGACCCACACGAAGAAGAAAGAAAGGGAGGGCAGAGAGAGACAAAGCTGGGAAAGAAGAAAAGTGGCTCTTGGGCCTCGAATGCTGGAGTGTCTAGGCTAGGCCCAGAGAAAGAGAGAAAGAGAGAAAGGGAAAGAGAATAGTAGCTCGGGTCACGTGAGGCGCACGTCTGGGGCTAGGCTTGATGATGAGAGTGATGATGATGATGATGAGAATGAGTGAGTAACGTCTAGATGGAATAATGGAGCAATGAATGTTAGTGATTAAAGGAGGAGAGAGAAAGGATTCTATGGATGCACCGGGTAAGAAGATAAAGCAGCAAGAAAAACTAGGCACTCGATTTTCTAGGTCTCGTCGCGAACAAAAAGAAGAAGATGGAACATGTGAGCCACATGCTTGGAGATTAAGTGAAACAAGGGAGCAGGCAGGGTCAGACTAGAAGGAAAAAGGTAGCGTAGTGGGTCGTGGACTGGGGAGCAAACGGGGCCAGACCCACACGAAGAAGAAAGAAAGGGAGGGCAGAGAGAGACAAAGCTGGGAAAGAGGAAAAGGGGCTCTTGGGCCTCGAATGCTGGAGTGTCTAGGCCAGGCCTAGAGAGAGAGAGAGAGAGAAAGAGAAGAGTAGCTCGGGTCACGTGAGGCACACGTCTAGGGCTAGGCTTGAAGTTAGATTGGGATGGAGGCTAACGCACGGGCTTCGGTCTTCTTCTTTTTCCTTAATTCAAGTCTGATCCAACACCATTTTCTTCCAACCTTCATACTCATTTTATTCAACTCTCCATACTATCTACAAAACAAATAAAAACATATTAAAAGTCTAATTAACTAATTTATTATCAGCAAATAATAGGTAGTAAAAGGATATGAAATATCATAATTTTGGGTTCAACAATTACCCCCACACCTAAGTTTTTCTCGTCATCGAATAAAATGGAACTAAAAATCCTAAAAAAAGAAAAAGAAAATCCTAATTCAGTTTCTTCAGAATCACATTTGCACTTAGCATGTGTAACAAGCCCTTTGAACCTAGGTTGCCCCTAGTCGACGAGGAAAGTATTGTAAGGGTTTGTAGAAGATATACCCATAAAATCTTGAATTTTTTTTTCAATTTTGTTAAAATTCATATATACAACACCTAGAGAAACATATGCATACATTCCAATCAACTACATCACTCAAGTAATCAAAGAATTAGATCACATATAAACACAATGTACGCATCAAGAAATTCTCAATCCTCACTAATGACATGTATACGCAAACGCGCACCCCACTTAGAAATTATGTACAAGCGTGACTAGTAGAACCTTACTTTAAGGAAAGCTAGAATAATTCCCACTCATGTGTTTAAGATATAACAAGGTTCACTCAATTCTCTTTCAATCCAACAAACTACCATAGGCTTGTTACGATTCTCAATTCTCCAGCACTAAAATGCAAAATGCAAAACAGTAATTAAGAGGGTTAGGGGTGTAATGGGGCTAAGGGCTAAGGGTTAGAAGAGGGGCAAACGATTTAGGAAATGAGGAGCTAAAAGCCGTAGCTAATGAGTAACCAACACTTACACCAATTATAATAAACACTCACTCTCTCAAACAAAATAAGAACACACCTCACAAAATTGCACTATTGGAAATGAGTATATACAATGATAACATTGATGCCAAACACTCTTATTCACATCTCTTTTTGAAAACTTCGAGATTTTCTCAAATCTTTTTCCTTGGAAACTTTTTCCCTTTTTTTTTTATTTTTTTCATTTTTTTCATTTTTTTTTCATTAACAAAATGAATGAATGGCACATACAAAAATGATACCACTCTATTCCCAAATGGTCATAATGATACACCCCAATCATATAATCTAAATCAACTACCAATAACATAACACACCCAACAGCTACCCATTATATAATGAAGTGTTGCTCCACTAGTCTTGGCTTAGGTACATGAAAATGTGTTTTGGCCAAGGGCTAAAATGAAGGGGGTTCACAACAAAAAGGCCAAGGCTAAAAGAGGTTAACAAAGGGTAAAAAAGTCAAATCAGGGTGACAATTTGGCTATGCGGCTCACCAAAGAAATGAATGCCTCTATTATATTATCATAATGTACATACTAAATGTGATTTCAAAGAGAATCAAAGCAAGTTCTAGAGATGTAATCATAGAAGAGATACACAAAAAAGAAAAACATGAGACTAAAAATAATGAATTAGTCTTTAAAGCTCAAAATTTCAAGTTCATCTACCAAAGTCAAGCTTCCTTAAGAAAAATGTTGGGGGTTAGGACTATATACAAAAATCACACTTTGGTCCAAGTTCTATTAATGTACATCGGATCTATATACAACCTAATACTAAGGTACAAGAGGACATAATCAATTAGAATAACACATATATTCCCCAAGAACAAAACAAAAATCTTCTTGCATTTTTAAATTTTTATTTTTTACTTTTTTTTATTTCCTTTTTTTTTAAAGTTTTTCTGAAAGGAAGTTTGCCCACCCCCACACCTAAATCATTCAATGTCCTCATTGGAAATGGAAAGAAATAGAAAACACAAAAGAAAGACTAAAAATAAAAACAAATATAAAAAAAGAAAAATATGACTCAAAAACAAAAGGCACATGACTCAAAAAGAAACATACAAACATATATACACAAGAGAAAATAAAAGCATCCAAATATACAAAAAGCAAAGAAAAGAAAAGTGAGAAAAACAGAAAGAAAGAAATCTCAATCAAACCAGGTTGGATACTAAGTACACCTGAGCCATCTTAGAAGCATATAACTCTTCAAAACTCGTCTCGTGGAGCATCAGACACTCCACATCTTCTTTACTCAGCAGCTCCAGAAATTGCTTTAACCGTTGGCCATTCACATTGAATATGGCACCACTCTCAGGATCCTGAATGTCGGTTACACCATAAGGAAAAACACGTGAAACAATATAGGGACACGTCCATCAGGACCTCAATTTTCTTGGAAATAAATGAGGCTTAGAATCATATAAGAGTACTTTCATTCCTAAGGCAAAAGCTTTCCTAAGACTTTGCTTGTCATGAAACAACTTAGTCCTCTCTTTGTAAGATCGAGTACTCTCATAAGCCTCAACTCTTATCTCTTCAAGCTTACTCAGTTGCAGTCTCCTTTCCTCACCGATTTCAGTCAAGTCATAATTAAGCATCTTAATAGCCCACCAAGATCTATACCCTATTTGCACAAGGGGATGACAAGGTTTACCATAAATAACCCTATAAGGTGACAAACTCAAGGGAGTTTTGAAAGCCGTCATATAAGCCCAAAGAGCATCTACAAGCTCGTCGATCTAAGCCTTCCTATTCCTGCTCACAACCTTCCTTAGAATCTGCTTAATTTGGTGATTGAACACTTAAACCTGGTCACTGGTTTGGGGATGATAGGGGTTAGCAAGTCTATGAACTATGAAGTAGCTCTTCAGTAAGGCATCAAAAGATCTGTTATTAAAATGAGTATCCTGATCATTAATGATCGCACGGGGAATGCCAAACCTAGCAAATATGTTATCCCTAAGGAACTTCATAATCACCTTAGCATCATTTATCCTGGTAGGGATGACCTCTACCCACTTAGAAACATAATCCATAGCTAACAAAATGTACACATTCCCAAAAGACGATGTAAATGGTCCTATAAAATCTATACCCTAAACATCAAAAATCTTCAACACAACCATGGGATTAAGTGGCATCTATCTCTCCTACTTATCCCACTGAACTGTTGGCGCATAGGGCAACTCTTACAGTATTTAAAAACATCCCTAAACAAGGGAGGCCAATAAAAACCACATTGAAGAACTTTGGCTAAGTTTTTCTTCTGCTAAAATGCCCCTCACGTGTTTGGTCATAATAGAATGAAAGGACACTCCTCACCTCATGATCGGGTATGCACCTCCTGAAGACTTGATCAGAACAATACTTAAATAAATAAGATCATCCTAAACAAAGAATTTCATGAGGTGGAAAAGCCTATTTTAATTTATTATTCTTGGTCCAACCCTCAGGGATCCTACCAGAAACTAGGTAGTTCACAATATCAGCATAATAAGGATCAGGGGTGGACTGCATATAACAGCTCATCGGGGAAGCATTCAAAAATACTGGACTCACTCTCTCCATCATACAGAATCTTAGACAAATGATTAGCAACAAGGTTCTCATAACCTTTCTTGTCCCTCATCTCATAATCAAATTCTTGCAAAAGCAAGATCCACCTCACAACTCTAGGCTAAGCATCCTTCTTAGAAAGAAAGTGTTTAAGAGCAGAGTGATCAGTATAAACAATCACATGAGACCCAATCAGATAAGGTCTAAATTTCTCAAAGTCAAAGATCATAGCCAAGAATTGTTTCCCAGTAATAGTATTATTCACTTGGACATCATTTAGACTGTGATTAGCATAATAGATGACATGGGGCTTCTTATCAACATGTTGTCCCAAAACAACACCAACAGTGTAATTAGATGCATCACACATAAACTCAAATGACTCCCCATATGGGAGGATGAACAACAGGAGTAGAGGGTAAGGACTCCTTAAGCATGGTAAATGCAAGAAGACACTTCTCAGAGAAGTGAAATGGCACCTCCTTTGCTAGAAGATTGGTCAAAGACTTAGCTATCTTACTAAAGTCCTTAATAAAATAACGCTAGAAGCCAGCATGTCCAAAAAAAGACCTCACCTCTTTCATACAAGTGGAAGGGGGAAGATTAAAATTCAAATCAGTCTTAGCCTTATCTACCTCAATTCTGTCTCTAGAAATAGTGTGGCCTAAGACTATCCTCTTTTTAACCATGAAGTGACATTTCTCCCAACTCAAAGTCAAATTTTTCTCCATACACCTTTCCAAAATTTTTCTCACATTAGACAGACAATCATCAAAGGAAGACCCAAACACAGAAAATTGATCGATGAAAATTTTCGTGCATTGGTCGACTAAATCTGAGAAAATAGAAATCATGCACCTCTGAAAGATAGTAGGGGCATTACATAGTCCAAAAGGCATTCTTCTAAAGGCATATGTCACAAACAGACAAGCGAAAGTAGTCTTCTCCTGATCCCCAGGAGCAATAGAGATATGGGTATAGCCAGAATATCCAACTAAAAAGCAATAAAAAGAATGTCCAGCCAACATCTGTAACATTTGGTCAAGGAAGGGAAGGGGAAAATGGCCTTTTCTAGTGTCAGCATTCAACTTTCTATAATCTATACAAACATGCTACCCATTTGAACTCGAGTAAGAACTAACTCATTCTTCTCATTCCTAATCACAGTGATACCGGTCTTCTTAAGAACAACTTGAACAGGGCTAACCCACTCTTAAAGATAGGATAGATAATCCCATGGTCCAACCACTTCAGCACTTCTGTCCTAACTACTTCCTACAGAGTTAGGTTCAGACGCCTCTGGCGGTCTCAATAGGACTTAGCATTATCATCCAAATGATTATAGAGAAGTAATAATTATAGAGAAGGATTCATTGGGTCCTAAAAATGAGTACTTAAGAGAGTTAGGAAAAGGGGAAACGGACTCAGAAATAGATTCAAAAGCATTAGCAAGCAAGCAATCAAGCAGAGCATAAGTCAACAAATTCAAACACATCATACTCAGGTTCTTCATCAATAAGAAAAGACTCATACTCAGCAACAAACATGTCATCAAGATCATCATCAAATATAGAATCTTCTGCCCAGTTAAGAGTAGAAAACTCCACATCATCAAAACCAGAAGGCTGTCTTTGCATATTAAGATTGTTTAATTCTAGGGTTATGTTGCCAAAGGACAATCTTATCGTGTCATTCCTGCAATTAATTGGGGAATTAGTAGTAACCAAGAAAGGACGCCTTAGAATCACAAGAACTTGACTAGCTACATTGGATACCTTCTTAGTCTCAATCACAACAAAGTCCATAGGATAAATAAATTCATCTAGTCTAATGTGCACTTCCTCAACTACACCCCTGGGCAACTTTGTCGATCTATCAGCTAATTTGATGACCATCTTGGTAGGTTTTTTCTCATCTAACCCCAGCCTCTCATACTCAATGAAGGGTATCAAATTGAGACTGGCCCCTAAATTAAGAAAAGCACTGTGAATAAGCTGATCCCACATAACTATAGAAATAGTAGGGTAATCGGGGTTCTTATACTTCACTGCAATCTAGTGAGAAATAGTGGAACTAATGCCAGAGGCCAAGAAATCCTTCTTAGGGACATTCTTAGCTCTCTTGGTGGTACATAGATGCTTTAGAAACCTAGCATACAGAGGCATTTGTTGAATAGCATCGAGTAAAGTAATATTGATTTTAACTTGATAGAAGGTCTCTCTCACCTTCCCAACATGAGTTTGGTCTTTATTTTTAAGCTTATAGGGAAAAGGAGGTAAAGGCTTATGGACTCTCTCAGCGGAAAGAGGCGAAGAATTCTTATTAGGTGAAGGATCCACTGAATCACTGGGGAAACTATCAGTAGCACCCCCTGACTTACTGGATGAACCAGTTTCTAGAGAAGAAGAAGAGGGAGAAGAATTTTGAATGAAGCTATAAGGATACTTGCAGGGTTAACTCGAAGTTCCTACTTGATTATCAATCTCTTGACCAAATTGAAGATATATAACTGCATTCACTTTTTTTACAGACTCACTAGGATTTACACTAGCCGAAGAGGAGGCATGACCCTTAAGGTTTACCTCAAGCTGCCTTGAAAAAGTACCTAACTCTCTAGAAGATAATACTAATTGGGAAAACTGCTCAATAATCATTCTCATTATTCTTTCCGTATGAAGATTAATCATTCTCTCCATATTAATATTAATTATCCTCTTAATTTTATCAATGTCGATGTAACCAGGAAGAGGTTGAACTTGAACTGTAGGACGTGGAGGTCCAGGTGCATTAAGCTCACCTGAAAAAATTGGTCTCTGAAAAGCATTGGAGGGTTGAGAGATGGATGAGAGCTGCTTCCAGGAAACACTCCAAGTTGGGAGTTCGGGAGTAAGGGATCACAACATTTGGTCCAATACTTCAAGAAAAATTGGGGTGATTTTTCCACCTTGGATTGTAGTAAGGGAATAAGGGAAAAAGGGGTCATTCTTATATCTCTAGAAGGCCATACTCGCTTGCTCCTATCTAGTTGATAACTGGTGAGCAAAATAAGGATAAGAACTCAATGAATGGTCTAAGGCCTAACAGTGAGAACAAGACACCATAGAAGTATGGGATATTTAGGAAGTTTGGGGAGACAAACCCTTCAACATGTTCTCTAACATAACAGTCTTAAACTCTAAATAACTCACATAAGAAACAGATTGTAAACCCCTAGCAAACCTAGAACTTAGACGGTCATCTCTAGCGGTTTCCCACTACATGGTCTTCTCAACTAAGTCTTTTAAAAATTCCCAAGTAGTAGTGGTGCTCTTGGAAAGAAAGCCACCCTGACACATGGATTTTAACATGGTTCTAGTCTGTTAGTCAAGTCCTTTATAAACAATTTGGCACAAACGTGTTTGGTCTAAACCATGATGGGGACAATGGGTTGACAAATTTTTGAACCTATCAAAGCATTTCCAAAACAATTCCCTTTCTAGTTGTACAAATTGATTGATTTCATTACTTACCTTAACAGTCTTGGCATTAGGAAAATATTTTCTTAAGAACAATCTGACAAAATCATTTCAAAAAGTAATAGAATTAGCAACCAAGTCACACATCCAACAATTAGCAGAATCTTTCAAAGCAGAAGGAATTAATTTCATTCACACAATATCAACAGAGATATTAGGAAAATTCTTCGTAGAACATACTTCTTCAAATTCTCTAAAAAACAAACATACATCATCTAAACCCATAAATATAGGGAGCATTTGAGTATAGTGAGGTCTCAACTCGAAAGTCACCGTAGGTCTTAAGTTAGGTAAAGTAAAACAAGATGGCAAAGTCTCAACTCGAAAGTCACATTAGGTCCTAAGTTAGGTAAAGTAAAACAAGATGACAAAACAGTCCTATGAAGATAGAAAATATCGCTCAAAGATATTTCTTGTACCATTTCTTGCAATTCTAGTTCAGGCTTGAGTTCAAGTTCGGGTTCTAGGTCAGAGTTGGGCTCACTCCTAACAAGTGTTTTACTTTTGGGATCTCTAACCCAAACAGTCATGCAAATCCCACACCTTCACAAAAGTATATCTTTTTGGTCTTTTTCTTTTATTTTTCTATTTTTTTGAATTTTGATTTTTCTGAATTTTTTCCTCTTTTTCTTTCATAAAGAAAAACAAAAATAGAAAGTAAACTAATCCCAAGAACAAAACAAAAGCACAAGACTCAAAATAACAAAAAGAAAACCGAAATAAACTAAACCTAAACAAGCAAAATCTAAGAATAAAATTAAAACAGAAAATCTAACTCCTAAAATCAGAACCTATACACAGAAAATTCAACACAATCACAAAGAACTTGAATATATATTTTTAAAATTTTTTTCTGTCCCCAAACAGTGCAGAAAATTTCAAACAGAAAATTATTTCTAAAAATCACAGAAAACTTCAGAATACCCTAAAAATCATACAAACATTCGCCTTGACTCTAAAAATCATGGAGAATCCACTCAAAATATCATATTAGAAAAATTTAGACCAAAATGGCTCCAAATAATTCAAGAAAAAATTGAAAAACAAAAAAAAAACCTGTACTGATTTTTTTTCCCGATTTTTTGTTCATGCACAAAATCAGATCTGTTAATACTGATTTTTTTTTCCAGCAGTAAAATAGACACTAAATCAAGATTAAATTGATCCCAAAAAAAAAAATCAAAATACTAGCTCAAATCAAAATTAAAATACAAAGAAACTAAAACTAAACCAAAACTAAACCGAAACTAAACCAACACGCAAAAAAAAATCAAAAATCAAAAATACAAAACGAAAATGAGAACGACTCAAGTGACTCAATTACAACTCGAAAGCTAATTTCACAAACTCATCCCCGACAACAGCGCCAAAAACTTGTTGTGAATTCCGCAAGTGCACGATTCGTCGCCATGACAATAATGGGTGTCATATTCAGGGATATCCAAGATTGTAATAATTTTAGGGGCATCAAGCTGCACAGCCACACTATGAAGCTGTGGGAGAGGGTGATTGAGAGAAGGCTGCGAGAAGAAGTAGAGATTTCAGAAAACCAATTTGGTTTCATGCCAGGCAGGGCAACCATTGAGGCAATATACCTCATCAGAGGGCTCATGGGCTTGTTCAGGGATAGAAAGGTGGATCTCCATATGGTGTTTATTGACTTGGAGAAAGCTGAGATGAGGATGGCCAAGTGGATGTGTTGTTTTACGAGATTGGATAGGATCTCGAATGAGGTTATTAGGGGCTTAGCTGGAGTGGCCCCTATAGAGGAGAAGATGAGGGAAACGAGGCTCAGATGGTTCGGCCACGTGAAGAGGAGAAGCATGACAGCCCCGGTGCGAAGGTGCGAGAGTATCAACCCCGGCGGTAAGAGAGGGAGGGGTAGGCCGAAGAAGTACCTAGAAGAGGTGGTTAGGGAGGACCTGAGGGTTGTCGGTCTCACGGATGACATGGCTCAGGATAGGAGTTTGTGGCGGGACAGGATTAAGGTCCCTGATTGTAGAGGACCGGCTCCGTAGGGGGCAGTAGCGTTGGCGATGTGGGGTTAGGTGGGGTGGGTAGGGTTTTGGTTTGTTTGTCTGCAGGTTTTGCTTTATCGGGGTGTCACGGCACCAAGCGCCCCTGGTTTGTTGAGGTATGTCTCCGCTCTCTATCCTAAGCTTTCTAAGCTTTCTCCCCTTTCCCTTTTCTCGTACGGCAGTAGTTGGTTTGGCAACCGTTTTTCTCTTCAAACCTTTTCTCAAAACTGATTTTGTGGGTCTTATGGAATCAACCTCTCTATGGGTAGAAATACCGGTAGAGGTAAGGTTGCCTACAGCTGGATCTCCCCAGACCCCGCGAAAGCAGGACCTGTATTGGGAGTTTTTTGTTGTTGTTGTATATTCAGGGATGGATTAAGAACTTAGGTCATGAAGAAATCTAAATTACTCATGCTAAAATAAACCACTATAAGCTTATTAAACTAGTTGTATGCTAATATCAAAAAGCAGAACAAAGAACCATCTAAACAACTTGGAAAATTATAAACTAGGATTTGTATATATTAAGTAAAAGAAAACAATAAATTCCATATTTAACGGTCAGACACTAATCCAAAAGCAAAAGATGATTTTAGCACCAAAAACCCAAGTCACCAATTTTGCTTATCATATTGGCTTGTTGACTTAGTCGAAATAACTTTCGAACAGATAAAAGACAAATGCCCAAATTGTGTTAAACAATGGCAAAAAGATAGCCCAGATTGCCAAGCTTAGACAAAGCCATATCAAAAGAGGAGAGGCACTGGAACTGAATTGCAATTAACCACTTGCATTGCTTACTCCAAATTACCAAAATTCTAAATTGAATTATACGAAATTGAAGCTGAGTTACATAAATTTTCGGGAATAAAAACTCAATCTAAAACTCAAACACATAAGAAATTAGACTAGTAATCTACTTTCTCTACTTCCCCTGTTCTATGCTGTCTACTTCATTTAAGTCATCCCAAAAAGACTCGGCCCAACTTATCGTTGCTCTTCATCTGCCCACATTAACCCCACTAATTCCACACTTGTAACCCCCAATTGGTGAGGAGTGATGATGATGAGAATGAGTTAGTAACGGCCCAGATGGAATGATGAAGCAATGAATGCCAGTGATTAAAGGAGGAGAGAGAGAGGATGCCATGGAGGCACTGTGTAGGAAGATGAAGCAACAAGAAAAACCAGGCACTCGGTTTTCTAGGTTTGGTCGCGGGCAAAAAGAGGAAGATGGAACACGTGAGCCGCATGCTTGGAGATTAAGTGAAACAAGGGAGCAGGTTGGGTTAGGCTAGTATGAAAAGGCAGCACAGTGGGCCGTGGACTGGGGAGCAAATGGGGTCAGGCCCACGAGAAGAAGAAGAAGGGGAGGGCGGAGACAGACAGAGTTGGGAAGCGCTTGGGCCTCCACCGCTGGAGTGTCTGCGCCAGGCCCAAGGGGGGGGGGGGAAGAGAAGGGCAGCTCGAGTCATGTGAGGCGCATGTGTGGGACTGGGCTGGAAGCTGCACCAGGATGGAGGCTAGCGCATGGGCTACTTCCTTAATTAAAGTCTGATCCAACAGCATTTTCTTCCAACTTTCATATTCATTTTATTCAACTCTCCATAATATCTATAAAAACAAATAAAAACATATTAAAAATATAATTAACTAATTTCTTTTGAGCAAATATTAGGTAGTAAAAGTTTATGAAATACCATAATTGTGGATTAAACAAAAATGAACAATTTTAAATATGAAGTGTAAAGTAAATGATAAATATGGATTAGTTGGTTCCTCAAAGGATTGATTAAATATTGTAAGAGGAACTCAAATAGAATCTTCAATGTAGATAGAGATCCTATTTGATTTGATGTGATGCTATTTTCACTAATGATAGAAATAAAATTTCAAATATAGAACCTCCATAGGAGAGAGCTTAAGGACAACTATAGTTTTTTTTTTTTTTTTTTTTTTGGAGGCCTCCCTAGACTACTTGAGATAGCCAACCGCCTGCATATATAAGTTTTGCCATGCTCCTTAAAATGCGGAGGCTAACGCTGACTTCGCCTTTGATCTATCCTTTTCTGCTAATCATTCCTATGGGCGGATCCATGTCTAGGGGAGGGGTGTCCATGTCTTTAAAAAAAAATAATTTAATGAGCTATTTTAAAAAGGCTCATAGTGATGTATGTGGACACCCTTAAATTAGGCCTAAAAAGTTATGAACACTCTCTGTATATATATATACTGATATTTTTATTTTTTTAAATATCAAAGGTACAATTGTAAAGTTCAAAATTGATAGAGAAATAAAACTAAATTAAATGCACCCAAGCCCAAATCTCTCTCTTTCATGTGGATTTTAGACATTTGATTTAATCTAATACTAATATTTTTAATTTTCTTATTGTTACTATTGATTTTTTCTTCTATTTAGTTGCAATATGTTCTTATTGCAGTAGTTTCTTTAACTTGGCACTAATCACTAATGTGGACTTGATATGCTATTTCATTATAGCTTATCCTCCCTTTTGGTGTGATTAAATGGTGGAGATTGCTTATTTGTAATTTTATTTCATGTTTGAGTGTTCACTTCATGGCTTAATTTTTTTATGTTTTGTCACCTAGTGTTGATGATTTGTGCTCTATAACCAATAACTTTAGTAGGCGTACCATAGTTTTTTTTGGGGGGGGGGAGGGGGAGTAAAAATGTGGGATATATTATTATTGCTAATCAACTTTTGCTAGTGTATAAAAATGAGATGGAATGTTTTTTTTGTTTTAGTAGTGTATATTACTGATGACGTTAATAGATTGATACTCCTACTATAAATGTCCCGATCTACTAATTCATTCCAATAATCTTTGTAAATTATTTGCTCTTAATTGGTTTGATTTGATTGTACTGAACTTGGGGGATTTAGATCCATCTTTTCTAGCCCTATACAGGTTGGAGGTGTTTTTTTTGACAGATTTTTTGACGGAAAAAAGTGAAGATTTTGACGGAAAATGATATTTTTGACGACAATTATGACGGAAAGAATGTCAGTCAAAAAAAGTTTCGTCAAAATGTTGTGTTTGATGGATCCGTCAAAATTTTTGACGGAAATTGTTGACGGAGTTACAATCCGTCAAAGTTTTCCTGACGGCACTTATTGACAGAGTTCAAATCCGTCGAAGTTTTTCTGACGGCATTTTTTGACGGACTGACGTAACGCCGGTGCACTCACCCACCACCGTGCCCACAGCCACCGTTTAGCTCCCGGCCACGACGCCCAAATGTCGGCCTTCGTCGGCGACTACGCAGTAAACGAGATCGAAAATCAACCAAAAGAAACCGAGAAAAATCAAATGAGCTCACACCAAAATCAACACCAGAATCGAACACCAAATCCAAACGAACATGAAAATCAAACACCAAAATCAAACGAGGTATAAACCGAAATGAAGCACCAAAATCAACTCCACCAAAATCAAACCGATTCGAAGTACAACACACCAAAATCAAACAGATTCGAGAGCTAGAAAGTGGTTGAAATTGCAGTGCTTACCAACTGATTCTAAGAGGAATCACTCAAGCGCATTCAGAAGATGAAATCTCAGAGTTTCGAGTTCCCAATTTTCGTCGACCACCTTCGAAATTGCACAGATCGGGCACCAGAATTTGGGGTTCAGCAAGGAAATAATTTGCAAAGAAATGAGGAAGTGGAAGGTGAGATTTATGGAGGGCTACGATTCACAAATTCAGGCTGTGCGATTTATGGAGAAGAGGAAGCGGAGCGAGTAATGGCGTTCTGGCAAAATGAATGTGAGTTTAGGGGGGGCCTGGTGTATGCAGATGTTGGGCTGGTTTTGACGGTTGCGGTCAAAAGCGCAATAAGTTTGCCAGGTTTTTGACGGTCCTCGTCAAAAGGTTTTGAGATCCCTGTCAAAAATTTAGCAGTTTTTTTGACGAATACGGTCAAAAACATTACAAAACTGTCAAAAAATTTCTCGAGATCTGCGTGGGCTGGGATACTGTCAAAATATTACACTTTCCGTCAAAATTTACGTTGCTTCCTTTGACGGCCTGCTTTCCCGTCAATATTTTCCATCAAAAAAATTAAATGCGTGGGCTGCGTGCCCTTTCTAGATCTCCCCACCAAACTTGAAAATTTTATGAATTCATTTTTTATTTTTATACTAAGTTTTGAAACCGTGCACACGCATGAGCTTCTTTAAAATTGTCACTATTAAGAAGTACAGAAACGTTTGTATCATAATATTAACTAGTTTAGATTTTTATTTTAATATGATATATCGCATGTATATTGCTATCATGTTATGAAGCTCAATAGTCGATCCATACATATGGAAATTAAATGTGATTCCATATCCTGCTAATATAGCATAGGCCTAAAACGAAAACATACATGATCAATATAATAGAAATAATGACTAGAACTATTCTGTAACAAAATTGTATTTTAAGAACTTTATATTTTATGTCCTCCGCTTTTAAAAATAAATAAATAAAAGAAGAGGAAATTAAAATATATCAACCAACACTAATCAATTTATCGAATACTTTTGCTTCCCTAATTGTGAGATCTCATTTCACACGGTAAAAGAGAAGAATGACAATTAGAATCTAGGAAAAGATTAGGAGAGGGAGCATAACAGAAGAGAGGAACTAGAATCTTAGAAGTCGCCTATCGAATCAATGCATGGGGATTGGGAGGTTCACATTGCTCATTGCTAACGGGAGGCTAATCAAGTTGCGGATAGATTGGCTAATATGAGGATAGAGGCGGAAACAAGACTTTTATATCATCAATCCCCCCCTCTAGAGATAAAGGATATAGTGCTTGCTGATTCCAGGGTTGTCTACTGGCCCCGAAAGGATAGATGCTAATAATATCTTTTTAAGGACCTAGGCCCTCTTCCACACACACAAAAAAAAGAATCTTAGAAGTCGCAATAAAACAATCAAAAGACCACCTAAGAATTAGACGACTTTAGTTCACCGTAATATATTTTATTTTATAATAACAAGATGTTAAGAGTCAACAAAAAGGAAACCGTGTACATATAAATGCATCAGCTTATTACACCCACCGATGATTGTAAGAAGCAGAGCCCAAAATCAGAGAGAGATTATGATTAATTAGTCGAAAAAAAAATGCAAATAGTGAAGGAGAATGCGGATCATCAGTTAATCTTCATGTTAATTACGTGTTTGCTTTTGATCTTCTGTGGTGCGGGTTTAGGGTTAGGGATATTCTTTTGTCTCCGAAAGCGGTAGCACAGCAGCAGTAGTAGTAGCAGCAGTAGCATTAGCATTAGCAGTAGCAGTTGCTGATGATAACACCAACGACATTCATACAAACTTATCATTTTATACGTTTACAGAGCTTCTTCATTTTTTTTTTGAGGGAAATTAGATGTAGGTAGATGAGTATGAGTTTTGAATCTAGATTTGGTCATACTAGTAAAACTTAATTTTAAAGCTGTTATTGTCTTCAGTCAGATTATATTGTACAAAACTGCTGATTTTAGAAGGGCTTCCTTGTTGCTACATGTAGTGTTCTCTATTTGTCATAATGGGATTCTAAACAATTGATATCGGTGCTCTGAGTGGAGCTATTCAACAAACAGAGCTATTCAATAAGCTAAACTAAGAACTAACAATTGAGATTGTTAAATTTTATATATCAATTGGGCCATAATCAAACGAGTTATATATATATAAATAAATACACA
>JACYFF010010365.1:35351213-35371693 GCA_017589665.1 Selenicereus undatus | reverse complement strand
ATATATATATATATATATATATATATATGTATACACACACATACATACATACATATATATATATATATATATATGTGTGTGTGTGTGTGTGTGTGTGTGTGTGTGTGTGTGTATAAACCTTTCCTGAGAGCTCCTTCAATGGCGAGAGGGCGAACAGGATGGCCCAGAGTGCAAACATCAGCGAACGTGGCCCCGACATCATCAAAATCAACTGGAGTCCAAGAAACTATGAATCCAGCAGATTTCCCGGCACTGGGGAACCCAATTGTGGAGGCAAGGGTCAGTGAAATCAATGAAAACAACTTGCAAAGCCGTCATGTTACAATTGAACGACACACAACCAATAGCTCATATGCATCCATGGTAAACCCAGAAGAAGGCCTAACATTGAAATTCATAGAAGCTCCAGTTTTCAATGGCACAAAATGCGCTAAAATTGAACAACAAGATGTTGCCTCAGAAATCGATTATTGGAGTCAAGTAGTCTTGTACTGTGTGCCGGGGGTTATCGAGGGCTATGTAAGAAGAATCTGGAGCCAATATGCAATTGACAAAGTTGTAGCAGCTCGAAAAGGGTTGTATGTCGTACGGTTTGGAGCAACGGCAGACAAGGATGAAGTACTGAAGAAAGGTATTTACTACTTTGACCGCAAACCATTCATTGTCAAAGCTTGGAATGAAAACTTTAACCTAGACACAAACGCTATCAGATCCCTTCCTCTATGGGTACAATTCCCAGAACTTGATGTAAAATATTGGGGAACTGACAGCCTAAGTAAGCTAGGAAGTGTAATATGGATACCTCTAAAAACAGACAAACAGACCATGGACAAAACCTTCCTTAGCTATGCGAGACTACTGATAGACATACCATTGGAAGGCCCTTTCCTGGAATATGTGGATTACATTAATGACAAGGGCAGGGTTACAAGGCAACGAGTCAAATATGAATGGCAACCAGTGAAGTGTGATCACTGCTCAATGTTTGGACATACAGAAGAGGAATACAGGAAGAAAAGAGTAGTTCGGCAAGAATGGAGAGTGGTCAATTAGGAAAAGGAGAAGGGGCAAGACTAGCAAGACACACTAATGAAGTATGAAACCCCAAGAAGAATAGCAAGAAGATCTCCTCCTAATATGAGAGGGAATGACGAACCTGTAGCAAACTCCTTCCAGGCATTGTTGGAGACAAAAATAATGGACATAGTGGCCCATGAAAGGGGGCAATGCAAGGCCCATATGGATAACATCCTATGCTGGAATATCAGAGGCCTCAGTGGCCTGAATAAAAAGGAGGATATCTCCTTAGCGTTGAGGAAGCATGATGTAGGAGTGGTGGGGCTCCTGGAAACTAAAGTTAAATCACAAAATATAAGCAAGGTTGCACATGGGCTACAAGGGTGGCATTATTAGTCCAATACTTAGCCAGAGGTTAAAGATAGAATATGGGTATTATGGAAGCCTTAGAAGTATACAATCGAGATATAGAAGACAACAGATCAGTTGGTCCACTGTGAAATGGTGCAGATAAGCACCCAGAGGCATTTTTACATCACATTTGTTTATAGGTATAATAAGGAAGAACAAAGAAGGCCCTTATGGCATGATCTCAAGGAAATTAGCCAACAGACAGTAGATGCATGGTTAGTAATAGGATATTTCAATGCAGTCCTATATATGCAAGACGGATTAGGAGGGGATGAAGTGCAAGATAGTGAAGTGAGAGAATATGTAGAATGTATAGACCATTGTGAACTAACAGAAATGATAAGTTTTGGGAGCTCTTACTCATGGTCAAACAAGGGGCGAAATGGGAAAAGGCTTTGGTCCAGGATAGATAGGGCCTTCATAAACCTTGAATGGGTTCATCTTTTTTATTTCACTCAAGTGGCTTACCTGGCAGAAGGGATATCAGACCATGCTCCACTGAAAATTACATTTTGCAACAGTCCTAGAAGCAAGCTGTCTTTTAAGTTCTGGGATATGTGGAGTAAGGAATGTCAATTCCACACGATAATAGATAGGGCACTCAAGCAAAGGCCAGCAGGCAGCAAAATGTATCAGCTAATTCAAGTACTTAAGAGGCTGCAAAAACCACTACAACAATTGAATGGTCACAGGTTTAAGGATATGCACAACCAACTAGCAATCAGCAAGGCACAACTGGAAGACACTCAACACCAGCTGCATCATGACCTTAGCAATAGACAGTCGCATGAGAAGGAAAGGGAAGATCGGGAGAAATATATAGACATGTTGGACTCATCACTCAAGCTTATGAGGCAACAAAGTAAATTGGATTGGATTAATGATGGGGACCATTGCACTAAATTCTTCTTGGCAAAAATGAAACAAAGAAAACATGCCAATCTATCTTTAGTCCATTAATGATGAGAATGGCACTAGAGTGGATGGATTCCCACCAGTGGCCAAGGTAATGACAGAGTTTTACCAAAAACTCTTAGGAGAACAAGAGACTATACGCACTCATGTCCTACAGAAGATTATGGAGGAGGGACTAATTCTTAATACGAGCAGCAATTATCACTATGCTCACCAATCACCAAATGAGAAATCCCCTAGACCAGATGGCTACTTAAGTGGCTTTTGCAAAGCAAAATAGGGTGAGATAGGGCCACTGGTGTCTCAAGCCATAAAAGAATTCTTCACCACATGCCAATTGACCCCAGAATGCAACTCAACCAACCTGGTGGTGCTGCCTAAGACCCCACATCCTATGAGTGCAAATGACTTTAGGTCAATATCGTGCTGCACAGTGATTTACAAGAGCATAGCAAAAATTATGTGCAATAGAATCAAGAAGGTGCTCCCATACATATCCAATCCAAGTCAAGGGGCATTTGTCCAAGGAAGGGCGTTGTTATATAATGTTCTATTATGCCAAGAACTTATAAGGGGGTGCAATAGACAACACATATCCCCCAGATGCATCATGAAAATTGACCTCAAGAAGGCATATGATTCAGTTTACTGGGGCTTTATAGAGGAAATGCTGGAATATCTGAGATTGATAACCCTCTATTTTACCTCCTTTAGACATGATTTTTACTTCTCATTTTGGCGATTTTTGGTAAAACTTCAAGAGTATAGAGGTTGGTTAGACATTCTTTGCCCTAAATCTGCCTAAATGATGTGTTTTTATGTTTTCAAGAGTTCGATTGGAAGAAATGAGGAAAACAAGCTAATGTTGCACCAAACGGGAGCCAGAAAGATAGATTTTGAGCCAAAAGGAAGTGGCATGGGGGCACCATGCCAGGCAGGGTGACCATGCCACCCAAGGAAACAAGAAAACGCGAGGCAACAAAGTGGCACGATGGCACTATGTCGCATGGCACGACCGTGCCACTTTAGTAACTCTCGATTAATTGCTAAGGAGCATTGTAATTTAGATTATTCAGTTTTTTTCTCTCTTCTTCTCTCTCGAAAACAGCAGCTTCAGGTTTTCTTTAGATTGGTTTTGTTATTGTTGATTTCAAGGCATTGGATTGGAATCGATTGATGCATTTGGTAGATTTTTGCTACAGTTGATAAAAGGTACGTTCCTTTACCTTTTTCCTTTCATGTTTTAGTTCAATGTTAATACTTTTATTCATGTTCACGTTCTTGATTGTGGTTGTGATTAAAATCATGATTAGAGGCTAAATTTGTTGTCTTGGATTGGGCGTAGCCCCTATTGTGCGAATTGGAACCATGTTCTAGGTTTTGTGAATGAACGCCCATGTTATAATTGAAATCTTACTTAGCATGCCAAAAGTTCGATGAATTGCCTTAGAGGGTTGTATTCATGTTCATAATTGGGTTTTAGGAGATTAATGAAAGTTAAATCCTCTACCTAGAGTTACTTTGTGAGCAATTGGATTTCTTAATATGAAAATAGTTACGGTTTCAATTGGGAATTAAAGGTTACTCAATCTTGTGGTTTCGTGATTATGGTTTCATGACAATAGATCACTAGGATAGCTTGACTAGTCTAATGACTTTTGAGAGAAGGCATATATGTGCTTAACTTGTAGCCATTCCATTTCAATTGTCTGCGTGGGTCGAATTGCATGACTTAGTTTATAGTCCAAGGAGCACAATAGTGTCTTGAACCCCAATCCAGGACCCTTGTTAGTATTGATTTAGATAATAGCAGTAATCTTTAGCAGAATAGAACTGTTATTTAGTGAAAACCAATTTTAAGAGACTCTGGCCTAAATAAAGTGTTAAAGGTTGGTTCGGTGTTTGAAACCGAGTTCCTTATGGACACGACCTGTACTTGCCGTTGCTACCTACAATCGGCTCCGTGCACTTGCGGTAACACAATTTAAAATGTAACAAGTTTTTGGCGCCGTTACCCAGGAACTTAGTTGTTTCAGCATCGAAAGCAATTTTAAATGCTCTAGATTAGGTTTTTTCGTTTTCTTTTCCGTTTTTCCTTTTCCCTCTTGTTCTTTTAGCTTTGCTTGAACTTGCTTATGCTTGGTGTAGTTTTTGGCTTTGAACACATGCACAGTTAGAAGGGGCGACCACTCATTCCCTTTGACCTTGAGATAGAAGCCACTGCGCGAAGGCAAAGCGGTGCAAAAAAGAGGCAATTGCAACAAGACAACGCTATGGCTAAGAGAAATCCTAGGGTGCTACGGGACTATGTCCTACTGCAGGCCACCGGCCTCACCTCATCCATTATCAACCTGGCCATCGAAGCGAACAACTTCAAGCTGCGGCCTGCTCTTGTATCCTTCGTGGAGAAGGATCAGTTTAGTGGGCGACCCACGGAGAACCCCCACCTTCAGCTTCGCAACTTCCTAGTGAAGTGTGACACAATTAAGCTCAACGGGGTCTCCGTCGACGCCATCAGACTCTGGCTCTTTCCTTTTTGGCTGACAGACAGTGCCAGTGATTGGCTCATCAATGAAGAGCCCAACTCCTTCACAACCTAGGGAGCCTTATCGACTGTATTCCTGAGCAAGTATTTTCCCCCAGGCAAGGCCGCTAAGTTGAGAGCGGACATCACCTCCTTCTCTCAACGAGGCGATGAGTCACTTTATGAGGCGTGAGAAAGGTTCAAGGATCTTCAATGCCAATGCCCCCACCACAGAGTACCCCGATTGGCTTCTAATCTAAACCTCCTACAATAGATTAGACCAGTCCCTGAAGATGTCCGTCGACGCAGCAATTGGAGGTGCACTTATGGGGAAGTCGATAGAGGCTGCGAAGGCCTTATTGGAGGAGATGGCCTCCAACAACTATCATTGGTTTAGTGAGAGGGCAGCCCCCAAGAGGACTAGTGGAGTCTATGGAGTGGGCGTTGTGGATATGCTAGCTAGCAAGGTGGATGCCTTGGCAGAGCGGTTTGATAGGCTTGGAACTCCTCCCTCAGAGAGTTTAGTGGGTGGTTCGTCAGGTGCGATGTTTGAGGTTGGGGCCCTTTGTGAGATTTGTGGCATTCAGGGCCACGTTGCTGCTGAGTGTCAATTTACTTTCCCAGGTGTTGAGCATGCTAATGCAATGCAAACCTATGACCAACGCCGGTAAAATAACCCCTACTCACACACCTACAATCCTGGTTGGAGAAATCACCTAAATTTCTCCTATCGTAACAATAATCCCCTGCCACCCAATGCTTCCCAACCACAACCTCCTGGTTTCCAATAGAGGGCCCCCTATGCCCTACCTCCACAACAACAACCCCCAGCCAAAATCCAATATGGAGAGTTTTATGGAGCGCTTCATAGCGACCCAAACCAAGACTAATGAGGCGTTAGGTGAGTCGGTCAGTTAGTTGACTGCTAAATTTGAAACTATGACCACTCACCAGAAGATGATGGAGAATCAGATAGCCCAGATTGCGCAGAAGGTGAGCCATTTGCCTAGACCCCAGGGACATCTGCTAGGTCAACTCGAGACCAATCCCAAAGGCAAGATGAATGCCATCATACTGCGGAGTAGCAGGGAGTTAGAGAGTCTTCCAATGCCTATGGGGGAGGAAAGGAGGGAGACTGATAATGAGGGTGATGCTGCCAAGGAGGCCCCTATTGAGACTTCGAGTGAGAGGGTCCATACTGAAAGGACCCAGGAGATTATAGAAGAACAAGTTTCACCTCCACTGAAGCCCTACACGCCTCCAGTTCCATATCCTCAGAGGCTAGTAAGGTCTAAGGAGGAGCACAAGTACAGGAAGTTCCTTGAGATGCTTAAAAAGTTCCACATCAACATCCCTTTCCTAGAGGCTATTACTGACATGCCTTCCTATGCCAAGTTTCTAAAGGACTTACTATCCAATAAAGAGAAGTTACTCGAGAATGCTACCGTAGCCCTCACTGAGGAGTACAGTGCAATCATTCATAATAAACTACCTCCCAAGCTTTCGGATCTAGGGTGCTTCTCCATCCCTTGTTCAGTTAGGGATGTGACTATCAGCTGAGCATTATGCATCCTCAGAACTAGCATGAGCTTAATGCCTTATTCCATATGCATGAAGCTGCAAGGGGGGGGGAGCTGAAACCCACTACCATATCCCTACAGCTGGCTGATAGATCCATCAAGTACCCTTTGAGTCTTCTCGAGGATGTCCGACTACAAGTGGGAAAGTTCTTCATCCCACTTGACTTCGTGGTTATAGAGATGGAGGAAGACTCCCGCATCCCTATCATTTTGGGGCAACCTTTCCTAGCCATTGCGGGAGCTATGATAGACCTGAAGAATGGCAAACTTTCCCTTCAAGTAGAGGATGAGAAGGTGGAGTTTAGCTTGCCACAAGTTATGGCCTCCCCCACCTCAGGCGACTCATGCTGTAGAGTCAATGTATTAGAGAAAACCCTCAACCAGAAGGGCAAGGCCCAACTTTCTATGGAGGACCCATTGGAGGCCGCATTGATTGGTTGCTATGCAACTGACTCATGTTCGGGGGAGAAGGAGGAGTATGCCAGACTCCTCAATGAGCCTACTGCCTACATGCCTAGGCAGTCCCGCAAAGAGATCCTTGGTGTGGAGGAGCTCACCTCCAAGAAAGAAGAGGAGTGCCCACCGAAGGTAGAACTAGAACCTCTACCTTCCCATCTCAGGTATGAATTTCTCGACTCCTCCCATCAGTTTCCCATTATCGTTAATGCTAAACTAGATGGCCCCCAGTTGGAACAATTGCTGGATCTGCTTCGTAAGCATAGGGGTACCATTGGGTATAGTGTCGATGATATTCAGGGACTTAGTCCTTCGTTTTGCATACACCGTATTTTTCTTGATGACAGTCATTGCCCCTCCCAACAACCTCAGTGTCGTCTAAATCCTAACATGCAAGAGGTTGTTAAAAAACAGATTATTAAACTACCTGATGCTGGATCATCTACCCTATCTCAGACAGTGAGTGGGTGAGTCCAGTTGTAACGCCCCACCTGAAGGAGGCAGGTGCGTCACCGCCGTGGATGCCCGATTAAGAACACCCACAAGGCTATCTCAACTTCTTAACCTTAATCAATCGGTTAATAGACGATAGCAGCGGAAGTTCTTATCAAAGTCGAACTAAAGTTGGATAGGGTTATTTTAAAATCATGCATTACATACATATTTAACCGTATCCATAGTGTTCTTACATATATGCGAACTAAAAATACATTCAAAACTATATTTATTAAACATAATCATAGCATAAACATACAATAAGACTTGCATTTCCAACTAGGTTCTTCAAAAGTGTTTCACAGCTGGCTAGCTTTCTTAATGCTCATACGATCCCTTTTTGCTTCCAAAACCTAAAAAATGGTGAGGTCATGAGCTCCCCGAGCCCAGTGAATAATCCTTATCTTCCCCGTTGTTATACTTTGCACATTAACCGGTTAACACACAATCACACAGTACACATATCTTATGACATAGAGAGAACATCACATATGGCATATAGAAGGCGATAAGAGAACATGCATATGCTTTAAGAATCAAAATAAGCTCATACCTTCCATATCTAATATGTTCACAAATATCACAAACACACACAAACACATTTATGTCATGGAACAGGCAATTAGAGTAGCTTAGTCGTACTTGTCCTATACTAGGTACGATTCAAGGACTCTTGTTTTCACTTAAGTCCCTAAACAAACTCTGCTGTTAGTCTATTCACTAAACTAACCATGATTGTCCCATACTAATTATGTCCTTTGGGCTCATAGTCCTCATTAGAGTCCAAAAGAAAGCAAAATCTGCTAAGCAACCTAACAGCCTTCCCATAACGACAATCAGCACATACATCAAAGCAACTTTATCACAAAAGTTCGCATACTAGCCATAAACACATAACATGTGTCTTAAAACATGCTTAGCATTCATATATGCATTTCAAAATCAATCACATGCTCATAGATATTTTGAATGAACCTTCAAATTCAAAACCAAATTCAAAATCCAAGACTGAGATCAAAATTAATTTCATAACTTATTCAAATTTCAAATCCAAGCGAAACCCAATTCCATATCATATCCAAAATCCAAATCCAAACCAAACAAATTCCATAACATATCCAAAGTCCAAATTCAAGCCAAAATCAATTTCACAACACGTCACATATCCTTAACTGAAGGCAAAACTTTTAGTTTAGGGGAAATCAACCCATGACTCATGCAAAGAACCATTAGAAAACACAAGAGTCACAAACACATCCTGGAGGACCGGGCGATGCCCACTCAAGGTACCAACCAGGGACCCAACGCTCTAGAGTATGTAGATGCCCTCAAATCACAAACTATGGAGTCACTATATCCTGGCAAACCAAAGATCCACACAGCTCTCAAATAACACAAACTGAGTAGTCAATTGGCGGACCGGGCATTGCCCACTCAAGGTGCCAACCAACGACCCACACAACTCCCAAATAACACAAACTGAAGAGTTAATTGGCAGACCGGGTAACGCCCACTCAAGGTACCAACCAACGATTCATACAGCTCCAAACACAAAGGCAACCTCTTTCCCCAAAACATAACTTAATGAAATCATATAGTCATAACTTTTTCTTCAAAGACCTTCAATTCCACAATTTGAACAAAAACTTAATCAAAACAAAGCATAATTCTATTCAAAATACTTTTCACAAGTTTCCAATAAATCATAACCACATTTTACTGTTATAATGGTAATGTGTGAAATTGTCACCAACGTGATGAATATTTAATTTATGCATACGAATGACCCATAATTACACCAAAAATAATGTTTCACTCAAAAATTCATAACTCCAAGGATACACATCCAACATGAACAAAAATTGGCAGACAATTACAAAATAATATCATGCATTAACTATAATATTTTCATAATTTTATGCTGAGGCAATCTTCCATAATTATCAAAGCAGTACCAAGAATTATGCTTTAAAATAGCACAACTTCAATCAAAAATCCACAACTCATGATGTACATCTCCCAAGTTCATAAAACGTTCCAGAAAATTTACAAACATCATGGAGAACATATGTTAAAAGTTTCACAATTTTATACCAAGCTAATAATTACCAGAAAATTCAGATAACAACTGAACTATGGGCACTAAAACATGACAGTTGAATCGAAACTTCACAACTCACAAAGTACATATCCAAAATTTACTTAACTTCACAGAAAATTGCCAAATAATATGAATATTCTACAGTAAAATGTTCATAATTTTTCTCCAACCCAATAGCTCACTATAATCAAAACATTAACTGAATTTCAGCATAAATTTACAGGGAAGATTTCAATAAAAAATTCGCAACTCACACACCACATATCAAAACTTCTCGAAAATTTACAGGGCGTTGCCCAATATAATGGGTAACCTATAGTAAAAATGTCAGTAATTTTAACCAGCCCAATAATTGACAAAAAAATCAAATAGTAGCAGGTTGTGTGCAAAATCCGAAAATTCAACATTTATTTTTCAATTCTCTTATTCATCCAATACCAATAATCAATCCAAAAATCTATAGTTTAGCATATATATATGCACAAAATCAAAACATAAATGTCAACCCACAACATTCACATAACTTTAAAATCAAAAATCACCAATACGATTTTGGATGTGTTTCTAATAACTGAATTTAGGGTTTTAATCTACTCAACTTTAAAACATCAAATTCATAACTCCAATTCTCAATTGATTTCCCTAAATTCAAACATAAATCAACAAATTAATCTTGTCCTAATTAATTTTAGATTGAGAAAGACAAGAATTACTCCCCTTGGCTTGATTTTAAAAATTCAAAAGCTTAATCTTCTCCTCTTCCTCCTCCTCCTTCTTCTTCCTCTCTTCTCTTTCTCTCTGATTTCATGAGTTGGGGTTGGGGTTTGGGGAAGAAGGCATAGAAATCCCCTCTCCCCTCATATTTATCTCATAAGCTTCAAAAATATCCCCTTCCCCTTTTGGTAAATATCTTGTGATATTTTCAAGAAAAATCTCCTTTTTTTTTGGTCAAGCCCCCCTTTTTTGGTACAATTGCTAGATGAGACACACCCTAATTATTTCCCAAAACATAATAATAATAATAATAATAATATCGAACACACACATGTGTTTAAAATAAAATGCGTACCACATACGCATAATTTACATATGGCGCATAGTTCAAAATAAGTCACAAAAATTTCGAGGCATTACACTAGTTCAGGTAGTCCCCAAAAAGCGAGGAATGACTGTCATAAAGAATGAGTAGGATGAGCTTATTTTCACTAGGATTGTGAGCGGGTAGGGAATGTGCATTGATTACCGTAGACTAAATCAAGCCATCCGGAAAGATCATTTCCCCTCCTCTTCATTGACCAAATGTTACAAAGGTTGGCACGACATTCTTTCTTCTGTTATTTGGATGGTTATTCAGGTTTCTTTCAGATTCCTATCCACCCTGATGACCAGGAGAAGAAGACTTTCACGTGCCCGTATGGTACCTTCGCTTATCGAAGGATGCCATTCGGATTGTGCAATGCCCCTACCACTTTCCAGCGATGCATGACCGCCATATTCTCCGATTTTATTGAAAATATCATGGAGGTGTTTATGGATGACTTCTCCGTTTATGGAGGTACCTTTGCCCTTTGTTTAGAAAACTTAACCAAGATACTCCGTAGATGCGAAGAAGTCAACCTAGTGCTAAATTAGGAGAAGTGTCACTTTATGGTACAGGAGGGGGTAGTACTAGGTCATGTCATTTATGCTAGGGGCATCGAGGTGGATAGAGCAAAAGTTGAGGTCATTGAGCGATTGCCCCATCCTACTTCGGTAAAAGGGGCACGGAGTTTCCTTGGTCATGCGGGGTTTTATCGCCGCTTTATCAAGGATTTCTCTAAGATTGCTAAACCTCTTACTCAGCTACTCGCCCAGGATGCCCCGTTTATCTTTATTGATGAGTGCTACGAGGCTTTTTGCAGGATCAAACAGGCAATGATTTTTGCCCCCATCATACAACCACTGGATTGGGATCTCCCATTTGAGATCATGTGCGATGCTAGCGACCATACGGTGGGGGCAGTTCTTGGGCAAAGGAACAATAAGAAGCCAGTGGTGATCTACTATGCCAGTAGAACATTGGATGAGGCGCAGCAGAACTACATCACAACTGAGAAGGAGCTGCTTACGGTCGTGTACACGATGGAGAAGTTTAGACCTTATCTCCTATGTTCTAAGGCCATCGTGTACACCAACTATTCTGCACTCAAGCACCTCCTCGAGAAGAAGGATGCTAAGCCTCGCCTCATCCAGTGGATTTTGCTACTCCAGGCTCGTTATTGAGAGGCACGACATCCCCATTGATGATGCTTTTCCTGACGAGCATCTCATGGGCATCACCTCAGGACAAGCCCCATGGTTCGCCGACTATGCGAACTACCGAGCTTCGGGAATCCTCCCCCATGATTTATCCTCCCACCAGAAAAAGAAATTCCTCCATGATGTCAAGACATATTTCTGGGAGGAGCCCTTCCTTTACAAGCTGTGTAAGGATGGGATTTGCAGGCGATGCCTTCCTGAGGGGGAAATTCAGAGTGTGATCTCCCATTGTCACGACTCTCCTTGTGGAGGACATGCTAGCACCTCCAAGACAGCTGCTAAAGTGCTCCAAGCAGGGTTCTTTTGGCCCTCACTCTTCAAGGACGTCCATGCATATGTTCGCGCATGTGATCGCTGCCAACGAATGGGGAATCTGTCCAAGAAAAATGAGATGACCCTTAACTTTATCCTTGAAGTTGAAATCTTCGATGTTTGGGGCATCGACTTTATGGGACCTTTCTCGTCTTCGAGGGGCAATAAGTACATCCTAGTTGCCGTGGACTACTTCTCCAAGTGGGTGGAGGCAGTGGCTAGCCCTACCAATGACTCTAGGGTAGTGGCTAAACTTTTCAAGAAGATTATATTCCCTTGTTTTGGAGTCCCAAGGGTGTTAATAAGTGACAATGGGCTGCATTTCATAGAGAAGAAACTGGAAACTCTTTTGAGGAAATATGGAGTGCACCACAACTATGGACTTGGCTACCACCCTCAAACTAATAGTCAAGTAGAGATCTCCAACCCGGAAATCAAGTCCATTTTGGAGAAAACAGTTGCAAGATCACGAAAGGATTGGGTGGACAAGCTCGATGACACCATTTGGGCCTATCGTACGACCTTCAAGACCCCTATTGACACCACCCCTTTTCGACTCATCTAAGGCAAGCCTTGTCACCTCCTTGTGGAGCTGGAACACAAGGCTTACTGGGCCATCAAGCACCTAAACTTCGATTTGAAGTCCATGGGGGAGAAGAGGATGTTGCAGTTGAATGAACTCGAGGAGAACCATTTGGATGCCTATGACAGTTCTCGACTCTACAAGGAGCGAACTAAGCGGTGGCATGATAAGTTTATCAACTGCCGCGAGTTTCGGGAAGGCTACTCAGTTCTTCTTTTCAATTCCTGCTTAAAGCTTTTCCCTGTGAAACTTTGCTCTACATAGTCGGGTCCCTTCAAGGTGCTGAAGGTATATCCATATGGGGCTATTGAAATTGGCAATGAGACCACCGACTCATTCAAGGTGAACGGGTCCCACTTGAAACACTACATCGCCGGTGAGTCACTTGAGGGGAAGGTCATACGTGCCCTCCCCGATGTCTCTTCTCCTTTGAGATCCTTGGGGTCAAGCTCGGGACCTAAAACAAGCGCTTCTTGGGAGGCAACCCAAGCTTTACTGCTTTAAAAAAAAAAAAGAAAATGCGAAAAAAAGGGAGAGATGGGAGGAAAAAGTTCAAGGAAAAAATGAGTGAGAAAAAGAAGCAACAGATTTGAAAGGAGATGACTTAGAGGGTAGAAAGTTGGCATGGGCACCCCATGCAGGGCAGCATAGCCGTGCCACATCTTCTCAAGATTTCAAGGAAAAAAAGAGGGAGCAAGAAAAGATATGGGCCAATAGTCAGAAAATTGGCATAGTTGCACCGTGCCTTATGGCACGACCGTGCCACTTTTTAGATTAACAGCATAGGCAGCATTGTGGCACGGGTGCCCCATGCCTAGTGGCACAACCATGCCACATTAAAAATCTGCTAAAAAGCCAATTTCTTCTTCTTCCTCCTCCTTCCCCATTCAAACTCTCTTCTTTGTCTCTCTAAAGCACGAAAAGTCCCTCTCTTTCCCTTACCATTACCCACTCCAATCTTGCCCCAAAACTCTCAAATTTTTTCAAATTTCTCCATTTTTCTTCAATTTCTTCAGTTCCCTTTATTGTCCTCTCAAAATTTCTCACCTTTTGTTCTCAAACTCATCCTATTCCACAACTCATTTTGTCTCTCTAAAACCCTAACCTCCATTGTTGAAGTTGAAGGTTGTAGAGAAAGAAATTGGCCCATCTCTTGCTATTTTCAGCTCCCACCTCCACTTTTGGGTCCTGATCTGTGTTCATTCACACCATGGGCAAGAAACAAGTTGGAGAGGCTACAAGGGCTCCATCCCAACCCAAGAAATCATCAAGGGCAACCTCCTCTTCAGCTGCAACCGCTTCTGCTAAAGGTACTAAGGATGCATAGCCTCTCATTTTACCTGCTAGCACTAAGGGTTTGCAATTTGCCAGTGATGAACAAAAGTCATGCTATAAGCTTTTAGCCACTAGAAACACTAGTGAGCAAAAATATTTTCATGCTGATTCATTGAGATCTTTGGGAATGTTGGATGATATGTTGACTCTACTTGGTAGATTAGGATGGACTAAGTATATAAACATGCAATGTACATCCTATGACCGCCTTATGATTGATTTTTTGAGTTCTCTCAATATCGATTGGGATGGTAATTATGGTGGTCATGAGGTAGCCATTTATTTTTGAATGTTCAACATCGACCACCAGATGAGCTTGAGGATGTTTAATGAACTATTGAGATTCTCGGTGGTCAATAGGGCTTTTAGAGATGTGCCCTCGTGGTGACCTGATCCCATTTGGCTGAGCATCACCTATTCTAAACGGAAGGAGTATATTGATAAGTGGGGGAGACCTAGGGTTTTTGACCCCCGACAGGCCAAGGTTACCGACATTTGTAATGTTAACCTGCGGAACCTTTAGCGCCTAACCACCAACATCATTTTCGGGTGCAACGACAACCAGAATGGTTGTTGGAAGACCGAATTTTTTATTATCTAGTGCGCCCTGTCAAGCACCCCCATGGACACAGGGGCATTCATAATCTGCCACTTGGCGGAAGTAGCCAAGACCAGCAATCGAAACGTCATTAGCGTTGGCGGCAATGTTACCGCCATTGCTAATGCCCCAGGCTACGGCTCGAGGCTCTCTATTCTTGAGCCTCATTTCCTACGTGGTCACCTAAACCTTGGCACCCTCTATCATATGCATATTATCGACACTCGAGGTAACTCCATTCGGTATCCCCACCACAAAGCCATCCTTTTCACCCTTTCCAGTGCTGAGTGCACCACAGTCGCTAACAAAAGAAATTGGAACTACGATCGGAAGACTATTAGGGCAACTGTTCTACCTAGGGAGGAACAGTTAGCGATTGATGATGACATTGAGTTTGATGAGGCGGGAGATAATGAGCATGATGAAAAGGAGGAGGAGGACATTGATGCGGGCTGAGGAGAGCCTGAGCCCGAGGATACCCCTGCTGAGGAGGCAGCCATCCTACCACCTCCACCACCACTTTACCCACCGTTCACCCATGAGATGGGTGGGTCTTCTTCCTCAGCGGCATACATACCGCTTGACCCCACCTTTCTCTAGTCTTTCTCCAACCTCTAAGTGGAGGTTTCAGGGCTTTGGGAGGGATTCGCAGGCATGCGTGCGGACATCGATCGCCTATCCGGGCGCATGGACTCTATTGAGGAGAGAGTCCTATTTTCAGGGTTTCGTCGACCGCCAGGAGGAGCGGGAGCGACGGTGGATTCAGAGGGAGGAGGAAAGGGCTATGCGGGAAGCCCGGGAGTATGAAGAGCGTTGGCAGATGAACGAGCTACTTTGGTGCCAGTCAGAGTCCATTCGACAGATGGAGGAGCATTTACGCTCCTTTAAGGGTGATCAGGGTGGCTCCTCACCCTTTCCATCTTATGCTTCCTCAACCTTCCATCCATTTCCTCCGTATTTCTGGCCACCTCTAGGGCTCGACGACACCCAATGACTGTAAGTGTATTCCCCCTTCCCCTTCTTTTATCATGCATCATATCTTCATTGTTGATAATGAAGGGTGCAAGCATGTTGGGGTGGGTATATCTGTTTAGTGGGGTGCATTGTATATATTTCCTCGCATTTAACACTTTAGCTTTCATTCTAGTTTAGCAGCATTTTTAGAGTGCATTAGTTTTCCTTTTATTTCTCCATTTAGAAAAGCATGTAGGATAATGCATATAGGTAGGTGATGCATTGTACATATTTTATTTCCTAACCCTTGGTCTTGAGTGGAAATGTGTTGAGTGGAGCTTCACAAGACTGCGAGGTAATTCTTCTTACTCTTCTCCTCATTTATCCACTAGTTGACTACTTAGGGTGATTTATTGCTTAGTGACTACTGCTTTAACAAAAAACCTTTTGAAAAAAACCCCATCCTATGATGATAATCAAGGCATTGGTGATCAGTTGGTTGACATGGTTGTGTATATTTGTGGGTTATTTGTGGCAAATGCCTTTGGTTGATGATTTTGAAAGCGTTTTGACCGCATTGTTTGGTTTGCATACTATTTGCCCTTGAACGTCCCTCATCATGATTGATTATCCCTTTTAAGTGGGGCATTTCTGGGGCTAGTTGTGTGTTTGGTAATGTGACCCGTGAGATTTTGAGCATATAGACTAATTCATCAATTTAGTCTCATAATTTGTTTCATGTGTGTCGCTTCCATGACTACATCTCTAGAACTTTCTTTGATTCTATTTGAAATCGCATTTAGCCTGTGCATTACGATAATATGATAGAGGCATTCATTTGTTTTATGAGCTACATAGCCAAATCTACCACCCTTGATTGAATGTTTTGACCCCTTGCTTACCCCTTTGAGCCTTGCCCATTTTTGTTGTGAACCCCTTCACTATTAGTTATTGGCCTAAACACATGTCCTACCTCTAAGCCAAAGCTAGTGGGGCAACACTTCGTTATTTTGTTGGTAGTTTTTGGGTGTTATACAAATTGGTGGTTCATTTTGGTATATGCAGGGATGTATCATGGTGATCATTGGGAATTGAGTGTATAGTTATTGAGCATGCCAATCATTCATTTCCCTTTCAAAAAAATAAATAAAGAAAGAAAAACATGTCTTCAAAAAAAAAAAGAGAGAAAAAAAGGAGACTTGTTGAAATTCAAATGAAAAAAAAAGAAAAGAAGTAGTGAATGAGAGTGTTTGGCATGTTGTCGTAGTTCATTCCTAATGGTCCATCTGCTTAAGGGTGTATTCTTAGTGTGTTCTAGGAGAGTGTGGTATAGTTGGTTCAATTGTTGGTTGCTCACTAGCTTTGGCTGTTAGCTCCTCATTTTCCAAATTGTTTGTCCCTCTTCTACCTATGCCCTTAGCCCCATTACAACCCTAAAAAGTCCTCTTGATTATTGTTTTGCATATTGCACTTTCGCGGTGGAGAATTGAGAATCTCACCAAGCCTATGGTAGTTTGTTCGATTGGAAGAGAGTTGAATGAACCTTCTTACATCTGAAACACATGTGAGGGAGTGCATTTGCCTTGTTCCCCCTATGAGAGTCACTTCCAGGCCTTCTAGCCCGCCACTTATTTGGAGGCGTCTTGATTGGGGAAGGGTGTGATATGGTATGACGGGATGCTAACTTCGACAGTTTGGTTTTCCAAACGATGTTTAAATGAGTTTTGAAACAACGTATTTATGCCTTGAATTGTTCCACTAGTTGTGCACACCTATGCTTGATTTGACTTATTTTCCATACGCCTTGCCTGAGGAGGCGAGTAATTAGAGGTCTCAACCCCTTGTCAATTTATTCACGTCTTAGTCTTGCTTGGTGATAAGCAAGAAATAAGCATGGGGGAGTTGATAAACCTCTATTTTACCTCCTTTAGACATGATTTTTACTTCTCATTTCGGCGATTTTTGGTAAAAATTTAAGACTATAGAGGTTGATTAGATGTTCTTTACCCCAAATCTGCCTATATGATGTGTTTTTATGTTTTCAGGAGTTCAATTGGAAGAAATGAGGAAAACAAGCTAATGCCACACCAAAAAGGAGCCGAAAAGGTAGATTTTGAGCCAAAAGGAAGTGGCATGGGGGCACCGTGCCAGGCAGGGTGACTGTGCCACCCAAGGAAACAAGAAAACGCGAGGTAGCAAAGCCGCACTATAGCACTGTGCCGCATGGCACAACCGTGCCACTTTAGTGACTCCCGATTAATTGCTAAGGAGTGTTGTAATTTGGATTATTCAGTTTTTTTCTCTCTTCTTCTTTCTCGAAAACGACGACTTTAGGTTTTCTTTAGATTGGTTTTGTTATTTTTGATTTCAAGGCATTGGATTGGAATCGATTGATGCATTTGGTAGATTTTTGCTGCAGTTGATGAAAAGTACATTCCTTTACCTTTTTCCTTTTGTGTTTTAGTTCAAAGTTAATACTTTCATTCATGTTCGCATTCTTGATTATGGTTGTGATTGAAATGATAATTTGAGGCTAAATTTGTTGTCTTGGATTGGGCGTAGCCCCTATTGTGCGAATCGGAACCTTGCTCTGGGTTTTGTGAATGAACGCCCATGTTATAATTGAAATCTCACTTAGCATGCCAGCTGTTCGATGAATTGCCTGAGAGGGTTGTATTCATGTTTGTAATTGGGGTTTAGGAGATTAATGAAAGTTAAATCCTCTACCTAGAGTTACTTTGTGAGCAATTGGATTTCTTAACATGAAAATAGTTAGGGTTTCAATTAGGAATTAAGGGTTACTCAATCTTGTGGTTTCGTGATTCTGGTTTCATGACAATAGATAACTAAGATAGCTTGACCAGTCTAATGACCTTTTAGAGAAGGCGTGGATGTGCTTAACTTGTAACCATTCCATTTTAGTTGTCTGCGTGGGTCGAATTGCATGACTTAGTTTATAGTCCAAGGAGCACAATAGTGTGGTGAACCTCAATCCAGGACCCTTGTTAGTATTGATTTAGATAATAGCAGTAGTCTTCAGCAGAATAGAACTATTATTTAGTGAAAACCAATTTTAGTAGACTCTGGCCTAAATAGAGTGTTAAAGGTTGGTTCGGTGGTTGGAACCGAGTTCATTGTGGACACGACCCGTATTTGCCGTTGCGAGCTACAACTGGCGCCGTGCATTTGCGGTTACGCAATTTAAAATGTAACAGAGATTCCCAAGAATTTTCATCACATGGATTATGGCATGTGTAACAACAACAAACTTCACCATTACTCTTAATGGTGGAGCAGCAGGATAGTTTAAGGGAGGAAGGGGCCTTAGATAAGGGGATTCATTATCACATCTACTGTTTGTAGTTACAATGGAGTATCTATCTAGAGCCCTCAAGAATGCGTGTGCAACACCATCCTTCAGATACAACCTAGCCTGTAAGAAACATGGAATGGTGCACTTGATGTTTGCAGATGATCTGATGTTATTTTGTGCAGCAGAACTGAAATCAGTACAATGCCTGATGAGGGCCTTCCATGACTTCTCAAAAACACCACAGATTTAGTAGCTAATTACAGCAAATCAGAGATTGTCATAAGGGGTTGTAAACCACAAAGAGAGCAAGAGTTACTCCAAGCCACCGAGTTCTTAGAAGGATCGCTTCCCCTCAGGTACTTAGGGATCCCCATAACAGCAAGTAGACTAAGCAGAATGGAGTGCAGAAGATTGGTGGACAAAATCACAGCCATAATCAAAACTTACTCAATGAGAAACCTCTCCTATACAGGGAGTGCTGCCCTTATTCAATCAGTACTAATGGGGATATTTATATTTTGGGCAAGAGTGATAAAGCAAATAACTGCATTATGTAGGAATTTCATGTCGGGAGCTAATAGTGAGTACAAAAGAGCCCCTTATATGGCTTGGACAGAGGTCTGCTTACCAAAAGCAAATGGATGGGTGGGCCTTAAGAATCTAGATGCATAGAACAAAGCATAGATAGCAAAACTAGTATGGGAAGTGGCCAAGAAGAAATATAGCCTATGGATAAAATGGGTGCATGGGAAATACTTGATAAATAAGGACTAGTGGAACTACACCACAGTGAAGGATGTGTGCTGGTATTGGTCCAAACTGTGAATGGTCAAGGAAGAATTTAAGTGGAGAAGCTTAGAACAAAAAAAGTGGCACTGGAAAGGAAACCAAAGGAGGGAGTATAAAGTGAAAGAGGGGTATGAATGGTACCAAAACACTCAATCCAGAAGACTACCATGGACAAAAATAATCTGGACAACACTTGCTACGCCTAGGCATTCATTCATAGCATGGATTCTAATGCAACAGAAATTACCGTTGAATACCAGAACAGCTAGATACAACATGGGGTTCCCCATAGGCTGTGACCTCTGCAACGGGGAAGAAGAAACACAAGAGCATCTGTTCCTTAAATGCAAGTATGCTAAGAATATATGGGAAAACATAGCATCATGGATGAGACTAGAGTGTACAGCAACAAGTCTCCAGGAGTGGTGTGATTATACGATGCAAAGTCCCCTAACCATGATCCACAAAAAAAGCATATACTCTATGTTCACAGCAACAATATATCATATATGGAGAGCCTGAAATGAGTTGAAAAGCAAGGGTATACCAAAGGGATGGACAAACATACCATACAGCATCAAAGAGCACAAAGGACAAAGAATGTTGCACTTAGGCAAGAAAAAAAAAGGGGTCTAGGAAGTACATAGGTATGGTACTTAATAAAGGGTAGGTTACATGTATAGGTCGTACACAGGCTAACAAGGAATGAAAGATGAGTTTTTCTTGTGCAAATAAAAAAATATACATATGTATGTACATATACATATATATATGTACATGTATGTGTATATATATATAT
>JACYFF010010365.1:35294893-35331213 GCA_017589665.1 Selenicereus undatus | reverse complement strand
CCTGCAAATGAGATGGATCTTGAAGACCAAATTTTGACTCTCCCCATTATTTTCTCCACCAAAGACCTCCACTCCAGCTTGCTGAGTCTGCTTGATCTGATTGGGACACCCAAATACTTCAAGGGGAAGGAACCCTCTGAAAACTGTGTAATATGCATGCATTTAGCCTGCAGATCAGCATTACAGCCTCCTAAAACCACTTGGGATTTTGCTGAGTTGGCCTGCAGGCCAATGCATAGGTAAAAATCATGCAGCACATTCATGATAAGCTTCAAGGTTGGGGGGGTGTGCTTTGCTGCATATAAGCACATTATCAGCAAACATCAAGTGATTGAGTTGTAATGAAGAATAGCTTGGATGGAAAGCAAACTGAGGGTGGGTGCTGATAAGTCTCATCTGTCTGGTGAAATACTCCATGGTTAAAACAAAAAGTAGAGGGGAGAGAGAGTCCCCTTGTTTCAAGCCCCTTCCTTCTGGGAACTCCTCACCTATTTTCCCATTAACATGGACTGAAGAAGAAACAGAATGTAGGCATGACATAATCCAATCAACAAATTGATATGGAAATTTAAGAAGCTTCAAGAGGTCTTTGACAAACCTCCAATGCACTAAGTCAAAGGCCTTTTGAATGTCTATTTTCATGATACACCTGGGTGATATCCCCTTCCTAGTGTATCCTTTTACAATATCTTGACATATTAAGACATTGAATAGGATTGCCCTATCTTTGACAAATGCCCCTTGGTTTTGCTGGATGAGGTGTGGAAGGACATCTTTGAGTCTTGAACACAAGAGCTTTACAATGTATTTGTATATGACAGAGCAGCACGAGATTGGCCTAAAGTCCTTTGCCATGCTAGGGTTAGGTATTTTAGGCAATAAAACCAGTTTTGTCTTCCTAAAGAAAGGGGGAATGCTTGCTGTATGAAAAAAAAATGATGGATGGCCTAACATACTAGAGGGCATGTTATATCCCAAGTAGCCTTGAAGAAACTGCTATTGTATCCGTCAGGGCCTGGGGATTTGATGCTAGGTATAGAAAACATTGCTTCCTTAATGTTTGCTACTGTAAATGGGGAGCATAGAGTCACTTGCTGGGCAATTGAAAGTGTATTCCCCATTTCAATTACTTAAGGGTTCAGAGGATTAGTGGGGGAGCTAGGGCCTAGTAGTGTGCTGTAGTAGGTTTACAGGAGCTTGGAGACCTCCACAAATCCCTACTGCAGGTCACCCTTCTCATCATGTATGGTATAAACATAAGTTTCAAGCTTTCTTTGCTTTGCTTTTGCAAAGAAGTATTTGGTACTAGTATCTGCAAAATTGATCCATTCTGCCTTGCTCTGTTGCCTTAATATATCCATGATAGATGAAGTGATGGATATGTAGTGGTCCCTCATCCCTCTCTCCTTCAGTTTAAGCTCAGCATTACATGGCTAGGAAGAGAACTCCTGTTGGGCTTGTTCTAATGTAGCCCTTGCTTTCAGCTATTGGCTTCTTAGATCATGGTACTTGTCATTGTTTAGCTTTAGCAGTGCCTAACCAAAAACTCCTGAAGTTGCCTACATGGGTTGTAGATATGCTTAGGTAACATATCTTGGACCATGGGCTTAAATGAAATGTCTCTGATCCACATTTCACAGAACTGAAATGATCTTTTAGGTTTAGGACTTTCAATAAGATGAAGCATCAAGGGGGTATGATCAGAAAGCACAATGGCGAGGTAAAGAACCTGGCTAAAATCAAATTGGCTATGCCACATAGTATTAACGAAGGGTCTATCTATTCTGGACCATACAATTTTGTTTGTCCATGAATAATAGGGACCTCTATAGGGCAATTCCTGTAATTCACAAGAAGAAAGATAGTCTGCAAAAGGTTTAATCTCAAAATCATGAACTGTATTTCCCCTTATTCTATCCCCTACATATAAGATAGAGTTAAAATCCCCCATCACACACTATGCATCCTCTACTTCAGAAGCAATTTGTTCCAAAGCAGCCCATAAGTGATGTCTCTGTCCATCCTAATTATCTCCATAGACAAAGGTTATATAGGAGTGCTTCATTGTCAGCTGTGAAAAAACCTTACAGTGAATGTGCTGGTCAGACTTTGAAAGAAGCTGAACACCATACCATTGGGGTCTCCATGCTACCCAAATTCTGCCCTTATTAATAACATCAAAGTTGTGAACCCATTGCCAACCCCTAAAGAGTTTATTTGCTATAGTATCCACCTTGTGCATCTTGACTTTGGTTTCCAGCATCCCTATTAAACCAATTTGCTGCAGCTGCAAGAAGATGTGCATGTCCTCTTGCTTATTAGGCCAGTTCAGGCCTCTGACATTCCAGCTGCAAATCCTACCCATTGGGTTCTGGCCCCTCCACTTGAAGAACCTAACCTGCTTTATCTTGTTCTGAGTTCAACAGAGCTAGAAAAATATTAGGAGAGGAAGGCATCTCTGTATTGATATCTTGAGATAAGATCTGTCTTGCAGGGTTTCTTCTTTTGACCTGTACGAAACCTTCTTCATCCACGGTTGGGGCCTGTGGCTTTTTTCTTACTTGGGTAGGATCATCTATAGGTTGAACCACCCTCTATTCCTGCCTCACTATATGTTTTTTCCTACAGTTTTCAAGGTGGCCATACATACGACAATAGTCACAGTGTATAGGCTGCCACTCATAGGTGACTTGTTGCCTAATCAAAACGTCCTTCTCATTAGCAAACTCCACATAATCAGGAAAATCATATGATAGTGGGATATCAATTAAAATCCTGACATACTTGAGTAAAGATCTCTCCATTGTGTATCAATCTGTTTTGATAGTGCAACGCCCCCAGTCCCTAGGGCCGAAAGCGTTACGTTTTCTTAACATTTTACTTAATTGCTGGGACGAAACAAACAGAGTTTCCATTAAAAAATGATTGTTTCCAGGCTAAAAGCCTCACAATAAATCCCTGCAAATCAACGGAAGCGTAAACATTTAAAAGAAGCTCAACGGCTACGCGCCGGAGTTCATAAGTCAACGAGCCACTCGCTCGGAGTACACCAAACAGAATAGTTCATGAATAAAGAAGAAATGAAAGATACAACTCAACGGTTCACACAACCGGAGTATTGGGGTTTACATCCCAAAACATAGCTAACTTTAACCAGAAGACATAACACTAACTAGATGGTTGGCTCATGTGACCATACAGAGTGACTCATAAACAATATGCATTACATGAACTTAGAGTACTTGTTTACAAACGAGTATAAACTAAGTATACATAACATGACTTTATTAAACAAGTAAGATCCCTTCCAATGGGCACAAATGACACCTTGCAAGCAAGAACAGATTCCAGCTGATTCAACTTCTTTCTGTCATAAAGAAAACCTGGGGGAAAAGGGGAAAGAGTAGTGGGATGAGTAACCACACGTTCAGTGAGTATCCCCCAACCCCCTTAAAACCAAAACCGTTGCAGGCAATAATATCTTTACTAGTCACATATTATGTATTCATACTTTAATATCATATTAGGCATTCATAAAATTCCTATGGAAACATTACCAATCATAAACTTGACTTTAAGTACTAAACACATTTCTAGGTCTCTAAATGACCAAACTTCTTTACTAACAGGTAGTCAAACACTTAAACAAGTGACGAAGCTAAGCACAGAGATTTTCTTTTTCATAAATGTAACTTCTTAGCATTCTATTCGAACTATGCATGAAACCCTATTCACATGATGTGCACATAAGGTTATCTCTTTTTATAATCATACTTTTCCTGGTATTTCATTCATATGAGGTGCATAAGACATACACGTTTCAAGTCTCAATCAAATCTCATTCATAGAGTATGTATGAAATACCCTCATAAGACTTTCTTTTTCGTAAACATATCTTACTTAGCATCTCATTCACAAATTATACTTGGAACATGCATATAACACTTTTGATACTTCACTTAGATCTCATTCATATGATATGCATAAGTCATACACAGTAAACTTTCTTTCTTTTCTTTGAAAACACTTCATTTAGCCTCTTCAGGCTCATAAAAACTTTTCTCTTAGCCTCTTAAGGTTCATATTCTTGAAAGAATCTCTTTCATTTTGGTCTCATAATGACCCTTAAAAACTTTCTTTCTGAAATACTTAAAAAGGAGAAACGCCAACTGCTTTTCTCATTTAATAAGAAACTATTTCTGGGCATAAGATCATCACAAAGTGCTGGTTGGTAAAGATCTACACTCAATCCCAGTGAGATTAACTCACGCTAAGCTCTTACTCCTGGGATGGCAACTAGCTTTTGGACCTTAACCCTCGTCAGGGTCTCTAGGGACTACTCCCTAGGCTATAGGGATTCCCCCGTTCAAGCAGGTTCACTCCCTATCTATTGTCCCTAAGCACTTATCTTCATTTAAACTGGTCATAACGACTAATAAGTTTTGCTGCCTCTCACAGCGAAATCCTTTATCATGCAACTCACGCTTTTGTAAAGCTCTTTAGGGATTCCCTCGTGCAAGCGAGTTCACTCCCAAAACTGTATTCATTTAATTAAAATAGGCCATCATGCACTAATAGTTATGGCTATTATCATTTCAAAATATGAAATCTCTCTTTGAAAAACTCACCCTTATGCACATAATGCAATTTGAGCATTTAAGCACATATATCACATATATCACATTGGTAAGGGGGTCTACATATATCACATTTAAGCACTTCATAATCAATTCAACACAATGAGCCATACATGGCCTCGCAATCCACACGATTGCGGTCAATTCACAACCCGAACTCCCTCCTCACAAGCACCGTACCAGAAGAACCTCGAACCACTCACAGCTCTTCCCCAAACCATCCAACTACCATCTCAGTTTCAAATTCATTAATCCTATCATATTTTCAAGCTAGTTTAAAAGGAGACAGGGTTTAGGTACTCACCTGGTAAGCATCACCATTCAGCGGTGTGTTGTAGCAAGCATACGAACGCATACGTACCATTACATTCACGTATAAACCACAACACTTTATTTAGCAATTAGTAGGCCATTACGGAGTAGTTAAGCATACGAACGCAAACGTACCATGACACTTCAAGCTCATATGTAATCATGGAACGCCCAAACATATATAAACGTTAACATCCGATGCCCTTCGAAGTTTATACTCAGACATGAATTAACGAGAAAGTTTCGAATCAAGGCTAAACATAAATACTTTACACGCATGCTTTACTTCGAATTAAAACCTCTAACTTGAATTAATTAACTGATTCGAATCGACGCTAAACATACATAATTCACTTCGAATTAATATTTTAGGCATAAATTACCTAAGTCGATTCAAATCGAAGCTAAACATATATAATTCACTTTGAATTAAGTCTTTTAACATGCATTAGGTAATGTACGCGATTCGATGCTAAACACATTTCATTAACTTCGAAATTATTTCATTTGCATGCATTGGTTAACTAAATCGAATGGAAGCTTAACACGTAAAAGGGCTTCGATTTTAATTCTTTTTCATATATTAGCTAATTAAGTTGAATCGAAGCTAAGCACATTAATATAACTTCGATTTTAATGCTTTTTTACGCATTAACTCATTAACTTGAATCGATGCTAAACATGCTAAACTAACTTCGTTTTTAATTCTTTTTCATATATTAGCTAATTAACTTGAGTCGAAGCTAAGCACGTTAATATAACTTCGATTTTAATTCCTTTTCATGCATTAACTCATTAACTTGAATCGATGCTAAACACGTTAAACTAACTTCGTTTTTAATTCTTTTTCATGCATCAACTACTTAACTTGAATCGATGCTAAATACATATAGTTCACTTCAAATTAGCAATTCGGGCATAAATAAACTTAACATGTCCGAATCGATTCTAAACATGCATAGCTTCTCATCACATAATCCATGAAATTAACTAAGCCTAAGCTGACACAAATCATCGTTTAGGTTAAAACATTTCGAAATTAATACTAATTTAGGAGGCGAGGAACAACCACCTCGATTCCAAGCTAGTAAACCGACTTCGGGTTTGGTTCGGTTGGCATGCACGGAATTTGGCTTGCCCCCTTTTGTTTCCCCACTCGCTGGTTGCTGTTGCTGCCTATCTCCAGCCCTCGTTTGGTTTGGTTCTGGTCAAATTCGAGCCCACCACTAGTAGTGGGAATAGTGGTGGTGGCGTGGGCTGCGACGATGGTGGCATTGGAGGTTTCAAACCCTAACCCTTCTTGAACCGTGGCTCCCGCTCAACCCATCTCTTTCTCACTAGCTCACGCATGAACCGACCCTACCAGCGCCGGCCGCCTTGGCCACCGGAACAGTGCCCCAGTCACCGGAATTGCGCCCAATTCTCGCGGTGCTTGGAATTCCATTTCGCTCGACCTCTCCCTCTCTCTGTGGCAGTTGTGTCAGGCTGGTGGAGGAGCCTTCGGGCTGGCGTGCGCATCGGCGTGGCGCCACCGCCGCCGACCTCCTCTCTCTTTCGCTCATCCCTCTCTCTCCTCCTTCTCCTCTTTATCTCTCTTGGTGTCGGGGTCACGGGGCTGGTTGAGACCCCTCCTTCTCGTCTCTTTTTTTTTTTTGAAACAAGAAAGAGCTTCGCCCCTTTTGTCCCTTTTTTTTTTACTCAAGCTGATCAGTAATTGGCGCTGTTAGTCTAGTTCATATCTCAAACTCTACACCCGAATCACTAATACGGCCTTCGTACGTCAAGGTTCGATTTTCATAGACCTCGAAACTAATTCTAAGGTAACAACCTAATCGTTTTCGGGAAACGACTAAATAAATTGCATAACGACTAAATTAAACTATCGATATAATTTAAAGGCATAAATCGCACGAATTTACTTTAAAATCAATAATAGCAATAATAATCCCTTTTTAATAAAATTACTCCTCCCAAAAGCACGTCGATAATCATTTAACTCTTATAGTTACTAAAAATACGATTTTATAACGTAAAAAGATAAAACAGTTACCTTAAGGAAAATATAAAAACGCGGGTCTTACACTCTTCTCCCCTTAAAAGAATTTCGCCCTCGAAATTCTAGATCTAAGTTCGGTCTTCCCTAGAAAGCATGCACACAACTAGGATCTACGCGATAGGTTTTCAAAAGGTTTCATTTTAGAAACACTACTTTTAAATCGAAAGAAAATCGCTTATGGTTTCCAGCCTCCTCCTCGCTAATCCTCTTCAGGCGTCTACACACTCTATTTAGGCGTCGAGGGTAAATCACATTGAAGAGGGGCAATTGAGTTGGCGTGGAAAACCATATCGAGTTTATTTTGAAGAATAAACAAAGATTTTCGATAATCTAGACTCAGTTAGCATGGCAAGCAGTAATTCTATGCATATGCATCTATAAGTGGGCTTCTAAAGGCATGACAATCGAGACAATGACATCTTAAGGTCATACACTAGCGGTCTCATTCTAAACATGAATTCAAGTCACCTTTGGAATCGCAATGGTTAACATGAAGACTCCTATAACACATTAGAACAACAAAAGCGTCACATAGCACCACATAGGATCAGTTAAGCATAATAGCATCGCATAATATGGCATAGTATCAGTAATTTTGCGTTCTTAAACCTAGGAGCTACTCATAACATGGAACCGGCTAAGGTACATATGGAAAGCAATTACAAAAAGGGAGCATGCGACACTAATGTTCGTATGTTTATACATCCGTCACAACTAGCCTTTAGGCCTCGTATTCATGGCGACTTAGACATGACATGCTAAAATCATATGAAGGGGTTAACTCAGTCGGGTTCATTCTGAAACATGAAGGTATTAGGCCAATCTAAGGTTAAATCATTTACTAAAAGGTTATTACATCACACTAAGGTAGGAAAAACATCAAATTATACCAAACTGGCAATGAAAGAACTTGAAGCAACACTTGAGACCACATTGACATCACGTGGGGTTAACAGCAGAGCACAGAAGGTCAAGGATTACGAATAGCATGAACTAGCACGGAAGGTTTTTCCTAGGGTCACTACTTGGAGCTGACTGCCTCTTAAGCCATAGATTCGTACGAAAGAATGGTTATGCTCCTAAGGTCATTTCATCATGCTTCAAATACTGGCGCATGCAGTTACTTAGCCAAAACATGGTATTGTAGAAGTCTCATAATGCAAACAATGAGTCAGTGATCATATCATGTTATGAATTACAAAACTTATATTATCTGGATGACCAAGTCGTATACCATACCAACTTAAGTCAAGCAAACACCAAGTAGTGCAACAACTTATTTACAATCACATAACTAGTCATGACCTAATTCCTATAGTGTATTAATGTTCGCGCATAACAGACGTGAGTGTCCACATATAGGATGACATGACCCTAAATGCTCTACGATGCTGCTTTCTTACACATGAGATACATATGTCTATGAACGTGATTCATGTAAATGCAGCTCTATTGTCATCTATTCACGCATTACATACATCAAGTCCAACTTATCCAACTATAATACGAGAGAACAATATTGATGGGCTATAACTGATGATCCAAGAGTTATGGTGTGAAACTAGCTACGTAAATCAAATCGTTCTAACTAACACAGTCACATGTTCAAGCAAACTCAAACCACGCAATTATAAAAAAACTCACTTCGTTGGCATTTGATCACAAACACGTCGATGGTTACACACAAAAATCATATCTATATGTATTCGTATGGTCTTACATAGCACATGACATCATAATACATTTTTAAGACATGCGGACCCACATGTTGTCACATAGAAAGAATACCTAGACGTGTAAGTATGCATGTAATCCCCGCTTTTGCAGCGTATGGTCAATGGTATGCCTTAAACCTCATCCAATTTAGCAAAGATTGGTGTTGAGCCACTAGAATTGTGCGAGTATGGTTGACATCAATGGCCTTATAGGCACACGTTGAGGTCTTACAAGGTACATCCATCCCATAGGTGATCATACGAGTCTCACTGTAGTTCGCTTACCTTAGTGGAGATCATTACTAAGCACAATTCCAAAGCCCGCTAGGTTCTTCCTCCCTTTCGCTTTCTAGGTGTATTAGGGTTTCTCCAAGCCAAAACATCGTCACCCCAGTCACGAATAACAATCCATATAATAGAAAGCAAGTGATACACGGCTTAGGCAACAATGGCAATGAAGGACAACATATTGAATTAGTGAGTATACTACCACAAAAGGGGGGGTAAATTGTGGTGTCTGATTTTCGCGTTGTGAATGAAACAAACACCCCTGTGACTTGTTTGCAGAGGGTGTTCTCAGATATAGCAAATGCGAAAATCACCAAGATAAATGCGGAAAATAAAGCACACACAATTTTTACGTGGAAAACACCTCTAGCCCAACTGAGGTGTGAAAAACCACGACCTACCTCGTGTAGGATTTAACCACTTCACTAAACCGGGCTTAACTCGTTACAATTGTAACACACCTTGTTACAACCTTGCAACCACGTAATCTCCTTCTCTAAGGCAGATTACACCACGTCCAAATCTCACCAGATAGGACACGTCCAAAGTCCACACGACTAGGACACACTCTTTCACTATTGACTGATCTGAGATCAAGGTCAACAAACACCTTACTGGGGTGCTTCTTACTAAGTAGATGTAAGGTACAATAAAGATCCTATTATGCCAATATATCGAAAGCTTGGTTTAAACACAACTTGAGTTGGTTTTTCTTTTCACAAGAATACTTCAAAAACTCTTCTAGAAAAACCTCTTTTTGAAATTTCGTATATGCTGTGTGTTTCCAGGTTTTCACTCTTTGCTTTCTTTTCTTCACTTTTCTCTCAATGTCTCAGTGTCTGTGTAGGCGAAAGGGCTGAGCTTTTTATGTAAAAAACCCAACGGTCAAAATCCAAGGAGAAGAGAAGAATTCAGCTAAGTTTGGAAAAGGATTTTCAAGAGAGATATTCCCAACGGCTAGTGGCAAGTTTTTCCAAGTTATAAGGGATTTGTTATCTCAAGAGATAACCCTTATCTTTTCATAGCCGTGAAGAAGATTCAAAAGCAACCAGAAATCTTCAGTTTTGGGATTTTTTATCAAATCTGAAAATATGGGTAAAGGAAAATATTTAGATTTGGCAAATTCCCCAAAAACTATTTTCGCAAATCTCCCATAATATATTCAAGGAATATCCTTTCCAGAAGGATAGCAATCTTGGGGTTTAAGAAAAGTATACTGGAGATTTTGGCCAACCAAAATGAATTTTCAAAGATAACCGGGTATGGCCACTTCAGTTCAGAATCACCCTAGGTACCCTGTTTGTAGGGTTGTTCGCAACTGGTGTTCTGAAGTACTTAGTGCGAATACCGATTCAAGAGGTGTTTAAAAAGCGTTTTCAATATTGGCATATTAACAAGAGTCTAAATAAATAAAACCTATATACCCAAGACTTCTTGTTTTGAACCAGTCATCTTGTCCAAGATTTGTAGAGCTGCTGTGAACACCAAGGCCACCTTGTTTGCTGGGGTTGTTCTTTGCATTGCTAGAGTTTCGGAACCACATGCTTTACATCGAGCTGATCTTGCTAGAGTCCAGGAACAACATGCTTTTACAATCGAGTTGTTCTTAATATAGAACCACCAAGTAGAACCTGTTTTAAATACTTGTTCTCACATGTAGCAAACCAGTTAATACAAAAAAGAAAACACCAGTTAGGCCTGTTTGGAGATCGTGTTTGGAGCAACATTACTTCGACAAATTTTTACACTTGGATTTGTTATCATCAAAACTTAATCAAAATAACTCAACAAATTCCCCCTTTTTGATGATGACAAACCAAGTGACCATATTGACAAAACAACAAAAAAAATTGAATGTTGATAGTGATCCACGTAAGTCATTTTCACTCTCCTTCATTCTCATATTCAATCAAAAGGTTTTTGTCAATTGGTTTCTCACTCTGCTTCCCCCTTTTGGCATCATAAAAAGCAAGAACAACATAAGGTAAAGCGTATAAAGCTTAAGAAACAACAAGCAAGAAAGACTGCAAGCAGATATTTCATTAATAATCAATGCAGTACCATTGCAACAAACCACAAAAACAGAGAACATGCTTGACAATCAGGGGGCAGAGGGTGGTTTCGTTTGCAAAGGAGGAATGCTAGGGGCAAGAGTGGAGAGAAGAGCAAGCAAGTCGTCATGACGCTTGGCAGAGAGAGCTTGTTCCTCAGCAAGAGCAGCCTTAACAGCTGAGAGCTCATCCTTGAGGCGAGCATTGTCCTCAAGAACAGCCTCAAGCTTGATGGTAGGTTGCCCAGAAACAGGTGGTCGAGGTGGTCGACGACCCTGTTTGGAGACTGACCATTCACCAACGTCATAGCCATACCGTAGCAGGGTGTCAATCCCAATCTCATCAATGATTTGGGCCGCCACTCTTCGTGTGAGCACTATCCCAAGGTGCTCAAACACCCTTGTTAGCAGAAACCCATACCCGAGATCATGATTCCGGATGGTGTTCGCAATTCGCCCAATGTGGTGAATCATGATTCCTGAAAGATTGATGGGTTCCTCCCTATCCAATAAGTCGATTAGGCACTGATCGAAAAGGCCTGCTGAGTTTCTCCCTTGACCCCTTGGAATCACGTTCTTAATGATGAACATGAAAAGGAGTTGGTGGAGAGGAATCAGATCGCCCTTTTTGACAGAAGAGGGTGTTCTAAGACCCTGTTTGCGACTGAGGCGTTTTGACACCTCAAGGAGCCTGGCTGGTTCCAGGGCTGTTTTGTCCTCCCTCACATACACATCAAAGCCTTGTGAGGGCACTCCCAAAATGTTTCCAAGTGTGGGCGCATCAAGCTGGATGCTTTGCCCACTTACTGAACTTTTCACCACACCGTCGGTGACTCTGTAGTTGGCGTAAAACTCAGCCAACTCAGGCATAGAACACCCCAACTAGGTGTTCGCAAACAAGTCAAGCCAGCCTTGGGTGCGAAGCTTGGTCAAGAACACCCCCAGACCTTGGTCCGCAAACAAATTAACAGATACTACCTTCCCCCTGACGACATTGCGCTTAAGCAACTGTGCATGTCTGTCAGACATGGGAGAGGGAGTGAACTGTTTTGGGCGTTTGGAGGCAGGAACAGAGGTGGTAGTTTCTGGTCGGGGGGCTGTTATGGGCTTTCGCTTGAGGGGTGTTTTCGCAGGAAAGGTCCTCACAGCAGTTTTAGTGGCTGGTTTAGGAGGTTGATCATCAGAGGACTCCGAAAACACCGGTGTCCCCTGTTTGAAGGTGGAGTCTTCAGAGTCAGAACTCGAGACCCCTGAGGAAATCTCCTCGATGATGGGAACAGAGAGTTTGGAGAATCTTGGCGTCGATCTGGAACCAATTCTCGCAGATTTGCGAGAAGGTTGAGAAGGAGGAGAAGAGGGAGTTAGAGAGGGGCGAGACCTTGGTTGTGGTCTTGTTCTTGGCGTTCGGGTACGCCTAGCCACCGTCTTTACCCTTTTCCTCTTCTCTCCAGTTCTTGAGACTAGAGGAACGGAGTCATCCTTTTGGACAGGATTTTCTCCTGATTTCTCATCAGAGTCCTCCTTCAGATCGAAGAACAGATCATCGAAGAACACATTCCCTGTTCTTTGAGTTGTTTCCAGGGGTGAAGAAGAACAGGGTTCAAAATCCCCATCAAATGTTTCTGAGTTTGTCAAGAATTGTTCTTGAAACCCCAGAGAACCAGCACGTGCTGCAGAAGAGATGGGACAAGGGATTGTCCCCACATACAACACTAACTCCCAACCAAAGGAGTAGGGAATATCGCATAAATCAAGCCCAATATTTTTGAGGTTTATCTGAGTGATATACCCGAAGGTTGTGTGGGTAATTAGGCGAGGAGGAGCCGAATTTGCAAGTATAATCATGCTGTTGTTCTCAGAGAGGAGTGAGGAATCGGTTTTGGAAGCCATTAAAGCAAGAGAGATTTTTGGGTTTTGAGGGTTTTGCTAGGGTTTGAAGTTAAGAATAGGGTTGAGAGAGCGAGCAAGACAGGGAAGACGCACGCACGAGGGTTTTTAAACTCCCTGCCCATTAAGAAGGGCCATCTAGGGAATACCTAGAAGTTGAGCAAGCAGCAAGCATTAAACACAATCAATGCGTACCTGATCTAGCCGCTTGTTCTTGAGTATGCTTCTCTCTTTCCAAGATATGTCATGATTACTCTTTCTCCATCTCCCAAGACAGCAGTATATCGTCACATTGGCACACAAGACTACACATATTCTTTAATCAAAAGCCACTGAAATAAGAACACTTTCAAACAAGAATATGGAATAGGTATTATGGGGTGTTTTTGTCAGCTTTGGTCAACCTCTGAGAATAGGTGTTCTCAGGGTGTTTTTACTAACCACAACTCTAGCCTGTTACTCTCGAATTGATCCCAAGCTAGAGCCTTAGTGAATATATCAGCAATTTGATTATCCGTTGAGCAGAAATTCATAGAAATTAAACCTTTTTCAACATTATCTCTCAAGAAATGATGTCGAATGTCAATATGTTTTGTCCTTTTGTGTTGACATGGGTTTTTGGCAATATTAATAGCACTAGTATTGTCACAAAAAATAGGAATGCATCCAGTGTCAACACAAAAATCCTTAAGCTGTTGTCTTATCCACAACAGTTGAGCACAACATGAAGCTGCTGTAACATATTCAGCTTCTGCTGTGGACATGGAAACAGAATGTTGCTTCTTGGTAGCCCAAGATACCAAACAAGGTCCAAGAAAATGAGCCATACCTGAGGTACTCTTTCTATCAACTAGGAAACCTGCATAGTCAGCATCAACATATCCAACAAGATCAAGATTGCAACCTCTAGGATACCATAGAGCTAAATCAGGTGTATGCTTTAAATATCTTAGTATCCGTTTAACAGCCTTAAGATGAGTCTCTTTAGGACTAGACTGAAAACGGGCACATAAACCAACACTAAAAACGATATCCGATCTACTAGCGGTTAGGTATAGGAGTGACCCAACCATGCCCCTATAGAGTTTCTCCTCAACTGAGGGACTCCCATCATCCACAACCAACTTGATTGAAGGAGAAATAGGAGTGTCTATGGGTTTGGCTGACTCCATCCTAAAACGCTTAAGTAGCTCCTTGATATACTTTTGTTGATGGATCATGGTGCCGTTTGGAGTTTGCTTCATTTGTAAGCCTAAGAAAAAATTAAGCTCACCCATCATGCTCATCTTAAACTCACTCCTCATCATATTTGAAAATTCATTGAATAAATCATGATGAGTCGCACCAAATATAATGTCATCTACATATATTTGGACAATCAATAGATGTTCCCCCTTAGATTTCAGAAACAAGGTATTGTCTACCTTGCCTCTTCTAAAATCATTTTCAAGTAAAAAGCTTGACAACCGTTCATACCAAGCTCTTGGAGCTTGTTTTAAACCATAAAGTGCTTTGTCAAGTTTAAAAACATGATTTGGGAAATCACCATTTTCAAAACCAGGGGGTTGTTTGACATACACCTCTTCTTTAAGGTATCCGTTTAGGAATGCACTGTTCACGTCCATTTGATATAGCTTGATTTCCATATGAGCAGCAAAGGCTATTAAGATTCGAATAGCCTCAATTCTAGCAACTGGTGGAAAGGTTTCTTCGTAATCAATCCCTTCTTCTTGGTTGTACCCTTGAACCACCAGCCGTGCCTTGTTCCTAGTAACTGTACCTGACTCATCTAGCTTATTTCGGAACACCCACTTGGTTCCAATGATTGTCCTCTCTGCAGGTTTAGGTACAAGGTGCCACACTTTGTTTCTTTCAAATTGATGAAGTTCTTCTTGCATAGCCGTGATCCAATCTGAATTTGCAAGAGCTTCATTCACACTTTTTGGCTCAATGTTAGAAAGAAAAGCATAGAAAGCACAAAAATTCTTAAGTTTAGATCTAGTTTGCACTCCAGTATTAATATCTGACAAGATTTGATCAAGAGGGTGCGAACTATGGTGCTTCCATGGTCTTGGATTAATTGGATCCACAGACACATGTTTTGTTCTAACTGAAGTGTGTGTAGGATCAGACTCAAGAACACCTCCTGATCCTGTTTCTGCACCTGTTTGCAAACTGGTTCCTGAAGAACATGGTTCCGAACAGGGTTCAACGGTGTTTCCCCCTGTTTGAAGTTCACCTTGCCTGTCGCTTTGAGAAACAGCTTCTGTACCTGTTTCCTTCAGGGTGTTCTCACCTTGTTTTTCTTGATTCAACAGCTCCTTTTGGACAAGACCTAATTCAAACTCTTCATCCTGTGCATTACTCTCATTCAAGGAGTTAGATTCATCAAAAAACACATGCACACTTTCCTCAACACACAAGGTTCTTTTGTTAAAGACTTTGTATGCCTTACTGTGAGAGGAATAACCAAGAAATATTGCCTCATCACTCCTAGGATCAAACTTTCCTAAGTCATTCTTCCCGTTGTTATGCACGAAACATCTACAACCAAATGTTCTTAGATGCATAATGTTGGGTTTTCTGCTTTAAGAAGTTCATAAGGAGTTTTGTTCAAAATGGGTCTAATCATGCATCTGTTTATAATGTAACATGATGTGTTCAAAGCTTCTGCCCAAAAGTTCTTAGGAAGACCACTAGCAATAAGCATTGTTCTAGTCATGTCTTCTAAGGTACGATTTTTTCGTTCAACCACCCCATTCTGCTGGGGTGTTCTTGGGGCTGAGAAGTTTTGATCAACACCATGTTCATTACAAAATTTTGTAAAGCTTGCATTTTCAAATTCAGTACCATGATCAGACCTCAAGCTAACCAATGAGTGTCCTACTCTCTTTTCAATCTTTTTGAGAAGGGCAATAAAATTCTCAAAAGTTTCATCCTTGGAGGCCAAGAACAAGGTCCAAGTAAATCGAGAGTAATCATCCACTATTACAAGCACATACCTTTTCCCTCCTCTACTAGCTATCCTCATGGGACCACATAAATCAATATGCAATAACTCAAGAGGTCGGTTAGTGCTTACACACTTTTTAGATTTTAAAGAAGATCTGACTTGTTTTCCTTTTGCACAAGCTTCACATACCTTGTCATCATTATACTTGATGGAAGGTAGTCCAACAACCAAATCCTTGGAAACAAGTTTATTTAACAAGGACAGGCTTGCATGACCTAGTCTCTTGTGCCATAGCATTATATCATCATTTAATGCATTTAAACAAGTCAGATTATTTTGGGGAAGAATGGAAATACTAACTTTATAAACATTTTGACATCGCTTCCCCCTCAACACAACATCTCCTGTGTCGTCATTCACAACCAAGCAACGTGTTTTTGAAAACAGTGCTAGGTTGTTCTTGTCACACAGTTGGGACAAACTTAGCAAATTGTGCTTTAACCCCTCAACTAAGTGCACATTATCAATTGAGTGGGAGAGAGTTTTACCAATATTACCTATACCAACAATTGTCCCAGACTTGCCGTTTCCAAATGCTACACTCCCACCATTCAAAGCTGTAAGTGAGAGAAAATTTGATTTTTCACCAGTCATGTGCCGTGAACACCCACTATCAACAAACCACAACTGCCTGTTTTTAAGGGTGTTGGTGGGGTTGTTTGTAAGGTTGTTCTCTCTCACTTCAGCATGCAAAACAAATCACGGGTTAGTTTTGGGAACCCATATCCACTTGGGTCCCATTCTTTTAGACATGTAAAGCTCATCTTTTCTAATCCAGATTTGTTTCACATACCTTTCATTCTTTTCATTGGCATGTTTTCTTAAAGGGCACGTGTATCTATAATGACCCGTTTTACCACAATGAAAGCAAACGATGTTTTCAAGTAATCCCACATACTTCCTATGTATTGGGTAAACGGTCCGTTTAGGCTTATATCCAAGTCCCTTTTTGTTTCGACTGTGGTGAGTGTTTAACCAATCAAGGGCTTGTGAGGACTTGTTCCAACGCTTGGTCGTGGCAAGTTCGGTTTTCAGTTTTTCTATATTAGCATGCAAGTTCTCTTTGAGCAAGTCTTCAACCATTCCTTCCACCTCAAAGAGTTTTTCTTCCACTCGAGTATAATCTCCTTTTTTTATAAAGAGATTTTCTTTGAACATGTTAATATTTTCATGTAAACCAAGTTTTTCATTTTTAAGAATTTCATTTTCAAGCTCTAGGTCACGAACTTCTCTTTTTAGATCAGCATAGGTGTCTATCACATTATATAGAAGTTCTTCTAAAGTAGCTTTGTTAAGACCATGTACCTTGTTCTTGAGATCTGAGAGGCTGATTGTTGATTCATCATTTGAATCTGAATCACTTTGTGCCATCAGTGCTACACCCTCTTCTTCAGCTTCAGATTCTCCTTCATCCTCAGAGGAATCTCCCCAAGCAGCCAACATAGCTCTCGAGAAACGCTTGCCTAGATTGTTTACAGGGTGTTTTCGACCCTGTTTTCGAGGTTGTTCGGGCATCTGATCTTCTCGAAGCAGAGGACAATTTTTGATTAAATGATCTGGTTTGCCGCACTTGAAACACCCTATGAGCTGTTCTTTGGGGGTGTTTCTGGACTTACTGAAGTCTTTTCTTTTGTTGCTTTCCTTGACCTTTTTGAAGAATTTCTTGAATTTTCTGGTTATTAGGGCCATGTCTTCATTTTCAAGGTTGGAGTCAGTGTCCTCATGTGCTTTCAAGGCAAGCCCACGATCCTTCTTCTGCTCCTCTTTTTGTTGTGAGTTCTTTCTGAGTTCATAGGTTTGAAGATTGCCAATCAACTCGTCGAGGGTGATCTTGTTCATGTCTTTAGCCTCTTGGATGGCTGTCACTTTGGCCTCCCACATACGAGGTAAAATTCTGAGGATTTTCCTCACCAACTCTTCAGTGGTGAAAGACTTTGCCAGAGATTTTAATTCGTTTGTGATGTGGGTAAACCGTGTGTACATATCCATCACAGTTTCACGATCACCCATATCAAACAACTCATATTTTCGCATAAGTAGCTCAATTCTAGATTGTTTAACTTGACTCGTACCTTCATCAGCAACTTGCAGGGCGTTCCAGATAGCTTGGGCTGATTCACACTCAGAGATGCGAGTGTATTCATCTGGACCTAGGCCGAAATATACTAGCTTCTTGGCCTTAGCATTCTTTTCCATTTTCTTATAATCTTCAGCATCAAACTCTTTGGGTTCCTTGGGAATCATCTTGCCATCTTCAAGCACCTTGGTGGGAACAAGGGGCCCGTTCTTGATGAGCATCCATAACTCATAATCTTCTGCCTGAATATAGTTCTCCATCCTATTCTTCCACCAACTATAATGTTGGCCGTTGAAATAGGGTGGACGAGTAATGGATTGCCCTTCAAGAATTCCTTATGGTGTACTCATCTTCAGAATCTCTCAAGGTGTTAGCCTTTTGAAAGAGAACCTGCTCTGATACCACTTGTTGAATTAGTGAATATACTACCACAAGAGGGGGGGTGAATTGTGGTGTCTGATTTTCGCGTTGTGAATGAAACAAACACCCCTGTGACTTGTTTGCAGAGGGTGTTCTCAGATATAGCAAATGCGAAAATCACCAAGATAAATGCGGAAAATAAAGCACACACAATTTTTACGTGGAAAACACCTCTAGCCCAACTGAGGTGTGAAAAACCACGACCTACCTCGTGTAGGATTTAACCACTTCACTAAACCGGGCTTAACTCGTTACAATTGTAACACACCTTGTTACAACCTTGCAACCACATAATCTCCTTCTCTAAGGCAGATTACACCACGTCCAAATCTCACCAGATAGGACACGTCCAAAGTCCACACGACTAGGACACACTCTTTCACTATTGACTGATCTGAGATCAAGGTCAACAAACACCTTACTGGGGTGCTTCTTACTAAGCAGATGTAAGGTACAATAAAGATCCTATTATGCCAATATATCGAAAGCTTGGTTTAAACACAACTTGAGTTGGTTTTTCTTTTCTCAAGAATACTTCAAAAACTCTTCTAGAAAAACCTCTTTTTGAAATTTCCTATATGTTGTATGTTTCCAGGTTTTCACTCTTTGCTTTCTTTTCTTCACTTTTCTCTCAATGTCTCAGTGTCTGTGTAGGCGAAAGGGCTGAGCTTTTTATGTAAAAAACCCAACGGTCAAAATCCAAGGAGAAGAGAAGAATTCAGCTAAGTTTGGAAAAGGATTTTCAAGAGAGATATTCCCAACGGCTAGTGGCAAGTTTTTCCAAGTTATAAGGGATTTGTTATCTCAAGAGATAACCCTTATCTTTTCATAGCCATGAAGAAGATTCAAAAGCAACCAGAAATCTTCAGTTTTGGGATTTTTTATCAAATCCGAAAATATGGGCAAAGGAAAATATTTAGATTTGGCAAATTCCCCAAAAACTATTTTCGCAAATCTCCCATAATATTTTCAAGGAATATCATTTCCAGAAAGATAGCAATCTTGGGGTTTAAGAAAAGTATACTGGAGATTTTGGCCAATCGAAATGAATTTTCAAAGATAACCGGGTATGGCCACTTCCGTTCAGAACCACCCTAGGCACCCTGTTTACAGGGTTGTTCGCAACTGGTGTTCTGAAGTACTTAGTGCGAATACCGATTCAATAGGTGTTTAAAAAGCGTTTTCAATATTGGCATATTAACAAGAGTCTAAATAAATAAAACCTATATACCCAAGACTTCTTGTTTTGAACCAGTCATCTTGTCCAAGATTTGTAGAGCTGCTGTGAACACTAAGGCCACCTTGTTTGCTGGGGTTGTTCTTTGCATTGCTAAAGTTTCGGAACCACATGCTTTACATCAAACTGATCTTGCTAGAGTCCAGGAACAACATGCTTTTACAATCGAGTTGTTCTTAATATAGAACCACCAAGTAGAACCTGTTTTAAAGACTTGTTCTCACATGTAGCAAACCAGTTAATACAAAAAAGAAAACACCAGTTAGGCCTGTTTGGAGATCGTGTTTGGAGCAACATTACTTGGACAAATTTTTACACTTGGATTTGTTATCATCAAAACTTAATCAAAATAACTCAACACAACAGTAGGTACACTTACGCGATGTTTAGCGGGGTCCTACCACTAGCATTTAGTCTTTCAAGCATGTATACAAGAGCAGCCCTTAATACACTCAGGAAATTCAGAATTCGAAATGAAAGATATCATTTACTAGGATTATCAATCATAGCATCTAATTTCCAATCATTCCTTTTCTAGCTCATTATGAAAGATTCTATCGACGTACACATCTTAGCACATACACATTTACAGGCAACATTTGCTAAACATAACGGCGCGCATTACTGAATCTAAACTACCTCATCGTCAGTAACGGAAAGTAAATCCTTCGGTGTAAGATAACCTTGGTTCGATAGTCAAATGGCATTAACATCTCAAAATCTGGAGTTTTAAAGGGGGAAAAATAGCTTTTCTATTTCGAATCTTTTTGTTTTTAACAAAAGGATGGTTAATTGCTTCTAGCTTTCTCTCTACCAACCTTAGAGTACGTCTGCTCACTCCATTATGGGGCCCGAGGAGCAAATCGTATTAAAGGGGCAAAGATGAGCTTAGACTTAAGGCTTTCAAATCATTCAATTCAAATCACATGTTCTTTAAACATTGAATTAAAATCACCGAGGCATAAAAACGAAACAACCTTCGATTGCGTTAACACTTAACTTATTCACGACAATACGAGCCATTTGGCCTATACCTCAGCAAATGGTTCTCTCACCCAACCATTCAGCTCACTCAAGCCGCATCTAACTAAGGAAACGCGCTAACATTCACATAAAACTCACATTTGCACACAAGGCAAGCATATATCACATCATTGTGAACGCGTTCCTAGGCAACTATATGAGATACAAGACTCAGGTCGCGGCCTATGGTCGCAGGACCATGCTCTGATACCATCAATGTAACACCCCCAGCCCCCAGGGCCGAAAGCGTTACGTTTTCTTAACTTTTTACTTAAATGCTGGGACGAAACGGACAGAGTTTTCCCTAAAAACTGACCGTTTCCATACTAAAAGCCTTACAATAAATCTCTGTGAATCAATGGAAGCGTAAAGATTTAAAAGAAGCTCAACGGCTACAAGCCGGAGTTCATAAGTCAACGAGCCGCTCGCTCGGAAAACACCAAATAGAATAGTTCATGAGTAAAGAAGAAATGAAAGATACAACTCAACGGTTCACACAACCGGAGTATTCGGGTTTACATCCTAAAACATAGGTAACTTTAACCAGAAGACATAACACTAACTGGCTGGTTGGCTCATATGGCCATACAGAGTGACTCATAAACAATATGCATTACATGAACTTCGAGTACTTGTTTACAAACGAGTATAAACTATGTTTACAAAACATGACCTCATTAAACAAGTAAGATCCCTTCCAATGGGCGCAAATGACACATTGCAAGCAAGAACAGATTCCAGCTGATTCAACTTCTTTCTGTCACAAAGAAAACCTGGGGGAAAAGGGGAAAGAGTAGTGGCATGAGCAACCACCGCTCGGTGAGTGTCCCCCAACCCCCTTAAAACCAAAACCGTTGCAGGAAATACTATCTTTACTAGTCGCATATCACGTATTCATACTTTAATATCATATTAGGCATTCATAAAATTCCTATGGAAACAATACTAATCATAAACTTGACTTTAAGTACTCAACACATTTCAAGGTCTCTAAATGACCAAACTTCTTTACTAATAGGTAGTCAAACACTTAAACAAGTGACGAGGCTAAACACAGAGATTTTCTTTTTCGTAAACATAACTTCTTTGCATTCTATTCGAACTATGCATGAAACCATATTCACATGATGTGTACATAAGGTTATCTCTTTTTATAATCATACTTTTCTTAGTATTTCATTCATATGAGGTGCATAAGACATACACATTTCAAGTCTCAATCAAATCTCATTCATAGAGTATGCATGAAATATGCTCATAAGACTTTCTTTTCCGTAAACGTATCTTACTTAGCATCTCATTCACAAGTTATACTTGGAACATGCATATAACACTTTTGATACTTCACTTAGATCTCATTCATATGATATGCACAAGTCATGCATAGTAAACTTTCTTTCTTTTCTTTGAAAACACTTCATTTAGCCTCCTGAGGCCCATAAAAACCTTTCTCACAGCCTCTTGAGGCTCATATTCTTGAAAGAATCTCTTTCATCTTGGTCACATAATGACCCTTAAAAACTTTCTTTCTGAAATACTTAAAAAGGCGAAACGACAACTGCTTTTCTCATTTAATAAGAAACTATTTCTGGACATAAGATCATTGCAAAGTGCTGGTTGGGAGAGATCTACACTCAATCCCAGTGAGATTAACTCACGCTAAGCTCTTACTCCCGTGATGACAACTAACTTTTGGACCTTAACCCTCGTCAAGGTCTCTAGGGACTACTCCCTAGGCTATAGGGATTCCCCCGTTCAAGCAGGTTCACTTCCTATCTATTGTCCCTAAGCACTTATCTTCACTTAAACTGGTCATAACGACTAATAAGTTTGCTGCCTCCCACAACGAAATCCTTTATCATGCAACTCACGATTTTGTAAAACTCTTTAAGGATTCCCCCGTTCAAGCGAGTTCACTTCCAAAACTGTATTCATTTAATTAAAATAGGCCATCACGCACTAATAGTTATGGCTATTATCATTTCAAAATATGAAATCTTTCTTTGAAAAACTCACCCTTATGCACATAATGCAATTTGAGAATTTAAGCACATATATCACATATATAACATTGGTAAGGGGGTCCACATATATCACATTTAAGCACTTCGTAATCAATTCAACACAATGAGCCACACATGGCTTCGCAATGCACACGATTGCGGTCAATTTCCAACCCGAACTCCCTCCTCACAAGCATCGTACCACAAGAACCTCGAACCACTCACAGTTCTTCCTCAAACCATCCTACTACCATCTCAGTTTCAATTTCATTAATCCTATCATATTCTCAAGCTAGTTTAAAAGGAGATAGGGTTTAGGTACTCACCTGCTAAGCATCACCATTCAGCGGCGTGTTGTAGCAAGCATACGAATGCATACGTACCATTACATTCACGTATAAACCACAACACTTTATTTAGCAATTAGTAGGCCATTACGGAGTAGTTAAGCAGACAAGCATACGAACGCAAACGTACCATGACACTTCAAGCTCATATATAATCATGGAACGCCCAAACATATATAAACGTTAACATACGATGCCATTCGAAGTTTGTACTCAGACATGAATTATTGAGAAAGTTTCGAATCAAGGCTAAACATACATACTATACACGCATGCTTTACTTCGAATTAAAACCTCTAGCTTGAATTAATTAACTGATGCGAATCGACGCTAAACATACATAATTCACTTCGAATTAACATTTCATTCATAAATTACCAACGTCGTTTCGAATCGAAGCTAAATGTATATAATTCACTTCGAATTAATTCTTTTAACATGCATTAGCTAATGTACTCAATTCGATGCTAAACACATTTCATTAACTTCGAAATTAGTTCATTTGCATGCATTGGTGAATTAACTCGAATGGAAGCTAAACACGTTAAAAGGGCTTGGATTTTAATTCTTTTTCATATATTAGCTAATTAAGTTGAATAAAAGCTAAGCACATTAATATAACTTCAATTTTAATCCTTTTTTGCACATTAATTCATTAACTTGAATCGAGGCTAAACATGCTAAACTAACTTCGTTTTAATTCTTTTTCATATATTAGCTAATTAACTTGAGTCGAAGCTAAGCACGTTAATATAACTTCGATTTTAATTCCTTTTCATGCATTAACTCATTAACTTGAATCGATGCTAAACGCGTTAAACTAACTTAGGTTTTAATTCTTTTTCATGCATCAACTACTTAACTTGAATCAATGCTAAACGCATATAGTTCACTTCGAATTAACAATTCAGGCGTAAATAAACTTAATATGTCCGAATCGATTCTAAACATGCATAGCTTCTCATCACATAATCCATGAAATTAACTAAGCCTAAGCTGACATAAATCATCATTTAGGTTAAAGCATTTCGAAATGAATACTAGTTTAGGAGGCGAGGAACAGTCACCTCGATTCCAAGCTAGTAAACCGACTTCGGATTTGGTTCGGTTGGCATGCACGGAATTTGGCTTGCCCCCTTTTGTTTCCCCACTCGCTAGTTGTTGTTGCTGCCCCGTTCTGCTTATCTCCATCCCCCGTTTGGTTTGGTTCAGGTCAAATTCGAGCCCACCACTAGTAGTGGGAATAGTGGTGGTGGCGTGGGCAGCAACGATGGTGGCGTTGGAGGTTTCAAACCCTAACCCTTCCTGAACCGTGGCTCTCGCTCAAGCCATCTCTTTCTCACCAGCTCGCGCATGAACCGACCCTACCAGGGCCGACCACCTTGGCCACCAAAACAGTGCCCCAGTCACCAGAATTGGGGAATTGCGCCCAATTCTCACGGTGCTTTGAATTCCTTTTCGCTCGACCTCTCCCTCTCTCTGTGGCGGCTGTGTCAGGCTGGTGCATGAGCCTCCGGGCTGGTGTGCGTACCGGGGTCGCACCACCGCCGCCGACCTTTTCGCTCTTTCGCTCATCCCTCTCTCTCCTCCTCCTCCTCTTTATCTCTCTGGATGTCGGGGACACGGCGCTGGTTGAGACCCCCCCTTCTTATCTCTTTTTTTTTTTGGAAACCAGAAACGGCTTCGCCCTTTTTGTCCCTTTTTTTTTTACTCAAGTTGATCAGTAATTGGCGCTATTAGTCTAGTTCGTATCCCAAACTCTAAATTCGAATCACTAATACGGCCTTCGTACGTCAAGGTTCGATTTTCATAGACCTCGAAACTAATTCTAAGGTAACAACCTAATCGCATTCGGAAAACGACTAAATAAATCGAATAATGACTAAAATAAACGCTCGATATAATTTAAAGGCATAAATCGCACAAATTGACTTTAAAATCAATAATAGCAATAATAATCTTTTTTTAATAAAATTACTGCTCCCAAAAGCACATCGATAATCATTTAACTCTTACATTTACTAAAAATACGATTTTACAACGTAAAAAGGTAATACAGTTAGCTTAACGGAAAAACAAAAACGTAGGTCTTACACGCTTCTCCCCTTAAAAGAATTTTGTCCTTGAAATTCTAAATCTAAGTTCTATGATCCCTAGAAAGCATGCACACAACTAGGATATGCGCATAGATTTTCAAAAGGTTTCATTTTGGAAACACTACTTTTAAATCGAAAGAAAATCGCTTATGGTTTCCAGTCTCCTCCTCGCCAATCCTCTTCAAGCGTCTACACACTCTATTTAGGTGCCGAGGGTAAATCACATTGAAGAGGGGCAATTGAGTTAGCGTGGAAAACCATATCGAGTTTATTTTGAAGAATAAACAAAGATTTTCGATAATCTAGACTCAATTAGCATGGCAAGCAGTAATTCTATGCATATGCATGTATAAGTGGGCTTCTAGAGGCATGACAATCGAGACAATGACATCTTAAGGTCATACACTAGCAGTCCCATTCTAAACATGAATTCAAGTCACCTTTGGAATCACAATGGTTAACATGAAGACTCCTATAACACATTAGAACAACAAAAGTGTCACATAGCACCACATAGGATCAGTTAAGCATAATAGCATCGCATAATATGGCATAGTATCAGTAATTCTGCATTCTTAAACCTAGGAGCTACTCATAACATGGAACCGGCTAAGGTACATATGGCAAGCAATTACAAAATGGGAGCATGCGCAACTAATGTTCGTATGTTTATAAATCCGTCACAACTAGCCTTTAGGCCTCGTCTTCATGGCGACTTAGACATGACATGCTAAAATCATATGAAGGGGTTAACTCAGTCGGGTTCATTCTTAAACATGAAGGTATTAGGCCAATCTAAGGTTAAATCATTTACAAAAAGGTTGTTACATCACACTAAGGTAGTAAAAACATCAAATTATACCATACTAGCAATGAAAGAACTTGAAGCAACACTTGAGACCACATTGACATCACGTGGGGTTAACAGCACAGCACGGAAGGTCAAAGATTACGAATAGCATGAACTAGCACGGAAGGTTTTTCCTAGGGTCACTACTTGGAGCTGACTGCCTCTTAAGGCATAGATTCGTACGAAAGAATGGTTATGCTCCTAAGGGCATGTCATCACGCTTCAAATACTGGCGCATGCAATTACTTAGCTAAAACATGGTATTATAGAAGTCTCAGAATACAAACAATGAGTTAGTGATCATATCGTCTTATGAATTACAACACTTATATTATCTGGTTGACCAAGTCGTATACCATACCAACTTAAGTCAAGCAAACACCAAGTAGTGCAACAACTTATTTACAATCACATAACTAGTCATGACCTAATTCCTATAGTGCATTAATGTTCGCGCAGAATAGTTGTGAGTGTCAACATATAGGATGACATGACCCTAAATGCTCTACGATGCTACTTTCTTACACGCGAGATACGTATGTCTATGAATGTGATTCATGTAAATGCAGCTCTATTGTCATCTAGTCACGCATTACGTACATCAAGTTCAACTTATTCAACTATAATACAAGAGAATAGTATTGATGGGCTATAACTGATGATCCAAGAGTCATTGTGTGAAACTAGCTACGTAAATCAAATCGTTCTAACTAATACAGTCACATGTTCAAGCAAACTCAAGCCAAGCAATTATAAAAAACTCACTTCGTTGGCATTTGATCACAAACACGTTGATGGCTACATACAAAAATCATATCTATATGTATTCTTATGGTCTTAGACAGCACATGACATCATAATAAATTTTTAAGACATGCGGACCCACATGTTGTCACATAGAAAGAACACCTAGACGTGTAAGTATGCGTGTAATCCCCCCTTTTGCAGCCTATGGTCAATGGTATGCCTTAAACCTCATCCAATTTAGGAAAGATTGGTGTTGAACCACTAGAATTGTGCGGGTATGGTTGACATCAATGGCCTCATAGGAACACGTTGAGGTCTTACAAGGTACATCTATCCCATAGGTGATCATATCAGTCTCACTGTAGTTCGCTTACCTTAGTAGAGATCATTACTATGTACAATTCCAAAGCCCGCTAGGTTCTTCCTCCCTTTCGCTTTCTAGGTGTATTAGGGTTTCTCCAAGCCAAAACATCGTCACCCCATTCACGAATAACAATCCATATAATAGAAAGCAAGTGATACACGGATTATGCAACAATGGCAATGAAGGACAACAGTACGTACTCTCACGCGATGTTTACCGGGGTCCTACCACTAGCATTTAGTCTTTCAAGCATGTATACAAGAGCAGCCCTTAATACACTCAGGAAATTCAGAATTTGAAATGAAAGATATCATTTACTAGGATTATCAATCATAGCATCTAATTTCCAATCATTCCTTTTCTAGCTCATTATGAAAGATTCTATCGACGTACACATCTTAGCACATACACATTTACAAGCAACATTCGCTAAACATAAGGTCGCGTATTACTGAATCTAAACTAGCCCATCCTCAGTAACGGAAAGTAAATCCTTCGGTGTAAGATAACCTTGGTTCGATAGTCAAACGACATTAACATCTCAAAATCTTGATTTTCAATGGGGGAAAAATAGCTTTTCTATTTCGAATCTTTTTGTTTTTAATAAAAGGATGGTTAACTGCTTCTAGCTCTCTCTCTACAAACCTTAGAGTACGTCTGCTCACTCCATTATGGGGCCCGAGGAGCAAATCGTATTATAGTGGCAAAGATGAGCTTAGACTTAAGGCTTTCAAATCATTCAATTCAAATCACATGTTCTTTAAACATTGAATTAAAATCACTGAGGCATAAAAACGAAACAACCTTCGATTGCGTTAACACTTATCTTATCCACGACAATATGAGCCATTTGGCCTATACCTCAGCAAATGGTTCTCTCATCCAACCATTCAGCTCACTCAAGCCGCATCTAACTAAGGAAACGCACTAACATTCACATAAAACTCACATTTGCACACAAGGTAAGCATATGTCACGTCATTGTGAACGTGTTCCTAGGCAACTATATGAGATACAAGACTCAGGTCGCGGCCTATGGTCGCAGGACCATGCTCTGATACCATCAATGTAACACTCCCAGCGCCTAGGGCCGAAAGCGTTACGTTTTCTTAACTTTTTACTTAAATGCTGGGACGAAACGAATAGAGTTTCCCCTAAAAACTGACCGTTTCCAAGCTAAAATCCTTACAATAAATCTGTGCGAATCAATGGTAGCGTAAAGATTTAAAATAAGCTCAACGGCTACACGCTGGAGTTCATAAGTCAACGAGCCACTCGCTCGGAGTACACCAAACAGAATAGTTCATGAATAAAGAAGAAATGAAAGATACAACTCAACGGTTCACACAACCGGAGTATTGGGGTTTACTTCCCAAAACATAACTAACTTTAACCAGAAGACATAACACTAACTAGATGGTTGGCTCATATGGCAATACAGAGCGACTCATAAACAATATGCATTACATGAACTTAGAGTACTTGTTTACAAACGAGTATAAACTAAGTATGCATAAAACAACAACAATAACAACAAACTCCCAAAGTGAGTCCCGCTTTCACGGGGTCTGGGGAGATCCGGCTGTAGGTAACCTTACCTCTATCGGTGTTCCTACCCATAGAGAGGTTGATTCCATAAGGCCCACAAAACAGTTTTGAGAAAAAGATTTGAAGAGAAAACGATTGCAAAACCATTTACCGAAGTAAGAGAAAGGGGAAGAGAAAAGGTTCCGAATAAGTGAATAAAGAGGGAGCGGAGACATACCTCAACAAACCAGGGGCGCTTGGTGCCGTGACAACCGGGAAAAGCACGACCTGCAGACAAGCAAAACAAAACCCTACCCACCCCACACTGCCTAAAATACTGCCACCTACGGAGCAGGTCCCCTACAATCAGAGACCTTAATCCTGTCCCGCCACAACCTCCTATCGTGAGCCATGTCCTCCGTGAGACCGACAACTCTCAGGTCCTCTCTAACCACTTCTTCTAGGGTCTTCTTCGGCCTACCTCGCCCTCTCTTACCACCGGGGGGTTGATACTCTCGCACCTTCGCACTGGGGCGACCACACTTCTCCTCTTCACGTGGCCGAACCATCTGAGCCTCGATTCCCTCATCTTCTCCTCTATGGGGGCCACTTCAGCTAAGGCCCTAATTACCCCATTCCTAATCCTGTTCAATCTCGTAAAACCACACATCCACCTAACCATCCTCATCTCAGCTACCATCAACCTTTGGACCTGCGTCTTTTTTAGAGGCCAACACTCCGATCCATAGAGAACAGCCGGTCTTACTACCATCCGATAGACTTTACCTTTCAAACCCATGGACACTCTCTTGTCACACAGCACCCCTGACGCTGACTTCCACTTTTGCCAGCCCACTCTAATTCGCTGGCTAATATCCTCGTCAATGTCCCCATTCTGCTGGATGATCGAGCCCAAATACTTGAAATTGGCGACCTTCGGTATTGCCCTCCCATCCAGAACAATTTCTCCCCCTTCTTCTATCCTTCCGCTGAAACAACAGTGAAGGTATTCCGTTTTCGATCTACTCAACCAAAAGCCCCTAGCCTCCATTGTATGCCTCCAACTCTCCAACCTGTCATTCACCCCCTGCCTGGTCACATCGATAAGAACGATATCATCTGCAAATAACATGCACTAAGGCACGTCGTCCTGGATTCCTCTAGTGAGTTCGTCCAAAACTAATGTGAAAAGAAACGGGCTTAAAGCAGAGCCCTGATGCAGGCCCAGACTAACAGCAAAGTCATTGGAGATCCCTCCCGGAGTCCTAATCCTCGTCCGCCCTCCCTCGTACATATCCTTGATAACACGAATGTACGCGGGCGACACCCTTTTCTCTTCCAAACACCTCCACAATACCTCCCTTGGAACTCTATCATACGCTTTCTCCAAGTCAATGAATACCATACGGAGATCCACCTTTCTGTCCCTGAACAAGCCCATGAGCCCTCTGAGGAGGTAGATTGGCTCAATGGTTGTTCTGCCTGGCATGAAACCAAATTGGTTTTCTGAAATCTCTACTTCCTCTCGCAGCCTTCTCTCAATCACTCTCTCTCACAGCTTCATAGTGTGGCTGAGCAGCTTGATGCCCCTAAAGTTATTACAATCTTGGATATCCCCTTTGTTTTTGTACAGTGGGATGACTGTGCTGGCCCTCCACTCTCTGGGCATCTTGGCGGTCCTGAAAATAACATTGAAAAGCTCCGTGAGCCACTCTAGTCCCACTTCCCCCATAAACTTCCAAACTTCCACTAGTATCTGGTCCGGGCCCACTGCCTTCCCCATCGCCATCTTTTTCAAGGCCTCCCTAATCTCCTCCTTTGTTATCATGGCGCCTGCACGCTGATCGCTACACTCTCCACCCCTACTACAGTCGTCTCCCCCCTTTCCCCATTGTGGAGTTTAGCAAAGAACCTTTGCCATCTCTCCTTAATTTCAGCATCCTCAGTCAACACCTTACCCTCTTCGTTCTTGATACACCTTACCACTCCCAAATCCCTAGTCTTCCTTTCCCTCGCCCTAGCCAGTTTAAAAATCTCCTTCTCCCCTTCTTTCGTCCTCAATTTATGGTACAGTCTATCAAACGCCTAGCTCTTTGCTACTGCCACCGCCCTTCTGGCCACCTTCATGGCCGCCTTTTATCCAATCTTCTTATGTGCCCTCTCGTCCTCTGAACTGCTGCTCATGAACTCCGCGTAAGCCTCTTTTTTTGCCTTGACTTTCTCCTTTACCTCTTCGTTCCACCACCAGGCGCCCTCCATCCTATTGCCGCCTCCCCTAGAAAGACCTAAGGTTTGCTTAGCCGACCTTCGGATGCAATCCACCACAGCATCCCACATCGAGTCGGCGTCTTCTGCCCTCCTCCAAACTCTCTCCTCAGCTAATTTCTTTGCTATTAACCCTGTCTTCTCCTTTGTGAGGGTCCACCACTTAATTTTGGGTTCTTCGGCTCTCCTCTTCGACCTCTTAGGATACTTAAACTCTACATCTAAAACCAGCAACCTGTGTTGAGTTCTCAGCAACTCGTTGGGAATCACTTTGCATTCCTTACACGATCTCTGAGTTTCTTTCCTCATTAGGAAGTAGTCAATTTGGGTCTTGCAAGAATTGCTCTTAAAGGTCACCAGGTGGTCCTCCTTCTTCTTGAAGAAGGAGTTGACCACCAACAAATCAAAGGTCACCGCAAAGTCCAGCACAGAGACCCATCCCGCATTTCTCTCTCCGAAACCGAGGCCCCGTGGACCCCATCGTATCCTGCTGCCTCCGCGCCGATATGGCTGTTGAAGTCTCCTCCTATGAACAGTTTCTCGCTCTGAGGTACCTCTTGGGTGACCTCATCTAGGTCCTCCCAGAAGAGCTTCTTAGTTTCCTCCGGTAGGCCTACCTGGGGCGCATACATGCTCACCACGTTCCCGAAAACTGAACCCACCAAAACCTTAATGGCTATAATCCTTCACGACTAGGATGCCAACTCCATTCTTCGACTTGGCTGACCCCAAGTACCAAAGCTTGTACCCATCAATCTCTCTAACTTTCGCCCTAACCCACTTCGTCTCCTGGACACACGCTATACTAATCTTACGTCTATGCAGAGACTTAACTAATTCTATCGACTTACCCGTGAGGGTCCCAATATTCCAGGATGCTATGTGTACCTTCTGCAGCCTTAACCCCCTCCTAACCCCAAAACTCCCCGGAGGACAGGCTGAAACAGTTACATGGCCCGTCACAGACGCAGACATCTACGAAGCCAACGAACACCCTAAAGATCTACAAACTAAAAGACACCCAAAAAAGTTGGTCAACTACCCTCCAACCAAAAAAAAATAATATTTACAGCAGGTCTAATACTCTAATGATAAGATCCAACCCTAAAGATCTACTAACAAAAATTACAACAGTAACAAAGAACTAATACTCTAAATCCAACAAGACCCAGAAGCAATACTCAAAAAAAGCAATAAAACGAGCTAGCAACAAATGATCCTAATGTTAAGATCAAGGATAACGATAAAAGGATACAGTGCTTAACAAAACAAACGAAGCTAACAAATTTATAAATATGTTAGTAATAGTGGCAATAATAATGGTAAAGTTAGTAGCAATGATTGTACTAAGAGAAGTAGCAGAATGGGAAAGGGGTTAGATAGAAGTGGTTACTAATAATCTTAATACTCTTTGTAAAATTAGTAATAATATTAAAATAGCCAAAGGTGAAATAAACAAATAGAATAATTATGTGCAATGGTTAAAGAAATGGCTAGAATAAACTGGGTAAAGGAAATTCCTTGAATTGCCTAGCGGAAGCCAGGGAAAGCAAAACTATGCTAAACAATTGCCCACAATAATTATATTAAGAAGATAGACAATGCTAAAAAGCCATACTATGCCACTACCATGCTATGAAATCAGTAAATAGGGACCATAAAGGACAATAACAGAACTAAGAAGCAAGTATTCAAATAAGCACTAAAAATACTAGTCAAAATAAACAATAATCAAATGGCCAGAAAGAATATGGGCAAGCAATAATACAGCCAGTGTAGAACTGACTTTTCACAAAAATAGTAAGGGTTAGCATAGGTTCTACTTACCCCTCATTTACCTTAACGCCAAGTAAAGCAGACCCAGGGAAGAGCGCCCAACGTTCCAAATGGTCGGTTGGTGCTAGAGGATGGGAGTGGGTGGCAGTGCCGGGCAAAGGCCGACTGAACTCTGGTAACCTGGTGCTGAAAAGGGTTGTTTAAATGCCTTGTTCTCGGATGCCTAACAGAGCAAGCGAGGGATAGAGAGGCTGCAGCTGCAGTGGACAGCACGCCGGCGCCGATGGAGGTCAGCTTGGCTACGGCCACTGCACAGGTTTCCCTGGGTTTGCTAGTTGCTACCCACTTAAACCGCTGACACCTAATTTCTACTATGGCTTGAACCTAAGTGTTGTGTTCAATCCCTAAAAAGGTTGCCGAAGATTTTTGGCCGTTCAATCGCCTTGTCTCTGGCCGAAATTCGCCAGAGGGAAGAACAGCGAACAACAGGTGAAAGTAGCACAACTAAGGGTGGAATCATGACTGGATTATGCAAAGGTAAGACGGCAGTCGCCGACGTCAACAATTTCAGAGCAGTCGCCAATCACCCTTTGCCTCGAAGAAGACTCAAGGCCTCACAAGATAAACTAAGTATACATAACATGACCCTATTAAACAAGTAAGATCCCTTCCAATGGGCACAAATGACACCTTACAAGCAAGAACAGATTCCAGCTGATTCAACTTCTTTCTGTCATAAAGAAAACCTGGGGGAAAAGGGGAAAGAGTAGTCGGATGAGCAACCACACGCTCAGTGAGTGTCCCCCAACCCCCTTAAGACCAAAACCGTTGCAGGCAATAATATCTTTACTAGTCACATATCACATATTCATACTTTAATATCATATTAGGCATTCATAAAATTCCTATGGAAACATTACTAATCATAAACTTGAGTTTAAGTACTCAACACATTTCTAGGTCTCTAAATGACCAAACTTCTTTACTAACAGGTAGTCAAACACTTAAACAAGTGACGAGGCTAAACACAGAGATTTTGTTTTTCGTAAACATAACTTCTTAGCATTCTATTCGAACTATGCCTGAAACCCTATTCACATGATGTGCACATAAGGTTATCTCTTTTTATAATCATACTTTTCTTAGTATTTCATTCATATGAGGTGCATAAGACATACACATTTCAAGTCTCAATCAAATCTCATTCATAGAGTATGCATGAAATATGCTCATAAGACTTTCTTTTTCATAAACGTATCTTACTTAGCATCTCATTCACAAGTTATACTTAGAACATGCATATAACACTTTTGATAATTCACTTAGATCTCATTCATATGATATGCACAAGTCATGCATAGTAAACTTTCTTTCTTTTTTTTAAAAACACTTCATTTAGCCTCCTGAGGCTCATAAAAACTTGTCTCTTAGCCTCTTGAGGCTCATATTCTTGAAGGAATCTCTTTCATCTTGGTCACATAATGACCCTTAAAAACTTTCTTTCTGAAATACTTAAAAAGGCGAAATGCCAACTGCTTTTCTCAATTAATAACAAACTATTTCTGGGCATAAGATCATCACAAAGTGCTGGTTGGGAGAGATCTACACTCAATCCCAGTGAGATTAACTCACGCTAAGCTCTTACTCCCAGGATGGCAACTAACTTTTGGACCTTAACCCTTGTCAGGGTCTCTAGGGACTACTCCCTAGGCTATAGGGATTCCCCCGTTCAAGCAGATTCACTCCCTATCTATTGTCCCTAAGCACTTATCTTCATTTAAACTGGTCATAACGACTAATAAGTTCGTTGCCTCTCACAGCGAAATCCTTTATCATGCAACTCACGCTTTTGTAAAACTCTTTAAGGATTCCCCCGTTCAAGCGAGTTCACTCCCAAAACTGTATTCATTTAATTAAAGTAGGCCATCACGCACTAATAGTTATGGCTATTATCATTTCAAAATATGAAATCTTTCTTTGAAAAACTCACCCTTATGCACATAATGCAATTTGAGCATTTAAGCACATATATCACATTGGTAACGGGGTCCACATATATCACATTTAAGCACTTCATAATCAATTCAACACAATGAGCCACACATGGCCTCGCAATCCACACGATTGCGGTCAATTCACAACCCGAACTCCCTCCTCACAAGCACCGTACCACAAGAACCTCGAACCACTCGTAGTTCTTCCTCAAACCATCCAACTGCCATCTCAGTTTCAATTTCATTAATCCTATCATATTCTCAAGCTAGTTTAAAAGGAGACAAGGTTTAGGTACTTACCTGGTAAGCATCACCATTTAGCGGTGTGTTGTAGCAAGCATACGAACGCGTACATACCATTACATTCACCTATAAACCACAACACTTTATTTAGCAATTAGTAGGCCATTACGGAGTAGTTAAGCATACAAGCATACGAACGCAAACGTACCATGACACTTCAAGCTCATATATAATCATGGAATGCCCAAACATATATAAACGTTAACATACGATGCCATTCGAAGTTTATACTCAGACATGACTTAACGAGAAAGTTTCGAATCAAGGCTAAACATACAGACTTTACACGCATGCTTTGCTTCGAATTAAAACCTCTAGCTTGAATTAATAAACTATTGCGAATCGATGCTAAACATACATAATTCACTTCGAACTAACATTTCAGGCATAAATTACCTAAGTTGATTCGAATCGAAGCTAAACATATATAATTCACTTCGAATTAATTCTTTTAACATGCATTAGCTAATGTACCTGATTCGATGCTAAACACATTTCATTAACTTCGAAATTAGTTCATTTGCATGCATTGGTTAATTAACTTGAATGGAAGCTAAACACGTTAAAAGGGCTTCGATTTTAATTATTTTTCATATATTAGCTAATTAAGTTGAATCGAAGCTAAGCACGTTAATATAACTTCGATTTTAGTCCTTTTTTACGCATTAACTTATTAACTTGAATCGAGGCTAAATATGCTAAACTAACTTCGTTTTTAATTCTTTTTCATATATTAGCTAATTAACTTGAGTTGAAGCTAAGCACGTTAATATAACTTCGATTTTAATTCCTTTTCATGCATTAACTCATTAACATGAATCGATGCTAAGCACGTTAAACTAACTTCGTTTTTAATTCTTTTTCATGCATCAACTACTTAACTTGAATCGATGCTAAATACATATAGTTCACTTCGAATTAACAACTCAGGCATAAATAAACTTAACATGTCCGAATCAATTATAAACATGCATAGCTTCTCATCACATAATCCCTGAAATTAACTAAACCTAAGCTAACATAAATAATCTTTTAGGTTAAAACATTTCGAAATTAATACTAATTTAGGAGGCGAGGAACAGCCACCTCGATTCCAAGCTAGTAAACCGACTTCAAGTTTGGTTCGGTTGGCATGCACGGAATTTGGCTTGCCCCCTTTTGTTTCCCCACTCGCTGGTTGTTGCTACTGCCCCGTTCTGCCTATCTCCAGCCCTCGTTTGCTTTGGTTCTGGTCAAATTCGAGCCCACCACTAGTAGTGGGGATAGTGGTGGTGGCGTGGGCTGCGACGATGGTGGCGTTGGAGGTTTCAAACCCTAACCCTTCCTGAACCGT
>JACYFF010010365.1:35201180-35264893 GCA_017589665.1 Selenicereus undatus | reverse complement strand
TATATATATATATATATATATATATATATATATGTATATGTATGTATGTATGTATGTATGTATGTATGTATGTATGTATGTATATGTATATGTATGAAAAGGAAAATGATGAATATCTTGCTGCAAGATACTTCTTAAGTGTTTTGTTTTGACCTCGAAATCCTATTGTAATATTTTTAAATTCAAAAAAATGGTACTAACGAATATTGGAAACATAGTTCAAGTTATATATTCTATAAAATTATCTTTTTAGCCATAATTTATCACATCTTTAAGAGACGCATGTCATATGCTTTCGCGGTTAGGGTTGATCCGATTAAAGTCTCATTTAATATTCGTAAGTATAGCCAACACATTTCTAAACTAGTAATTTATAATCAAGTGTAACAATCTAAAACTTGGTGATTTTGAATTATAAAGTTTGTTAATTCATGATGAGGAATAATATTTAATGGTGTCTTGTGACAAGACATATATCATTATTTTGTATATAAATTATGATGATGGGACACTGTAGCAGATGACAACCTCGACTCAAAATGTACATCGATGAATTGAACTCATACCCATTGGCCCTTTCTACAAAGGACGAGGGGAAAAGCAGGAAGAAAACAAAAGAATAAAGAAGAGTAGTTCCACTATTTCTATCGTTGATTCGCTCTACATCAAAACAAACGGAAAAAAGCAGGACAGAAGAGAACAGTTGAAACGATCATAGGTAGACATAGCATTTTAAAAAGCCACACAAAAGACACGAAGGTGTTAAATGTGACTCTTCCAACTCAGATGCTACTAAATTTAATATCAGCAAAAGTTGGTCTGCTTGTCTGTTACAGCATCAAGAAGCCAAATGCAGACTGTGTCTAAAATCTTCCTAAAATCTGGTCCTTGACCTATAATCATGACCATGTTCATAATATTGGTCTGGCAATTTAAGCATCAGAGAAGAAGGCCTAGCAGATAGTATCACAATGAATTTGCAGATGGCAGAAAAGTACTTGGATTGTGTGTTAGTTCCTTCAGGATTACTAGTTCTGGGAATATATCATTGTTGGCTTCTGATCACTATCATTCGACATCCTAGAAGAACTGTTATTGGCCTTAATATTGCAAGCCGCCACCGATGGATCTACCATATGATGGGTGTTAGTCCTAATTCTTCTCCTTGTTTGCTGTTGTCCTTCAGTGTCATTTTCTGATTCACTGATTAATATTGATTCTGAATAGACACTTTAGAATGCATGATAGTTGATGTTTTAAGGTAATACTTTTCACAAACTTCCTATCTGTTGAATTGTATCATCACAGCTCTAGGCTCTAGTTAATTACATATCTAATATGCTACTGTTGTGATTAGTTCCTTCTTTGAAGCATCAGATTCCACCTGAAGATCAAAGACGAGTTTTTGGCCTATGGTTATGAATTTGACTTTTCCGTTCTTCCCTTGCCCTACAAGTTTTTGGTTGGCAAACCAGCTGTCAATAGGGTTGTATATGAGATGGATCTATTCTGAATCGGTTAAAAGCAGGGTTTTGTCACGTTTGAGTAGGGTCAATTGGGATTTTGGTGACATATGTGTTTGGACTTGCTTCATGGTTGCTGGGATGTAGGTCCTTTTACCCTTTTAGATTAGCTAAATATCAGGTCAAGCTCATGTCAAGTCAGGCCATAGATCATTTGGTACATTGTTGGTGACACTGGTCAGTGGTCAACTAATTTTTGGATCTGATTTTTTTCGGTTTAGGTTGAAATGGAATAGTATTGTTTGAATTAAGTAAGCTTCGATTAGGGTATTTTAGGTTAAGTAATTTGCGTGGAGTTTGGTTTCCCATGTCTAGGCATAGCCACTCTACAAAGAAATTCAAGTTTTAGAATACATTTGACTTTCTGAGCTTCTATATTTGTACATGCCTGGATCTTTGACTACATATCTCAAACCACCAAATAGCAGAATCGGATATAAAACTCCAACTCTAGACCGTGAAGTTTACTGGTAATATAAACTGAATCATAATCTGAATCTTTTGTTCAGGATCCACAAAAGAATGGCATTCTGGCAGTACAATCACTAAGGAACAATCTAATGGCATCCACAGTTTTGGCTTCAATTGCTATAACTCTGAGTTCTCTAATCAGTGCTGTAGTCAGCAACACATCCAGCTCGAGCAAATCTTCCGTGGGTTCATTACGCGAAGTTAAATACTTTGCAGTCCTTATATGCTTTCTGACAGCATTCTTCTGCAATATGCAGTGCACAAGATATTATGCCCATGTTAGTTTATTAGTGAATGTGCCATGCCCAGAAGAGAAAGAAGAGTTTACCGAATATGTTGCCCAAAAGCTTCAGCGGGGAGGACTCTTTTGGTCTATAGGATTGAGAGCTTTCTACTTCTCTTTTCCTCTCTTGCTCTGGACTTTTGGGCCTATTCCGATGTTTGCGTGTAGCTGCTTGATGGCGGTTGTGCTTTACTTCTTGGATACTACAAGGTCCTACTCCAGATATGTTCACAACGGCCTTGTGCACGAGGAACATGGCAATCTTGACGTTGAATCAATTGGTGACTCAATGTAAGTGCTCCAACTTGTTTATATCTGAGTTTCATTATGATGCATTTCATATGCACCTTCAATAAGACATCATTTCAGCTTGTAGTGTGGATGGTGTGTAAGCTCCTATCCTATGACTCCTCTCATTTGGAGAATCACCAAAGACTAGACTTGCCAGATCTCAACGTTGGACTCTTTGTGAGAAACGCTCTGATAGCATGTCAAAAAACCAACTTGATCATAAATTTAGACAGATGCCTAATGGTCCAACAAATGATGTTTCTTATACAGTTTTCAACAGCATCCTGGCTCAATTCTTACCATTTAATTCGTAATTAGGAGACTTACAACCCATACACATACCTCTTTATGATAGCCTAGGCTTTTCTTCCCTTTTTTTTGGGGGGGGGGGGGGGGCGCGCATATAGAGCGTTCACAAATGCACAAGACTTGAATTGGCCAAGTGTCTTAGACAAACAATTATGTGCTTCTGTTGATGGATTTCTGACGGTGAATATTTCATTTCACTCTATATAACCTGGTGCATAACAGCATAAGTTGAAGTATTTTTGTCATAAAATAACTTTCTCTATTGTGTACGGTTTCAGAGAATCGGTCCGATCAGGGGATTCGATGCTCTATTGTGCTTTACTGGGAAGCACCAAGCTAGGCTCTGCATCTGATGCCAATTTCCTTTCACCTCTCTCGTAAGAGCTGGATCAATATGTTGCAGGTTTATATCTGATCCTATATAGTTTCGTCCCTCGTACAGAACTACGATAATGAAGCAGGCTTAGTTCTGACATCTGCCAAAGCAGGCATTCATTGCCTGAAGTGATGATTATGATTCTGTAACGTACTTGTATGTAATGTACTGGCATTTTTTTTTTTTTTAATCAAAGAAGACGAAAGATTCTCAATCTGACCCGTGATTACATAAAGATCGTATTACTCTAATATTTATTAATCTTATGCGCATTGATGCCAGTTTGTGACTCAGAAACTGTTTTAAGCTCATCTGTGTAGTACGGAGAAATTTTTTCTGGTTCGCTAGTGCTAAGATTAACCATAGCAGCTTGTCTGATTAAACATAATCAACCACCCAACCCAAAATTGGAACGATTTTTTCTAGCCGACAGTGACCCAGTAAACAAATAGTAGTGATGTTTACATGGCAACATTTGATTACATAATTTAGAATAACAATAAAATTTATTGTGATCAACACTACCACGAGGAAGTTGATAGTATGTGTTGTTCACAATGACTTCCATGAAATGAACATTGAATTGCTCAAATTGATGGCCCATTGCTCGAGTTGTGAAAACTTAAAAGGGTGACAGAAGACACTTGACGTGAATAATACTGGGTATTTCCTTCAGCAATAAACGTACAACATGACTTGAAATATATACATGCATAGCAAACCCTAAGCTACCCTAATTTGGTGGGCAAGTTGCTAGAAATTAGGAAAGACACAACATCTTATCTAAATATACAAAATTATCTAAACATACAATTCTGTAAATATACAATTTCTTAATTCCCTTAACACTCCCCCTCAAGTTGATGCATGCAAGTTTGCCATGGGAAGGTCACTGGGCCATGAGAAAGTTTGTCTCTAATTACATGTGTGATATTTAAGTAACATTTCCCAAGTGCCTTGGTAAAAATGTCTGTTGGCTGGGTCTTGGAGGGCACGTAACTAAGACCAAGTTCTCCGGAATGATACCTTTCACGAACAAAGTGACAATCAATTTCACTATGTTTTGTGCGCTCATGGAAGACATAATTTATGACGATATAAAGTGAAGCTTGACTATCACAAAACAAGTGCATGGCCTGCTTATGAAACATGCCCAAGGAAGCTAAGAGGGGCCTCAACTAAACCTATTCACTGGTAACTGCAGCCATAGAACGATACTCAGCTTCGGTGGATGATTTTGAGATAGTTATACTTGCTTTTTGGTGTTCCATAAAGCAGGTGATCCTCCAAGAGTCACCAAATACCCAATCAAGGAGCGTCTAGTAAGGAGAAGTGCGCCCCAATCTAAATCACAAAAAGAAGACAATATGAGATCACTGTATGCCTGAAGTAATATCTCAGCATCGAATGTCCCTTTGATATAACGTAGAACACAATAGGCAACATTGATATGTTCTTCATAGGAAGCCTGCATAAACTTAGAGAGGATGTGTACCACAAAATACAAGTCTGGACGAGTGGTAGTCAAGTAGATCAGCCTACCCACAAGGCGTCGATATCTCCTAGCATCATTCAATTGTGGTCCAGTGGCAAAAGCTAGCTTGTGGTTTTCCTCCATGGGAAAGTCACTAGGCTTGGCACCCAAAAGTCCACACTCATCCACTATCTCAAGATCATACTTCCGTTGGCTAAGAAACAGCCCCTTGGGTCCATGAGTGACTTCAATCCCAAGAAAATACTTCAAAGGCCCAAGATCTTTGATACTAAAATAGGCATGAAGATAGTTCTTAAACTCATCGTAAGCATGTGTGTCATTTCCAACTAAGACTATGTTATCAATATATACCAATAATGCCATGATAACGTCCTCTTTTCTATATGTAAAGAGAGAGTAATTGGCGTATGAGTGTGTAAAACCATCCTCACGAAGTTTGGAGGAAAGCTTAGCGAGCCATTGATGTGGAGCTTGACGAAGTCCATAGAGTGATTTTTGAAGCCTGCGGACCTTGTTGGGCTTACTGCAAGTGAAGCTAGGAGGCAATGCCATAGAAACTTCCTCATCTAAGTCTCCATGTGGAAAAACATTATTGACATCCAGCTGATGTAGTTCCCTACATTTGGAAACTGCAATGGTCAAGAAGCATCTAACACTTGTCATCTTGGTCACCGGTGCAAATGTTTCATTATAACCGAATCCTTCAACTTGATATCTCCATGGATGACCAATCAAGCTTTAAACTGTTGTATTGCCATCTGAATTGTATTTAACTCGATATACCCATTTGCAACTGATGGGTTTCTTTTTGCGTAGCAAATCTTCCAGAATCCACATCTCATTCTTTTCTAGGGCTCGAGTTTTTTCATCAATTGCTGCTCCCCATCGTGAATCCTTGACGGCTTCATAATGGTGTTTGGGCTCGATCAATTTGTAGAGGCAACGAGAAAATTTTGATGTGAAACAGAAAAATTAATGCATGTGATATAGTTAGTTATGGGATAAGGAGTGCCTGAGGATTCCTTTTGAAGCTGGTGTGCAGTTGAGAGGGGGTCTTTTGAGGTCGTGTTGTAGCATTTGTACTCATCAAGATAGGCTAGAGGTTTTTGGATTCATGAGTTCCATGTATTGTTTTAGCTTGCACCACACATGGCCTGTGGCGGACTGGGCTCCTGGTGTGGTCCTAATGGCTCCCTTTGTGGACTTGGGTCATCTTCAATCATTCCGTCTGAGCCCGAGTCAGCAGAACCGATCAACCTTGGCTGCTTTAGCACATTGGGCTGCTGGCGATTTGCTGGGCCTGACATATTGCTACTCCTCCTGCATTCTATCCTTTTTTCTCTCTGCTGGACTGGGCTCAATCCGCTGCAACTCCCCCTGTCTTCGGTCCTCCTCTCTTGTTCCTAGGCTCCTAACAGATCAGGTGCTACCACTGGATTGGACTCAGAATTATCACCAAGCCCCGTTTGATAGTCAATCACAACCTGCTGCCTCCAATTATTTTCATGTCGTTCATTCTCCGTAAGTGTCCCTCTTTGTAGTGCAAAAGAAAAACGTCTTCACAAAATATACATCTCTTGTAATGAACACCTCACGTGTGTCCAGGTCTTACACCTTCCACCCGTTTTTGCCAAACGAATACCCAAGAAAAACATACCTCCTACTCCTTGATGCAAATTTATCCTTTTACTTGGACTATTTCGTGCACAGCATAAAACACGGAAAGTTCACAGCTGATCATATGTGGGTTTGCATTTAAAAATAATCTCATAAGGTGTTTGTCCTTTTAATAATTTGGTTGGAGTCCTATTTATCAAATAGGTAGTTGTGAGGACACATTCCCCCTAATATTGGATTGGTAGGTTGGATTAGAATCTAAGGCAATTGCCATATTGAGAATGTGGCAATTTTTACGTTCTGCCCTACCATTTTTTTTGTGGTATGTCCACACAGCTGCTTTCAAGCAAAATTTCGTGTTCAAGATAGAACTCTTGCATGGGCCTTGAGGTGAACTCAGCTCCATTGTCACTCCTAACCACTTTCACTCCTTTGTTAAATTGATTTTTAACCATCGCAATAAACCCTCTTAAAAGTTTGATGGCTTTAGTTCGTACTCTCATCAAATAAACCCACGTAACCTTGCTAGCATCGTCAACGAGGCTAAGAAAATAGTGAGCACCATACAAAAACGGAATTCTGTATGATCCCCAATTGTCAGAATGTATTAAATCAAAAGTATCCTTTGCATGATGTCTACAAATTGGAAACTACCTATAGGTATGCTTAGCACGAAAATAGAGTTCACAACTATCTTCTCTGGTCTTATTTGTATTACTAGTAAACTTTGAGGAAGATAAGATAGAACTTCTTTTGATGGGTCCCCAAGTCCCCTATGCCACAAACACCTTCTATCAACTGCGTTCACTAGATTTGTTGCCGACCTCTTGTAGTAATATGGCCTGTGTCATTGCTCATCATTCCAATCAGAGTCCTCAAAGTATGGTCATGTATCATACAGTAATCATCAAAAAATGTCACAGTACAATTTAATTGTTTGCATATTTTTGAAATTGAGACGAGATTACAAGTCAATTTGGCACAAATATAGCATTTTGTAACTTTATCCTTTTTCTAAGGTTACTAAGCCCTTTTCACAAGCATGGTATATGCACCATTTGGAATCCAATATTAATTGCAGATATTTTTTCAAGATTACTCAATGCTAAAATATCCCCGACCATGTGACACTATGCCTCGCTATCTAGCATCTAGGAACTTTTACCTAACAACCTTTCATACCTAGATTTGGGTGTGTCGATGAGGCTCGAAAACCTTTGTAGCTGATTCATAGACAGCCCGGGTATAACAACTTGGGTTGGTTCTGTCCTACTGCTTGCGACTAGCCCAATAGTCATTCCTAGGCCTGCTACTTGTTCCGGGCTGGTGGCCTGTACCGCTGGTGATGTTGTTTCCTGTCCAGCACTTCTACCCCGATTTCTGCTGCATCTTCCTTTCCTACTTCGACCTCCATGATTGCCTCACCTATGTCCATGCGGTCCTCAACCTGGCGGGTAACCATGACTCATAACAGTTTGCTTCATCGTGTTCATAACGCCCACAAATTTTGCATCCTCCTTTCTAAACCATAGTAGTTTGCCCCTTTGCTAAGAATGCCATGGTCGCTTCGGTCATGTTATCTCAGGAAATCATGATTTTTATAAGTTTCTTCCAGTTGGGTCATGGTGAATAGTTTGTCGATACTGAGAAGGGGATCAAGCACAAGAATTTGACTCTGGATTGTGGCATATGACTCGTCATCCAACCCCATTAGAAATTGGTGTGCTTTATCTTCTTCATAGATAACCATGATCTTGCCTACTATTGCACACTTGCAACCGCTACAAGTGCATATCGGCACCTTCACCTAATTGGTATGCTCGGTCCACAAGTTCATCAACCTTAAATGAACTCTATAACACTCAAATCTCCTTGCTTACAGTTCGCAATATTGGCTTTTGGTTGATGAACTTTAGCAGTATTTGGCATTCCTCACCTTTTCTTTAAATCATCCCACATAGTTTTTGCAGTCTCTGAATATACGGTGCTCATTCGCAGCTTTGCATAGATGATGTTAAGCAGCCAAGAGCACACATCGAGTTAACCATTTCCCACACATGGCATTCTAGAAACTCCTCATCTCCTTGTTCCTTCGGTCTCTCTAGTGTCCCATCAATAAATTCTAACTTGTTCTTCACCTTTAAAGCTTTCCTGATAGCCTTCTCTCATAGGTCATAATTTTTTCCATCAAATACTATCGCAGTGATCATCACACCAGGTCCCTCAAACGGTGAAGATAGTAGAGTTAATGTCACTCAATGATGAACCTTTTCTTTCCACCGTCACTCATGGTTAATTTCAATCAAAGCTCGGAATCAAGAATTGAGCTCTGACACCATGAAAACTTAAAGGATGAAGGAAGATGCTTGGTGTGAATAATGTTGTGTATTTCCTTGAGCCACAAATGTACAACATGACTTGGAAATATATATATATATATATATATATATATATATATATATATATATATATATATATATATGTTTGTGTGTGTGTGTGTGTGTGTGAGTGTGTATGTATATATATGTGTGTGTGTATACATATATATATATATATATATACATATATATATATATCTGTGTGTGTGTGTATATGTGTATATATGTATATATATATATATATATATATATATATATATATGTATATATATATATAACAAACCCTAGGCGACCCTAATTTGGTGGACAAGTTGCATATTTCTAAGCTTAAAATACATCGAAAAAGATGTTAGAACAATTATAAGCAAATTGTTGAACATATCTTCATGGAATGAGTAATCTCTTCCAATGTCCTTTTTACAAAGTAGTTTAAGAACCAGTAAATAATCAACATATTCGGTGAAATGAAAACAATCCTTTTGCATTACTGCATCTATAATTAGCCATCGCTTTCACATGTCATCGTGAAAATTTTATCTGGGCGAAGGATTTCACAATGATCATGGTTCTGGTATTATATTTGGAAGAACAATGATAGGCATTGTGAAATGTTAGGCTGTGGATAAGCAATCTTGTGGAGCCAGGTGATGAAAGGCATGGTACCATTCTAAAACTTCTTTTCTTGTTGTAAAAATCAAATTACTTGCTTTCTCTGCCATTTTCAAATCTTATACTTGCTTCAATATCGTAATGCAATAGGATCCTTAAATTTGCAGTCTCAGATGAAACATCACTTCTTTCATTTAACTTGTGAAAATAAACATAAGGTGCTCAACCTTCACGTTTAGAAAAGAGAGTAGAAGACACTAAACAAAGAGTAATCCTTTAAAGCAAAGAAATGGGTTCGGAAACCAAACCAATAATAATTTCCATTTTTATTTACCTTGAGTAATATCAAAAGTCTAGAACCCAGTCAGCACCGAGCACTCAGCACAAATGCAGTGATTAATGTGAGATCGTCATATATTGACATGATTGCAGGTATTTGGGCTTCATATGCTTTACTAATCCACCCATAAAACTTACAGACTTGTACTCCAAATGGCTGATTGTTGGTAGTTTAGGACATATCTTAGAGCAGAAGCATAGGATATTTTTACTCGGTGATTATCCACGAGTTGTTGAACCAAATTAATGGTGGCTACTAGAGTCACAGTGAAATGAGACACCCCCAACCCAATCCCTAAGTGATGGTAGGATTAACACAAGATAGAGCAGAGAGAGGCAATGAGTATACTGAAAGAGATTAACACTTTTATTGCCCTCTCTTAAACCTATAATCAACACCTTTTAATTAGCACCAAGATTTATAACTGATAAGAGATTAATATGAAAGATTAATACATAATTAATCAATCCATAGCCACCCACTCAATGTGGATAATCAATGTGACCGTTACACTTAGTCAACAACTCCGTCTTGGTCACATAAACAATAAGTTACATACTTCTCTGCCAACCAATCTTTTTATGCCTTATACTGGGAATGAGGTGTGTGACGAAAATAACCAGTAGTGTTATATCAAGTCACCAGCTAACTAATATAACACTCTCATATGGGAATGATACCCCAAATCATCCATAACATCTATTCTTTTATGCCTATCGATATCAAATGATTATACACTAAATATAATCGCCTCGGTTTGATATAATGATGGGAAAATGATTCTTCCATAGATAATTATAAATAATCCATCTCAGCACAACTGCTTTCTTAATATGTTCCGCTAGACCGTGTACATCTTAGCCCTTGAATTACACATTAAGGTAGCAACATCAAGCTTTGAGTTCATACCATAACTCTAAGTCAAACAATATTGCCAATAGAGGTCACACAGTGACCATGAAAGGGAATTCACTTGTCAATCACCAAATAAGTCAACATTTAACACACACAATATCAGAGCGTGTCATGGCATAGCTCCCACTAAGCTGGGCGTGCCACTCTTCTATGCCATGTGAATCATAAGTATGGCTTTCACCTAAAAAACCAACCTGAGTCACTAGATTGACATACATAATGTTAATCTTAGCACTTAAGATTCGGCTGTAAGGCTTCAATATGAAATCCTTTTCCATATTTGAGTCCGTCCAGTCTCATCTTGCACTCATAGGACGACTATATTTATTTTATTCATACACTTCCAGTATGAGTAATTAGTATTGTATACCTAGTGCCAATATAATTAGTCTCATCATTCCCGCCACTTAAGTGTCAGGGTGATTGCCTATATGACTAGGCCAATGAGATCCCCCTGACATTTCAATATGTCTAACACGCAAAAATAAATCATGAACATTTTGCTCATTTACAAAAGAAAAATGTCCATCACATAGTAAGATACATCCAAGCTAAACATTATGAATTCCTAGACTCAACAAATGAGCTTTGAACGCATTACTAGGAAAAGGTTTAGTCAAGAGAACATAATCACCTTGTTAGTGTATATATACCTAATGGCAAATGCTTTTTGTCTTTATGGTAACAAGATACACAATCTGCCTCCATAGCTGCCATTATTGTGCAGTCTTGCTTATTACTGGAACATGACATAGCTCTCCCACCCAGGGTGAAGACATATCATGAAGTGGACCTAGACTTATCCTAGTCACCATCCTAATCGGCATTTGAGTATCCTCTCCACTTGAAGTCTCCTCCTTGATAGTAAAAGACTAAGTCAACAGTACCATGTAAAGCACGCTTGAATCTCTTAACGGCTTGCCAATTAGCAAGTCCTGGGTTATTTTGATAACGACTTACCAAACCAACCTCAAAGCAAATGTTAGGTCGTGTACATAACATGGCTTGCATTAAGCTTCGTATGGCACTAGCGGAAAGGATATTGTTCATGATCTCTATTTCACCATCTGTTTTAAGGCATTGATCAAGACTAAAGGTTAACCCTTCTCAATTGGAGTATCCATGGGTTTGGAATTATGCATCCGAAATCATTCCAGGACCTTTTTGATGTATGCTTCTTGGAACGGTTTCAGATTATTTCCACTCCAAGTTGTTCCCAGCCAGCAGTATGTTATCAACATACAGGGTAAGAAACATAATCTCCTTGTCGATGTTTCGACATACACACAATGGTCTTCTGAAACCATAGATAAGCCAAACTAAGTTATGGATTCATGGAATCTAAAGTACTAAGGTCCAAAAGATTGCTTAAGACCATATATGGACCTTTTAAGATGACACACCTTGTCCTCTTGTCCCTTTGATACAAAACCAATGAGTTGGTCCATATTAATCTCATCCTCAAGGTTATCATTGAGGAAAGCAATTTTCACATCCATTTGAACCAACTCTAGGTCCAAATGGGTAACCAGTGCTATGAGTAGGTGAAGTGAAGCAAATCTCACGACAGTGAAGAACGTCTTTTTGTATTTTGTACCCTCAATTTGGGTAAAACCTTTCGCCATTAGATGGGCCTTGAACTTTATTGATCGAACCATATCCTGATGTTTTATCTTAAAAACTCACTTGTTTCCTGTAGAGTTATGTTAGGGTGGAAGATCAACGAGTTCTCAAATCGTGTATCTCACCCTTTATGGTATCCATCTACTCTTTGTGATTTGGTGAATCAATCAATTCTTAATAAGAGGTAGGTTCCTTAAGTTCCAAGGAAGTGCACAAGAATATTTCCTCTTCAACTTAGAAATATCATCGAGAAATTCTGCCATGTTCACTCCTCCGGATCCTAGGACTTGCATTACTTGCATGTGTATGTGAGAAATCCCTCCCCCTTTCTCTAAGACGAATGGGACCCTAAGCATGTGGAGGATCGCTCCCACTATCCCTTGGAGGTGTGGGATCCTGCATGTGTGGATTAATTGCATGTTCTGGAGTAGAAGATTGAGGATAAACCTCATTCTCTAGTTGACTCTTCTCAACATGTGGAGATTGAGGGTGAATCGCATTCTCCTTAACAGACAAACCTTCACCGTTCCTATCAAATAAGGGAGATACACCATCTTCGGTGACTTAGTAAGGATTCAAATGCTCCCCCTCACCGAAAGATGGTTGCACGTCTTGTTGTAACTCATGCAATTTGAACTCCGTTTTTTTTTTTTCATTTTCACCAAATGCTTTGGAACCTATCCTCAAGAAGACTGACATTGCAGGAATCCATTTCATCGAAGAGATATTCATGATCGCGATTGGTTCGAAGAGTTCTAACTTTTCATTCCAATTGAGTCTTCACTTTTTTCACAAAGTATTTGAACACATCAAGTTCCTATTAGAGGTAACTTAATGGGTACAAACGCCTATATCATGAATCATCTATAAGAGTTATGAAACAAATTTTCCCATGACATGCTTTCGTATTCATGGGTTCGCAGATGTTAGAGTGAATCCAAGGGACTTGATGCGCTCGACGCTTTACAAAAAAGCTTTATGGTTATAGTGCCAACTTAACTCACTCATGGGTAACTTAACCCTAATGAGTCAAGCTTAAAAGATAGTCTTTAGCTAGCTTGTTCACTCAATCTTGGCCCGCATAGTCAAGTTAAGCAAATAAAAAAACTGAGTTGAAAATGAGGCAAAGATGACAGGTGTTTTATTTTATCCAAAACATTGAACACACCTTTCAATGTTACATGGCCAAACAAATTGCTATTGTATACAATAGACGAAAATCGAAAGAGAAAACTTATGTCATAAGCAAAAGACACAAGCGAATGTCACACCTTAGGTGCATAGAGAGCATCACGAAGGAGCAACGCATTTTATGGAGTTTAAGATAACGTGTCTCTATTTCAAGGACATCTTCTTCACTGTTGTTTCCTAAAACGATAGTCTATGAATCGATCAGATAGTAATGAAACTTCAAAAAATCGACTTGGCCTTGAACTATTTGCTTGGTTGCACCTGTGCCTAAAATCTATTAGGGATCATAGTTGGCAACAAATGCTTGGCAACTACGAAACAAGGTACCCTAATTGGCTCAGGACAATCCTAAGTGCAGGGTTCCTTATTTCCATAGTTTATAGCACTTCATACGTGTTGTTTTCTTTTCTCTATTGCCCTTGGCCTTTTTCCTTCTAGCAACACCACTTTGAAGTTCAGAGGTTCAAGGGGAAATGAATATGATTGAACATGATGTTAAGTTGTCCCACATGCACATAACAGTGGAATAGCTTTCAAATTTCCCCACCAGATTGTCATGTATGAAATACAACATAGTATAGCATGCTGATCAATCCATCTTAGACCATCTTTGGTATGCCCTTGGGTTCTCTTGATATTGCTCACTAGTAGTACCACTTCTGCGATTATAGGGGACCTAGAAGTCATCAAGTATTCTAACACTTTACACTCATTCAGAAGAAACCAAATCTTCTGACATTATGTGTCATAATTAATGTTATCCAGCTTTTCATTGGTAATCAAATCACCGAACATATTTCAAGTTCCATATCTAGAAGTAAAGGATGGACATTAGACACACAATTATCAAGACCCCCACCAAGCATACTAAAAATGCTATCTACATGTTCCAAATCAGCATTAGGGTCATAAATCTTAGGATTATTAATGGGCACATCAATATAATACTCAGGGGAAGGAGAGGGTTGTGAACAAATAGGGAAAACATGTGAATGATCAAGGGGATTAGGGAGAACATTATTACAACATCAGTATTATCCTAAGGTGATGCAAAGTCAGGTTCAGCATAACATGCATAATAAGAACATAAATTTATACCATGGTTCGAAGAACTACACAATTCACACCAAAAAGGGGCATAATAAGATCGAGCATAAAATGCACAAGGATCAAGGAATGAATATTTAGAAATACGACTAGCCATCTCAAACTCAAATGAATCTCAAGATATCCACTCAAGTAAATAACATACATCATCAACATTTTTACTATGAAAACCCCAATATTCTAAAAGAGTTTGGGTTTCACTATTCACCTTCATGAACAATGTCTAAAATTTCCCATTTATCCATATAATAACCACATTGAGTAAGAAAGACATTTAATCGCTTAAAATATCTCCAAAATAATTCATCCTCGAATTGGGGAAATTGGAAAATTACCATTGTTTTTTCTCAATTTTTTTTAATTTTTTAATTTATTTTTGAGTTTTTTTCTAAAGAAAAACAAAATGCTTAGCCAAACATATCAGAAAAGACCCAATATTCGACGCTAGTCCCAGAACAGTAGCGCCAAAAACTTAATACGAGCGCAAGTGCACAGTAGGGTTGTAACAAATCAAGGTTGATCCCACAGAGACTAGGTTGATCTACTGGGTTATATTCCCTCAAGATATGCTAGGCGAATCCAGATTTGAGAATGAAATTTAACTAATCTACTCTCTGATCTAATGAGTAAATATTCAAGGAATTAAGCAAATCAAGCATTCTCCTAGGCCAATTCATGTATCAACCAAGCAGTTCTTCCTTAATTGGTTGTTTTAAAATCGATAATCGAAGTTTCACAACCCCCTTTCAAGGTAGAGTGAAATACCTAAATCTAACCAATTACCGTTTCTCAAGGGCTCTTGATTAGTTTAGGTTCATTAACCATGCAATTATCAAATTAATGGTTTCTCAATCGGTAATTCTCTCTTGAGACATCACTCAATCAAGTCAAATCCTAGGATTCCAGTATTTGAGATTTTACTTTTCAATCATTCATCCAAATACCCACAACATGCAAGAAAGTGATCAAGTTTCTAACAAGACAATAAACTTCTAGAATTCGATAAAACAATCCAACAATTCCGAAAGTACCAAATGATATCAACACAAGATCAAGAAACTAATAAATGTATGCATAAATCCAAAATCAAACAACAAAGATAATCAAAAGTACAAAACATAAGTCTAAATTTAGAAAAGAGAAGAGAAAAGAAATGCTCAGTCAAGATAGCGCTTGAACCGTCGTGCAAACCCGGGATGGAATCCTTGCAAAATCTTCACTTCAACTCTATCTCTTTCTCTCTTTCTCTCTCTCTCTCTCTCTCTCTCTCTCTCTAATCTAATCTAATTCTAATCTAAAAAGAAACTTGAAGAGAGGAATGAAATGATAGGATGCATGGAAATGAGGATGAGAGGCATCCTTTTTATAGTAAAATTCTTGGAAGCCGAAAAGGCACTCGTAATAATGGAATTAAAACTGCGAGGAAGTCAAAAAGTTACGAGAAAATAAAAGGCCTCGTGGGAAATGAAGACACCATGGACCGTGGCCAACACCACGGACTGACCGTGGTCAGCTCTGGCTCGACATTTTTCTATTCTTCCTTTTTTCCACGGGCATGGTAACTGGGGGCATCCGTGGTGAGTCATAAGGATGTGAGGGTGAATTCTTGATCAAAAAGGTCTCAAAACCTGTAAAAGTCATCAAAGCACTATACCCAAGCATAAAATGGGATTTTTGGGGTAAAATCTAAGCATAAAACTTATGAATCCCCTAAAAACGCATCAAAATGACCTAAAATGATATGCTCTATGGATACTTATCAAACTCTCCCATGCTTAAACCGTTGCCTGTCCTCAAGCAAACATTAGATTAAATCGACAAGGGGAGATGCATCTAGGACTAAAAACATGAAACCTCTTTAAAGTAGGCAAATTATAGCATGTCACAAGCAAGAATATCAATCAAAGGTAACCCCAAATAGTGCACAAAACATGTCAAAATCAGGAGGAGAAGGATTTCGAAGAAGTATAAGACCACAAGCTCAATTTCAAACTTGATCACCCCCAAAGAACCACAACGCACATCATGCAAGCATATGGAATTGAATAGAGCCATATGGACCGATAGAACCTCACTTTTAGGAAATGTGGATCACTCCCACTCATGTGTTTGAAATATAACATAGGTTCACTCAAGACTCATTCCAAAGATGCAATCTACCATATGCTTAAAAACGCTCTCAAATTCTCCACCACTCAAATGCAATGTAGAGAAGACAATCAAGAGGACTTTATATGGGTGGCAACATGGGCTAGAAAAGTTAAGGGAAAGGAGTAGACAAATGCATTTGGGACAATGTAGAGCTACTTAGCCAAGTGACTAGGGAGCAACCAATCAAAGCACCAATAAACCATGAAAATCACTAACACTCCAAACTTCAACAATTCAGTGAATATACCCCAATGAATTACATAGGAAATGAGTTAACAAAGAAAGGAATACAAGTTACTCACATATCCAATGTCAATCTTTCATTCGTTCTTTTTTTTCTTCCTTCTTTTTTTATTTTTTTATTTTTTGGTTTTTTTTGTTTTCTTCTTTTTTTACCTTTAACATGACTTTTTCTTTTCTTTTTGTTTTTTTGGGAGATGAAACAAAAATTGCAATTATTGAAAGGCATAGGACCACCAATTGTCAACTCACAATCGAATACATGACTCACACGCGCTATCTTTCTTTGGCGGTTCTGATGGCTATGTCGGCAGGCTTACTTCTCTGCCTTTTCTACCCTTTTTTTAATTGTTAATTGTGGGTGGGAGAGATCTAAGCTTCACTACACCCTAGGCCACTAAGGCCTGCCGAGATATTCGCCAGTCTAACAACCTCCACCTCGTGGTGATGTCGAGTCAAGTCCCAGCTTACTAATAGGCTTCGGAAGTGGGTCACATATAGGGCTGAGTGGGTCATGTATGAGTCAGATTTTAGGGTTAGGTTTTTGGATAGAAATCACCACATAGTCGCATACCTAAACGTGCTCACCATCTGACTTTGAGCCCCTTCGGTGAACAGTCCAAGTTTTAGATTTTTGGGGTTTCTTGGGGTGAAGACACATGGATTTTCATAGCGACCCAGCAAGACATACAATTAGGTATGTTATCATCTAAATACATTAGCATAATAGCAAAACAAAACATGCTTTTAAAAATCTATTCAACATAATTACATACAACTACATAACTAACATGCTTTAACGAATTAGATTAGCATGATTAGCAAAAATTAAGCAAACTAATCACTTCTACTAATCTTAATTGAATTGATCGGGGTCAAAATCGGGCAACACAGCTCTGATACCACTATTGGTAGTTTAGGACATACCTTAGAGCGGAAGCGTATGATCTTGTTACTCGTTGATTGCCAACGAATTCTTGAACGGGATTGACAGTGGCCACTAAAGTCACCATAAAATGTCACACCCCAAACCCAATCCCTTAGTGATGGTAGGATTAATGTGAGAGAAAGCAGAGAGAGCTAGAGAGTATATTAAGAGAGATTAACACTTTTGTTACCCTCTCTTAAAGCCATAATCAACTCCTTTTAATCAGCACCAAGATTTGTAATTGACACGAGATTAATATGAATGATAATACATAATTAGTTAATCCGTAACCGCCCACTTAATGTGGATAATCAATGTCACTGTTAGACTCGGTCAACACTGAAAAAAAGACTATTGTGTTAAGAAATCCCATAAATGATCCATTTAGAATATTGTGTAACTTTGTATTTGTGCAAACAACATCAAGCCATCTGTTTGTGTGTGCATCACTCATATGCCTCATGCCTCAAATGAGATGAGGGCTTATTGTGACATGGTGAGATGATGCACTCTTATCTAAAATAACAAAGGTCGAGATTAACACAAATTGCATGATCCAAGGGAACTCAGCACAATCAACCAGAGGATGTTACATAACATTCCACCCACTCCCTCCCCCATCCCCTCTCCTCTCCAACCTGCCCCATTCATACCCGCATCCTAGCTTAACCTGACCACCTGACAAGCTAGGAGAGTGCATAAATGCCTACTTCTCCGTCCCTTTGTGAAGCTGCTTGAGCCCCTTTCGACTGCCCTGAAAGCATTTTCTTTCTCCTTTGTCATCCTCCAATCTTAATGACCTTCACCATAACCCGACCTTCATCCTATCTGTGGTGAACTAATGGTAGGGTGAAAGGAGAGAAACGTTGGTTGTGCCACATGCCACATTGTTTGATTAGTTGACATGTGGTACTTTCAAGTGTTCTAGTGAGTGAGTTCCTGGTGAACCACCAAGTCCAAGATGAACATTGAATGCGTGTAGTGATAAGTGAAATTGGATAAGGGAACTTCAAGCTATCATCTAAGAATACGGTTTTATCTCAGTTGAGCGACCCTAATATGCGCCCTAAAATATGTATTTATATGATAGACTAAGAAATCCAAGAGAAACTGAAAACTGAGCTGATTACTGACGCATCTAGCTGACATTTACTTGAAATTCAATCCAAGGGTGCCAAAAAAGTAAAAATGAAAATTCAGGTTCTTTGATTGGTTTGGAACATTGTTTTTGGTGCTTTAGGTACCTGAAAAGCCAATAAGTAAGAACAATTAGAGTAGTTAATCATATAAACTATGGTATAATAGTGCGGGTCTTGAAAATCTTTTCTAATTCCATTGTAAAGTTTGGCATTGTATGGCTGTTTTAGGTGCTTGGAACTCTAACAAATCAGTAGGAGTAAGGTTTTTACAAAGTAATCTTGGCATACTAGTACTACTGACGCAAGATTTTCCAGGTTCTCATGTTAGTTTTGGGCACTTCTTTAGTGTAGTAATGCCTTAAAAACACCAAAATTAGTGAATATGTCCAAATTTATGATTCAACTACGGTTTAGTAATTGTTATAAGTGTTATGGCTTAAACAGTTTAACCCCATGAATGGGGTTTGAAACTCTTTTACCCACTTTTCTTTTCATTCCATTATTCAAAATTCAAATTCATACATCCGTAAAACCCTCTTCATCTCAGAGACCTGGCTACAGACCCAAAATTTTGGGTACTCCAGCTTTTGAGGTGAATTACAGCTTATTGATGTAGTTTTCCCCAACTTATAATTTTCAATATCTGAATGAAATTATGGGTTAAACTGGTCAGTAAAAGCCTAGTACTTGAAAGAACTTAAGATAATAGCACAACAAACTTAATTATACATATCAAACATACCATTATCATCATGTGGTAGAGTGAGAATTGCAAGTAGTACAGGGAAGCTACAAAAGTTCCTGCACTTATTCTAAGGGGTTAAAATCCTAAAACGGATCATATATTCTACCACGACATATGCCACCAGAACAATCAACAATCAAACAAAACTCATGTAAAATAGAAGAACGATGATGGAAACTTAACACATTAAGCGAACATCTTTTGTAACAGGATCAAATGCCTATAAATACAAGGAAAATTGGCATGTTAAAAGTCAAAGTCAATAGAGAAATGACGGATTCAATTCTCTTATCAACAAATCAGCGGGGGACCTAAAGTTCTAATGACAAGCACCGCCTTTCTGCGCGGGAAACAATGCCAAAAGAAGTTCGGTTGAGGCCGACCGACACCATATTTAATGGCATCCATTAAAACTCCCATTATCAGTACAACATATCAAACACCTAGGATAAAAGTCCTATGACAGTCTATAATAAAAGGCATAAATAGAATTGTAGTAGCCAATGCAAGAGATGACAACTTACCTAAGACATCATGATGCAATCATAAACATTTTGTCGTTTGAAATAGCACATATGAAAGAACACAAATAGAACCAGTATGGTGATTATCTAGTGAAATTCAAATGTCAAATATGCAAGAATATCAAATCCATCAAAGTTATTCAAAACACCCAGGGCAAAAAAGTTGTAAAATCAGTTATTTTGGACATTCATAGGAACAACCCAAGCAGGAACAGTATTTGGTTTCAGTGGGTACATAAAATCAGTCATCATCCCCTGACTAACAAAATGATGAAAAGGTTCTATAGAACTTAATGCAGCCTATATCGCCACGAGTAGGATCAGAATTATCTAGTCATGCACATGTGTTCTTGCCACATTGACCCCGTGAGATTTAATAGTGTGAACTCCCAACCGAATCTTTGTTACTGCCTATAGAACTACACTTCGAAAGGAAATCACTTGGTCAAAATAACCTATAGTGACAGAGCGACCGTTATACGAGTTGACAAGGCTTAAATAAGGATATTTAGAGTGGAACACATCATGAGCAACAACATTGTACAAGGTTAACCCACAACCAAATGATCTACCACAAGTGAGGAGCGCCACATTGTTACTGGATAATTATATTTATGAACAAGGAAGATACATAAAGCTCACACAAACAAGTGCCAAAGTCCCAACTAAGTGCAACAGTTGACACATTATTGAAAAAAGGGACTTTTTTGGTCATGCTGCAGGGTATATAACAGTTATAGTTGTGTCAATGCGTCATGACATATCTTCCTTTTCGTTTGCACATTTTCTTAGTCCATTTCTTTTAGTCCTCTCTTGTCAACTTTAGTTCCTTAGGTGGTCAGACACTGAAACAGAAGAGCTAAGGAGTGCTAGGAAGCTCATTCTAATGAGATCTCATTCTCTATCGGTAGTCTCCAATACACCATGAGGCCTCTTGTTTGCTTGTGTTCTTCCACTCCAAAAGAAGAATAAATGATAAAATACGACCAATGGGAATGACATCCTCTATTAGAAGGGTAGTTTTGCATTGATAGTCCAATCACAATCCTCACTAAGCATGTTGTTGGAAATATAAGGACTCACCTTGATGCGAAAATGTTGCTCGGATCTTGCCTATTGAGTGTCGCCTGCGAACATGGTGAATTAGAAATGACAGTGGCTACTAGAGTCACAGTAGATGTCACGCCCTAAACCTAATCCCTAAGTAATGGTGGGATTGACGTGAGAGAGAGAGAGAGAGAGAGAGAGAGATAGAGAGAGCAGAGAGAGGTTGGGAAGAGTAATATATTCCACTAATTCTTAAACTCAAAGTTTGCTGCTTTTTAATGAGCACCCACACTAGTAACTGATATGAGATTAATGTAGATGATTAATACATAATTAATCAATATGTAACCGTCTATTTAATGTTGATAATCAATTTGATTGTTACATTTGGTCAGCATATCCCCCTCGATCACATAAACCATAAGTTACACATCTCTCTGCCAAGTAATCTCTTCATGCCTCATATTGGGAATGGGGCGTGTTACCAAAGAGTAACCAATAATGTTGTATTAAGTCACCATTTAACTAACATAACAGTTTCATGAAATACGATACCCCAAATCATCCTCAACATCACTAGTGGCATACACAGTCCCTTTATGCCATATGATATATCATATGATTATATACTCGATATAATCACACCGGCCTGATACGGTGATGATGGATAGATTTTTCCTTTAAAACTCATAAAGTTTCATCTTAGCTTAACTGCTTTCCTAACGTGTTCTTGCTGAACCGTATACATCATGGCCCTTAAGAAACACATTAAGGTAGCATCATCAAGCTTTGACGTCATATCATAGCTTTAAGTCAAAGGGTCATCGTCCATAGGGTCACATAGTGACAAGAGATCGGGAAGTCAATTGTCACTCCATGTATGGGCCATTTTACAAGCACACACAGTATGAAGTGTGTGTCATGCCACAACTCCCACTCAGCTGGGCACGTCATTTTATATGTCATGTGAATCGTCAGTTTAGATTTTCACTCTAAAATCTAACTTGAGCCACTAGATCAACATGCTGAATGTTAATCTTGACACTCAACATTCGGCTTTTAAGGCTTCAATTTGAAATCCAATTTTATATTCGACTTTATCGAGGCTCATCTTAGACTTACTAAGGCGACTATATTCATTTTACTCACACACTTCCAATGTGAGTAATCAATATTGCACACCTAGTGCCAATATGATTTAGCCTAATCCTACTTGCTACTCAAGCGCCAAGGCGATTACCTGTGTAACTAGGACAATCAAAAGCTAGTGACATTTCAATATGCCTAACATGCAACAACAAATCATAAGCATTTTGCTTATTTAAAAGGAAACATGTCCATCACAAGACACATCTAAGCACTAAACCTTATGAATTCCTAGACTTAACAAATGACCTTTGAACGCATCACTAGGAAAAGGCTTAGTTAAGGGAACATAATCACCTTGTTAGTCTATATATACCTCATGACAATGTTTTTTATCTCTATGGTAACAAGACACACAATCGACCTCCATAGCTGAGATTGTTATGTAGTTTTGCTTCTTACTGCACCATGACATGGCTCTTCCACCAAAAGTTAAGGCATGTCCTGAGGTTGACCTTGACTCATCCAGGTCACCATCCCAGTCGACCTTTAAGTATTCTCTCGACTTAAGGTCTCTAGTTGATAGCATAAGACTAAGTCCGCAGTACGATGAAGGTAGCGCTTGGCTCTCTTAATGGCTTGCTACTTAGCAAAACCTGAGTTACTTTGATAACGATGTACCAAACTAACTGCAAAGCAAATGTCAGGTCGTGTACATAACATGGCTTACATTAAGCTTCCTACGACACTAGCATAGGTCATTTTCTCTATTTCGTCATCTAGTTTAGGCCATTGATCGAGACTCAAGGCTAGACCCATCTTAACTGGAGTACGTGGGGATTTGGAATTATAAATCCAAAATTGTTCTACGACATTTTTATGCATGCATCTTGGAACAGTTTTGAATTATTCCCTCTTCTAGGACGTACCTAGTTTTACTTATGTCCTTTATCTCGAAGACATAGGACATCCACTTTTAAGTAGCTTGAATCAACTCCAAGTTGTTCCCAGCCAATATTATGTCATTAACGTGCATGATAAGAAACATAATCCCCCATGTTGAGCTTTTGACATACACATGATGGTCTTCTGAAACCATAGATAAGCCAAACTAAGTTGTGGTTCCATGGAATCTAAAGTACCAAGAATTGGAAGATTGCTTAAGATCATATATAGACCTTTTAAGAAGACACACATTGTCCTCTTGTCACTTTGATACAAAACCAATGGGTTAGTGTATATAAATATCTGAGATTACCATTGAGGAAAGCAATCTCTACGTCCATTTTGAACAACTCAAAGTTCAAATGGGCAACCAGGGGTAGGAGTAGGGCCTGAACTTATCGATTAAACCATCTACCTGATGTTTTATCTTGAAAACTCAAGAGTTTCCAATAGACTTTCGTCAAGGTGGAGGATCAATGAGTTCTCAAACCTTTTCTTGCTAGTGAGTCCATCTCATCCCTTATAACATCCAACCATTCTTTGTGATTTGGTTAAACAATCACCTCTTGATAAGAGGTAGCTTCCTCAACTTCCAAGGAAGTGCATAGGACTAACTAGGATATTGGGACCTTCATTATTAGTCTGCCTAGGTGATAAATCCCTCCCCTTTTCTCTAAGAGGCATGGGACCAAGAATCCCTCCCCTTTTCTCTAAGAGGTATGGGACCCTAAGCACGAGGAGAAAAGTACTTCCACTTTCTATTGGAGGTGGGATCCTGAAGGTGTGGACTAACTGCATATTCAAGAATGAGAGATTGAGGATAAACCTCATTCTCGGACTAACTCTCCTCAATATTTGGAGATTGAGGACAAATCTCATTCTCCTAAACAGACAAAACTTCACCATTCCTATTAAATAAGGAAGGTGTACCATCCTCGGTGACTTAGTTAGAATTTAAATCCTCCCCCTCACCCAGAGATGGTTGAAGGCCTTATTGTAACTCATAAAAATTGAGGCCCCTTTTAAATTTCACTAAAAGCTTGGGAACTTATCCTCTAGAAGATCGGCACTACGGGAATTCATGTCTCAACGAAGACACTCACGATCTCTATTGGTTCGAAGAGTTCTAATATCTCATTCTAATTGAGTCCTTCTTCCGCTACAAAGTATATGAACATATCAAGTACCTAGTAGAGGTGAGATGATAAGTACACATACCTACATCACTAATGTATTGCTCTATAATGTGCTTTCACATTCATGGGCTTGCAAATGTCAGGAGTGAATGAACATTAAGGGATTCAATGGCCTGGAAACCTTACAAAAAGATTTCATATTGCCTTAGTAGCTAGACATAACTCACATGTTGCAACTTAAGCCTAGTAAGTTGGTCTTAAAAAAAACATCTTTAGATAGTTTGTTAACTTTACCTTGACCCTCATGGTCAAGTCGAGCATGCCTAAAACAAAGTCAAAAATAAGGCAAAGATGGAAGACATCTTGTTTCGTCCAAAACATTGAAAACACCTTTCAATGTGACATAGCCAAACAAATTGCCATTGTATACGATATCTAAGACATCTAGATGAAAATTAAAGAGAACTAATCTCATAAACAAAAGGCACGAGGGAACATTGTACCCCAGGTGCATAGAGAGCATCGTGAAGAAGCAACGCATTCTCGTGACGGAGATATGTCCTTAAGGACACTTTCTTCATGATCGTTACCAAAAATGAAAATTTGTGAACTCACCTGATAGCGATGAAGGTTCACAAAATCAACTCGATCCTCAACTATGTACTTGGTGGCTCCCATGTCCACAATTCACTAAGGATTACAATTGGTAACTGATTCTTAGGAGCACACATATTGTCCAGGAGTAACTGTGAAAGAAGGTACCTTAATTGGCTCAGGACAATCCCGAGCACAGGGTCCCTTATTTCGACATTTATAGCACTTCACACGTACTATATGCATCTCTTTGTTTCTGTTAGCCCTTTTCCCTTTTGCAATACCAACCGTAGGTCTGAAACTTTAAGAGGAAATGAATCTGGCGAACCTGATGCTAAGCTAATCCCATGTGTACTCAATAGTTGGATAACTTTCAATTCCCTCACTAGTTCATCATTGATCCAATACGACAAAATATAACACGTTGATCGATCCATTCTTGAACCATTTTTAGTATGCCTTTAAGTTTTCTCGATACTGCTCACTAGCAGTACCATCTTTGCCATTATAGGAGATGTAGAACATGACGAGTGGTCTAACACTTCATGCTTATTCAGAAGAAACTGAATCTTCTAACACTTTATGTCATAGTCAGCCTATCAAGCTATTCATTGGTAAATAAATTAGCAACCATATTTTAATTTTCATATCTAGAAGTATATATATTTCAAAAGATGGACATTAGGCATATTTTCCAATAATTAAATTATCAAAAACTCTATCATTCATGTCTCATGATCAAAAATTTCGCTAAGCTCATAATCATCAAATACAAACATGAATTAGAAGTTTTGTATCATGCATGCTGATTTTACATGGATTTGTTCTATACAATTAATTGCAATTAATATTTAGATATATTTCATGTTACAAATTATGTTGCATTTGATTACATGAATGTGTTTCATGTCAATCACCAATTAGTAGTATTATATAAATGTGTTCTATGTATGTGAACTACATTAGTTGGAGTAAATTGTTGGTTGTTGTAGCACTTTTTCCTTGCCCAAATTAACGAATATGAATTCGTCTCATGTTTCCTATTAATTATGTAATTTAGCAATATTTTATGAATTTGTTTCATAAAATCTAAATTTATAAAATTATGAATGTGTTTTATAATTTGTGAGTGACATTTGAATAAGTTTCATGTTATCTATAATTATATAAGTATGCTTTATATAATGTTCCTTGGGCTTTAATGACTTTCTTTTGTAACATGTGAAACATATTTATATAATATAAGTTATAAAATATAACATATGAAACATATTCATCTATAGACAATAGGGGGATTAGCATTAATACAAATATCACATAGATATTTATTGAATTCGAGTAAAACAAATTTACATCATACATACTTATTTTATATACAAACAAATTCATATAACTTCAATCCAATTGTTTATTTACAAGTCACTTGGCATGAAAATTTCAAGTTTATACATATGTAAAACAAATTTATATGTGACACTAAACATATTAATGTTTTTATAATGAGTTTATGCATTCTGAATTAAAATTAATTCAAAATCTTAATTCAACTGGTGAACTAATTGCATGAAGCATATCAACTTGTACATATTTCAACTAGAAATTCATGTTGTGGCTAACAATCTTGATAATTATTTTAAATAAAATGATAAACTCAAAAGAAAAAAAATGAATAAAAAACAAAACCCTTACTCTCATCAAAACCCCAAGAGCCCCCATTTTAATTCGACTTTCATAGTCTTATTAATTTGAAGCCTTTGTCTCTTTAGTTGCAAACCCTTAGCCTCTCTCTCTCTAAACTAGCCCCCCACCGAGACTCTCTCTCTCTCTCTCAGCTGACTTCCCTAGACTCTCTCTCTCTCTCTCTCTAACTCTCTGACATCACAGTTGTTCACAGCCCATAACCGAGACAACCACCACACCAAGGCCCTTTTCTGGTGTCACCTACAACATAGGGCACCACGGTTGCTTGAAATACACTGCAAAATCAACCCACATGATGAAAATTGCCGATAATCCATTCTCTACCAATCCTACGACCATCATCTACTCACCTTCTGACATAACCACTACTAGCAACGTGTAGATCGGCCGCTGACGCACCGCCAGAGGTCATTCACTTGCTCAACGCACCACCTCCATGACATGCATAGCTGAATCAACATTTTTTGTGTGGTCTAGCGATGGAAATGAGTAGATCGGCGGCGTTCAAGGGCTTATGGAGGAAGAAAACTACCAAATGAAGTTTTCATTGGCGGTGCATGACTCACACATGCCACCCCTCCTGGTGGTTCTGATGGGTTTAGGTATATCTAATTACCTCTTCCTCCCTTTTTTCGTTTCGTGTTCGGCGTGGATATACGGCAAGTGTAGCCTTGACTGGGTGACTGGTGGTCAAGGGTCATTTTGAAAGAGCCCGTTAGGGTTTCTTGAGAGTCCAGATCTAAGTTCTGGGTGGGTTTATGATGAGTCTTTGTTCCAAGCTCTAAGTCAAAGAGAGTAGAATAACGAGTTTTAGATGTTCTAATGTCGAGGAAGATTTGTGTTCTTGCCCAAAAGTTGGTCTCTATTTTGATTTATTTATTTACACCAGATCTTGATACATACTGACAACAGGAGCCATATGAACTTAGCATATTCAAATTTGAACTCGGTTTGCATAAGATTATGTTCAATAATCACACAGATTATCAATTCAATAGGCATGTCATATTTAGCATATTAGCATTTGCATAAAAACCTCATTCATTTTCTATTAGCGCACAAATTGGTTGATTAAACTAATTAATATCATATTTGGGCCATCATGAATTAGTCGGGGCTAGCAACAATCAAACAAGACTCTGATACCATTGTTGGAAATATAAGGACTCACCTTGATGTAGAAGCATTGCCCAGATCTCGCTTGTTGAGTGCTGCCCGCGAACAAGGTGAATTAGAAATGATGGTGGCTACTAGAGTCACCATAGATGTCACGCCCTAAACCTAATCCCTAAGTGATGGTGGGATTAACCTGAGAGAGAGAGAAAGAGAGCACAGAGAGGTTGGGTAACATATTCTGCTAACTCTTAAACTCAAAGTTAGCTCCTTTTTAATTAGAACCCACACTAGTAATTGATATGAGATTAATGCAGATGCTTAATACATAATTAATCAATTTGTAACCATCCATTTAATGTTGATAATCAATGTGATCGTTACATTCGGTCAACACATGCAATGCCCTTCATGCCTTTCAATCCAAAAAATTCTAGTTAGTTCTATTTCATCTTTGTTGTGCCTCACCAGCACCTTCAGGCCCTTATCTAAAAGAAGGTTTCATAAAAGATATTTTGCGCTTCTTTCTACGGATTACTTATACAGGTGTCACATGCACCCACCATGTTTCCCTCTCTAAGCTAAGATCCAAAATAATTGGATTTTAAGGGTTGAGGAATTCCACTCTTAATCGGCCAAAGCATCCAGGTTTCCTATTTGATGGAGAACAAAACCTTCTATTTTTAATTCTAGTTTTTATGAGCAAACTTAATCCATAATTGACAGAGTGATATAGGACGCTTTTCAGAGCAATTCCTACACTGATCACTCAACTAAATAAATTTGTTTTGTGTTGAAAATTCTCAATTTTATTCATTCATATCTGAATCCCTAAGTATAATAGGGCGTTTAACTAGAGAAGAGACCTAAAACAATAAGAAAACAAAAACATGACATCATCATACCAATGCTATTTTCTAGTTAAGAAGATGACTAAAAGATAATGTAGTGCTAAAAGATAAACTACAAAAATAATAAAATACCAAAATACTTCACATATTCAAATATTAAGATATATCCATATTTTCTTATTGCTCCTTTACTCTTATCCTGCATCATAAAGTCAAGGATGTTTATCCTAGACATGTTGTAGCCGAAAGTGGAGATTGATTTTAAGTTTCAATTTTGAATTCAATAAGATTCCTCCCTTATCTTCTTCCACATTGGAATTCTGCATTACTGCTCCACCTCATTAAATAAAGATACAACGGATAATCATGTAGATGTTCTTGGACAACCTACTTTGAAAATTTCTTCCATGGAGATGCAAATAGAAAATCCTACAGGGCTAAGACCACAATTACATAACATCTCATTTACAACAAAAGAATGTCACAAACAATAATGCACACAGTATGGTGTCGAAGAGCTTAGCCATAACTCAAAATTTTGAAGTAACAACTTATGCCACAATAGAAGTATCATAAGCTAAATAACTCCTTTAAGCTAAAATTGAATTTATATTTGTTTATAAGAATAAAAGGCGATGTTAGGTTAAGTGGCCCAAAATTCTTGTCATGCCTTCTCGGTTGCTTGTGGTGGTTTCATGGAAATTGTTGGCTCCCTTTGTGGGTTTTTTATGTAGATGTTTGAAGAGTATAAACTCAACATTCATGCATCCTTTTATGAGCCTTTATTAGTCAATAATGCTTCAACCTTTGGCTTCCTTCTCTTTTACTATGAGAGTTTCAATTTGGGCATCCTATATATTGGGAATCTCTAGTAGGTATTTGGTGTGGCAATTGTCATACCATACAGAGGTATTTTAAGGTGTTTTGGCATTCAGGAGTGCCTTTAGGCACATCCCTCTCATGGCGATTTCATGAGGCATTCATGAGTCAAATGTAGCCTCTTCTATTCCACATTTTATTGAGTGGGAGTTTGGGAGATTTTATTCGTTTGATCTTATTGCCGGTTTAAGATCTTTATCTCTATTTTGTATTGATATCTTTTGACTCACTTTTAAGTTCGTTTTGTACTCACTTATTATAGTGGATCTTTGTGCCGTTGTTGCCACCCGTGGCTTTCTCCTGATTTTGGTTTCCATGTAAAAACCTTGTGCCTACTATTATCTTTTTGATCTTGTTTTCACGTTCTCAAATATCTACATTTATTAACGCTTTCGTATATTACTATGCTTGAATTTTATTATTAAATTGTTCCTAACAAGTGTTATTAGAGTCGGGTCTTCATCTGATCCGGATGTTCGCGCCTTTTGTTGAAGGATGTTTCTTATCGACATTGAGAATTTTGATGTCATGACAAGATCAAGTTTGCCTTTCGTCCCAAAATTTAATTAGCCCAAAAGTCCACCTTCTAACCTTGATGATGCTCCTTGGTGGCCCTGATTGGCCTAAACGTATCCAGCCCGTCATTTTCGTCATTTTATACAATTTATGCTTGAGGCTCCACACTTTGACACCTCAAAAAGTGCCATCTCCATTTGCCTCTTTCACAATCACTCATTGTTTTTGGTGTCCACAATGGAACATGGTCTAATCGTGTTGTTGGCCACGGCCATAGGTCACTTGTAACTTTTGGACTGTTGTACTTTTTTGAGGAGATTTCTCATATAATTTTTGGGTTATTCGAAGAATGCATGAGTCATTTTTCGCCATATTCATCCAAGACCTTATTCATCTATTATTTTCAAGCATTGTGAGGGTGTATTCTTGAGATTTTAAAATCTTATCTTGGTGATATTTTTTTGGCATATTACTTCAAGATTGATCTCATACACTGTCATCTGTATAGTGGATTTTGTAGCTCATTCCCGAAATTTTGGTCCAAATGGGAGATTGTTGCGTTAAGTGGCCCAAAATTTATGTCATACCTTCTCAGTTGCTTGTGGCAGTTTCATAGAAATTGATGGCTTCCTTTATGGGTTTTTATGTGGATGTTTCAAGAGTATAAACTCAATATTCATGCACCCTTTTATGAGCCTTTATAGGTCAATAATGCTTAACCTTTGGCCTCCTTCTCCGTTACTATGAGAGTTTCAATTTGGGCATCCTATATATTGGGCATCTCTAATAGTCATTTAGTGTGGCAATTGTCCTACATAGACTGGGTATTCTAAGGCATTTTCGCATTCGGGAGTACCTTTAGGCACATTCCTCTCATGGCCATTTCATAAGGCATTCGTGACTCAAATGTAGCCTCCTCTATTCCACATTTTCTTGAGTGAGAGCTTGAGAGATTTTATTCTTTTGATCTTGTTGTTGGTTTAAGATCTTCATGTCTCTTTTATATCAATCTCTTTTGACTCAATTTTAAAATCATTTTGTACTCACTCTTATCATAGTGGATCTTTGCGCCATTGTTGTCGCCTGTGGCTTTCTCCCGATTTGGGCATCTACATAAAAATCTTATGTCTACTATTATATTTTCATTCTTGTTTTTATACTCTCAAATATCTACATTCGTTCATGCTTCGCATATTACTATCCTCGAATTTTATTATTAAATTGTTCCTAACAAGGGAAGAGAGTAAGGACACACAATCTTTGTTGTGGAAACTTTTATGTGCAAGAGGAGACATTCTTGGAAATGACACTACAATGATCATGCCATTTCACACCACAAGTCTGTAAATACCCCTAAACCAATGCCCACTGTGCAAGATTAAGACTTCTTTAAGAGATATTATAAAAGAGGGTAGAACTCACTTAAGTGACAATATGGTAGAGGCTAGAGAGGCAACAATGTTCTTATGCTCTGCAACTCCTTAGCATGTACAATCAAGTTGATTGGCTATTTTGATGGCATTATATTCTTGTAATAGCATTTGGCCTACTACAACCTATTCTTTTCATTGGAAAATAAAGGTTGAAAAATAGGTAAAGCTAGTTGTAGTGGGTTGAAGTGAATATTTTTTTTTGTTAAAGTGGGTTGAAGTGAGTTGAAGTTGGTATATTTTTTATATGATAGATAGAAGTTGGTTAAAATAGTGGGTTGCAGTGGGCTGAATTTAGTTGAAGTGGGTTGAAATTAGTTGACGTGGGTTAAAGTGGGTGAAAGTTGATATATATTTTTTTTTTATTAAAGTTCATGAAGTGAGTTAAAGTGAGTTGAAAAGAGTAAATCAGGATTTACCAACGAAAAGAACTAGGCCTAATTATAAAACAAAAAAAGTATCGAATTAATGGCTTGATGCCACAATAATTGAAACATGTTTTCGCTTTAATAAAGCCAAACTCCAATGCCAGCCTTCAATTTATCACTTCTTTGGGCAATCCAACTTCTAAACCCGTATAATTCTCTGCTTCGATTTGTAGATACTTGCCATCAAATGAATTAGTGATTATTTCCTTGTTGTCGATTGCAATCTTACTATACTTTGACAAAAGTAATTGGTGGCTGGTGCGCATCCATAGGTCACTCACAATAATATAGGAAAACATCTTTTGCCTATGTACCCAAATCACTTCTTTCAACAATCTAATTTTTGAGCGCTAACAGCTCCCATTGTCCCACTATGACATAGAAACCCTCACAGGGATCCCAAGTATGTGTTGTTAGTGTCATGGTCACTTTGTCATCTAAATTCCGAAAATACAATACATGACCTTTTCTATAGGACTTAAATGCAGAAGTTCCACAACAAACTGTAGGAGGTAGAAATTTGCTAACAAATCATATGACACTACGTGTAAAATAAAATAATTTTTATTTGGCCAATTAGGAGCTGCCACGTGTAAAATTGGCTTTAGTGGACCCATTTAAATAGAATTAAACCAATTAGAAATTTCCACGTGATATTAGTGATGAAATAAATAGTAATTACTTCTTTACTTAAATAAAGAGATAATGCCTAAATTATGGGCCTAAGCCTAGAGCCCAATGCAAAATCCTATCCTTAAAGCCTATAAAAATGGTTCCTGCTGCCTCCTTCTAAGGAACTCAGTATTCAGCATCCTACGAGCTCCCGATCTCATATTACAGATGACCTCTAGCTACCATACAACAAGGATCAAAGTCAGCTTGTTCAATGTCTTCAGCAACCTCAAATTGAAATATGCTTTAGAGTTTTTCATCTAGTTCATCGATCGAGATCAAACAGTCTCACCCTCGTATCGATTAATCTGGTCAACTATATTCAACATCCGACATTTGCTGAATTAAGAGGCTTAAACTACAAGCAACATCCAACTACCACTCGAGAAAGATAAAAAAACATCCAAGCTTTGAAAACAATGATCAACCATTTACAAATCAAGATCAAGAATCCTTTCAGAGCTCTTTAGCTGATTCTATATTGATCAAGATCAAGCAATCACGCCCTTCAATCATACAAGATACTAAGAGATCGAATCAGAAGACTAATTCATTGTATTTAATTCAGAGATTGTACCTACACATATTATATCAATACAAAATTGAATTTTTTTTCTCAATTTATTGTCTAATTTGTTTTAGGCTTTAAATTTGCGTTTAAAAATTTTTAGCACATCAGGTGGGACCTCTCTGGCTCTTATCTCTTTCTCCAAGCAAACAAGTTCTACACTCCTTTGTAGAAAACATGGCTCCCAAGAATGTCATCGTTCTACTTTCAAAGAAAGAGATTATTAGATCTGCATAGGAAGGATTCGCAAATGCTAGTATTTTATCTAACAATCAAAGCACTGGAGTGATTACTAGGAGCATGATGAAAGTTGTTGCCTCCATAATCCTAAAGCAACAAGTCATGGTTCCAACTTTGTAGTCATATAAAACTCAAAACTCTGTCTATACCTTGCTGGCTGATAGAGTCAATCAAATTGCTTCTCTCCCTAATTTGAAGCTAAAATCTCTTACTGTCTTCAATATGAGGAAGACTCTACCTTGTGCATTGGATGAATTCCAAGCGTACACCAATCCTGTCTTTCAGCCTTTCTATGAGGAGGGTGATGACTATGGTGGTAGCAATTCTTCACCGGCATCTCCAAGGGATTAACTTTTCTAATAAGCTGAAGTAGAATCCTCTGATACTATCATAATGTCAGTCATGATGACAGAGGCTGCCAATTTTGAGGAACAACTTGTAGACATAAAGGCCACACCAGATAAACTTTTAAAGTAAAGTGTATAAAAGGATGCTCAAATCAAGCATTAAGAAAAAAACAGATTACTGATTAACAAAAAAGTTGGAAAAGTGAGCATTTGAAGCTTTTAACAAAGGCTCAAGTGGCGAAGATTCTCACAAAGAGTCCAACCATAGTGACGAGTCTAACGATGGACGTAAACCAAAGAAGGATTCATCCATAAGCCTTGATGTCAGTTGAGCAAATTCAAAACTTGATAGATGAGGTAGTGAAGACTCAATTGTGGGGAGATTCTCGTAAAACTCACTTGTAGACAAAAACTTATGCAAAGAGGATTGATGCACTTTGCATGACTCACGGCTATCAGCTACCTAAGTTCCAACAATTTGACGGTAAGGATAAGCCCAAGCAACACATTGCTTACTTCATTGAAACTTGCAGTAATGCTAGGACTGTAGGAGATCAATTGGTGAAATAGTTAATGCGATCCCTTAGAAGAATTGCATTTGACTAGTATACATACCTTGCCTTTGAGTATATTGATAGTTAGGGGCAAATGGAAAGTGAGTTCTTGAATCACTTTTATAGCACACACTGCATAGTCAGCATAATAGAGTTGGCTAACACAGGGCAATAGAACAATAAGCCAGTCATCCATTGCATTAACCGTTGGTGTGCTCTTTCTCTGAAGTGTAAAGACCATTTATTTGAATCTTCAACTATTCGGATGTGTGCGTAAGGGATGTATTGGGATATACATTGTGCCTTGCAAGGGAGAAAGCCCAAAACATTCCAAGAATTTGCAACATGAGCTCATGATATTGAGCTGACAATTGCCTATTATGGAAGATGACTCAATTATGAATACTCAGTGCCATAGCCAAGAAATAAAAACTCAATGCTTAGAGGCTCTAGATTCTGAGTCTGTTGCACCAGAAAATTTTGACAAACTTATTGAGAAGGCGCTTATAGAACTTCTAGAGTTAAAGCATCTTGAAGAAATCAGAAAAACTAATGATCACAAATACTGCAAGTATCATAGGATCATCAGTTATCCTGTAGAGAAGTGCAAGACATTCAAGAGGCAAATTCTGCAACCTGCAAAGGAAGGAAAGATCATATTAGATGAAGAAGATACTGAAGAATTTGGTTAATCATCTTATCATATTAAAAATGCTTCAACAAAAGTACGCCTAAAATGGGCATTTAAGCAAAAGACTTTCAAGTCACTCCTTAAACACTCCCAAGTTGTAATATTCAAAGATTTCAAGTCACTTATATTAAACTTCCAACTAATCAAACTCCAAGACTTCTAAATTAACATAACTATATGCTTGATGAAGACTTTCAAGTCACCCCTAAAGACTCCCAAGTCACAAAACAATTTTGACTCTCAAGTCACCCTTAAGACTTCCAAGTCTAAGCTTCTAGACTGTCAAGTCAGCACAGGCTGTTAAGCCACCCACAGGATTCTCAAGCCATTAAAGTCATAGACTTCCAAGTGATCAAAATCAAAGACTTCTAAGTCACCCAAAGACTATAAAGTCAACAAAACTATAAACTTTGAAGTGAAGTCACGACTCTCGAGTCATCAATGACATAAACTCTCAACTAATTAAAGTTTAAAGACGCCAAGTCAGCTAGGTGACAGAGTCACAAGTCAAACAAAATTGTTGGCTTTTAAGTCATCAAAGACTTTCAAGTCAACTTGATAGACCCTCAAATTATTGATGTTATTGACCCCTAACTCTTCAAAGTCAAAGACCCTAAAGTTTCCAAGTTTAGGACTATCAAATCAACAAAATTCAAGGCTTCAAAGTCTCTAAAATTCAAGATTATCAAGTTACCAAAATTTCAGACTCCAAACTAAAAATCTCTGATGTCTTCAGAGTTTAAGACTCCGGAGTTTCCTAAGTTAAGACTCCTAAGCCTCCCAAGTTAAAGACTCCTAAGTCTTCAATATTGATGACTCGTAAGTCATTATAGTAAAAGACTACCAAAGTCATCAAAGTTAAGATTCTCAGTAATCAAAGTAACATATTGTGAAGTCATCCTTTGAAAGGGCCTAAATGCAACATGGCCTTCTTCAAGCTAAAGAAAAGACAATTGAACTCCTTTAGGTTAGGGGCAATGGTAATATAGGCCTCTTTCTTGAAGTTAGTGGCCTCCTTCAAATCAACGGTCTCCTTTATCAAGGGACCAACATCGGCAATGTAGGCACCTTGCTTCATGTTAAGCACGGGCAATGTAGGTGTATTCCTTCAAGTAGGCAACTTCCTTCTTTAGGTTGATTCCTCTTCTTGAAAGTTTGCATCATTTTGCTATCTGATTGAAGTCAGTTGCGCATTCATTGTCTGAGAAGAGAAGTCATGCCTTCTCTATTGATTAAAAGAGTCAAGTCTTAGCTTTCTGATGGGAAGAGTCATACCTTGACTATCTAATTAGGGTGACGCCTTTGCTGCCTAAATTCCTTCGTTGTTTGATGAGAGGGTTCAGGTCATTGCTATTTGATCGGAGGATTCAAGTATTTGATGTCTAATTGGAAAAGTCATATCTTCACTGTCTGATCAGAGGAGTCATGCATTTGCTATCTGAGTGGAGAAGTTCTGCCTTCGCAAATTTAATATAGGTCACAACAGAAAGAAGAAAGTCAAGTTGATACCACAAAAGATTAAGTGTGGGAGTCTTTTGCGAAGAATCGAATCTACAAGGAAAAACGATTCTTCATCTTAAAAGTCAACCTCACTTCACGATCTAATTGGATGAGCTGCAACTAAAAGGAAGAAATCCAAGTCGACCACAACTAAATTAAGCGAGGAAGTCTTTTGTGAAGAATAGAATTTAAAGGGATAAACAATTTCTCATTTTAAAAGTCGACATCACTTTATGATCTAATTAGAGGAGTCGCGGCTAGATGAAGAAAGGCGAGTTGACACCAAATAGATTAATTGAGAGAGTCTCTCATGCGAAAAATCAATTCTACGGAGGGCAACAATTCCTCGTCATAAAAGTTGACCTCACTTCACGATCTAATTGGAGAAGTCGTAGCTAGTAGGAAGAAATCCAAATCAATTCTGACTGAATTAGGTGATGGAGTCTCCTACGAAGAATCAAATCTACAGGGAAAAACAATTTCTCATTTTAAAAGTCGACCGCACTTCATGATCTGATTGGAGGAGTCGTGGCTAGATGAAGAAAGGCAAGTCCAGACCAAACAGATTAAGTGAAGTACTCTCATGCAAAAAATTGATTCTACGGGAAAAACGATTTCTCTTCTTAAAAATCTATTCTACTTCGCAACTTATCGGGGGAGTAGTCAATTTAGCAGTTTCCTAAAAAAAGAAGCATTAGTTTAAGTTCTTGAAAAAAAGAAGTTACAAAAAAAAAAAAACCAATGACAAATTGGTTTCATTAAATGACTAATCTTGCATTAGTCACATAAAAAGAAAAGGAAAATATCAAATGGACCTAAATAAAAGGGTTCTAAAAAAAGGAAAATAAAAAAAATTGAAGAAACATTGGAAAGCGCATGAATGCCAATATGGAGTGTTAGCCTCATGAATTCAGCAGATTGCTAAAACCACAAAAGTGCTCCCCGATGCTGTGGCTGCCCCTGTTTCTTCCCCTCGTAATCCAGAAAACCAGAAAAAAAAAAAAAAAAAAACCCATGGCTGCTCACTGGCTGCTCGCCATTTTCTCTATTCTTGTATATTCGTTTCTAAAGAACTGCAGAAAAAATTTAGTCTTTCACCATTTGATTAGTTTTTTTAAACTGGATTTGGAGAAAATCATCCGAGCATTGCATTTTCCTCACCAACCCCCTCCCTCCAGCCCTTGGCTTTGTTTACTGCTGGCCCCATTCACACCCACGAAGGACGGATCCCAACTTTTTAAGGAAAATCCAAACTTTTTGGAAAAAATAAAAAAACCAATCAATTTGATTCGGGGTCAGAACTCAGATGGATTCAGATCAGGTAACGCTATTCGTGGGCGGGATTTCATGGGAGACATCAGAGGAGAAGCTCAAGGATTATTCTGGGCAATATGAGGGTATTTTCAAAATTGTAAAAGAGATTAGTACACAGGTACATGGTGATAAAAAGAGTGCTTTTATTGAAGAAGCCACACCGGATATTGTTCAATCCAATGAGAGACAGCCAGATCCTTGTTTAGAGAGGCTGAGGAAAAAAAAATCAAGGAAGATGAGGAATTGAAAAAAAAGAGAAGGGGGAATTTATAGTAGTTGTTGACAAAATTGTTGATAGATTTTATCACCAATTGTTGACAGAATTTATATCCCTCTAAATTGTCGATAGAATTTATCCCAAATTATTGGTAGAATTTTATTTCACTAAATTGTTGGTAGACTTTATCACAAATTGTTGATAGAATTTTACCAGAAATCCTTAAACAACATTATCAGAAAAAGAAAAGGAAAAGGGCAAAAAGAGTGACACCAAAAAAAGCTCCGATTATCAGTATCTTTCAAGTTTTTAAGACTCAATCGCTTCAAACACTCAATTTATGTATGTTCCTAATTCTCGAACAGGGCATCTGTAGGAGGTAAAAATTTGCTAACAAATTTACATGGCGCCACATGTAAAATAAAGTAATTTTTATTTGACCAATTAGGAGCTATCCCATGTAAAGTTGGCTTTGGCGGACCCAATTAAATGGAATTAAATTCCGACGAATCAGAAATTGGCATTGTCATCAGTGATGCAATTAATAATAATAATTTTTTTACTTAAAATAAAGAGATAATGCCTAAATTATAGGTATGAGCCCAAAGCACGACTCAAAACCCTGGCCCTGGAGCCTATAAATAGGGGTCCTCATCCTTGCTTCTGTGGAGCTCAACATTCAGCATTCTACAAGCTACAAAGCTCATATTACAGGCGACCTCCACCTACCAAGTAACAAGGATCAAAGTAAGCCAATTCAACATGTTCTGCAACCTCAAATTGAAGTGCATTTATGAGTTCTTCATTCAGTTCATCAATCGAGATCAAGCAACCTTACTCTCGCATTGATTAGTCTGGCCAACTACATTCAACATCGGACATTTGTAGAATTCAGATGTTAGAATGCAAGCACCATCCAATTACCTACTGAGAAGGATAAAAAACTAACAGATTTCAGAAACAACAATTAATCATTTGCAGATCAAGATCAAGAACTATTTCAGAGTTCTTCAGATAATTCTGCACCGAACAAGATCTAGCAATCATGCCCTCGAATCACACAACCCACTAGAAGATTGAATCAGTTGACTATTTCATTGTATTCAATTCAGAGATTGTACCTACACATTACATAATACAAAATTAAACTTATTTCTTAATTTCTTGTCTAATTTATTTTAGGCTCGAGATTTGTATTTACAAAAACAACAACAACAAAAAAAGCAAAAAAGAATTTTGATATTTCTAATTACATAGAACACCAAGTAAACAAGCACAATATACTCAATGAGTCCAAGCACCAGCAAATTTTTACAACGAATTTTCAATGTAACTTACTGGCAGCTTAATACAGTTCATTTGAAACGAACAAATAGTTGAGAAAGCGTAGCGATGGCCAAAGCGGACGCAAGCAAGAGTGTGGAAAGATAACGAACCTGCGAGACGCAAATGACGACGCGGTATCGCAGGAATGAGTGAGACAGAGGAGGGGTGCCTGTGTATTTTACGTGAGGTATGGGAATTTGAAATATGGATGGAGTTAACGTTTAGCTTCAGGGAACCAATTTATAAGCAGAGTGCAACTTCAAATTTCGAGGTATATATGTAAAACAGCTCTAGTTATGATCTATTTAGATTAAGGGTTTGTTCTTTAAAAGTGCAACAACAAACTTCAAGGTTTTTTAACTAAGGGAGGTCCGGAAGATGTATACTATGTTGTTAATTTGAAGTTTACGTTTATACATTATTACTAGTACTAGTATTAACCCACATTATGTACAGTGAGTAACAATGTAGGTTTTTAAGAGCCACATATGAAACTACTAATTACTACAAACATGAATAAAATGTTAAATGATGATTGTACAAGGTACAAATTGGCAAATATTCGTCATGAGTAATAAGGTAGACATTTAGAATTAAAGACAAAAATACTGAGTTGAGGAAAAGTGTATCGGAAATATATATGAGACGCTAAGTAGACCAATAATGATTCCAAACCTAAAAATTAAGTGACCTATAATCAACTATAATCCAGCTCAAACTTGAACATATTTTGACTCGACTCAACTCATACACAAATCCATTAAGACCAATTTGGTTTAGACTCGAATGGAAATAACCCAAAGTTGAATCAACTGAACCAATTTAGACATGAGCTTGTTCTTACCTGAAAATACATGATTCAGTCTAGAACTAAGCTGAGCCAATTCATGCCCAATCTTGAACCCCATTTTAGCTTGACCTAACTCAGAACATTTTAAACGCATTTTAGTACTATAATATTACATTTATGTTATATATTTCAAAACTAAGGCGATATTGTTTTCAATAGGAATGACAAATTTTACATTTTATTGAAAAATTAAGTCAATTTTTTGTTTTAAAGATGTCGAAGTAAAACTTATTAAAAAATTAAGCATATAACTTAGAAAATTTTAAATTACAGATAAAAGCAACAGATTGAAGTACAAATTTTATATAAATATAAAAAATTGAACAACCAGGCTTACCCAATAAAATGGGTTTTTTGAAGGCGACCTAATTACTAAAATCAATTCTGGAGGAATTTGAAACTAACTCAATCCGACTATACCTAATTTTGATTTCTAAATAGCGTAAAATCAATCGAATCTTGAAACCGAAGTTGACCCAAATTCTACATGGCCCAAGCCGAATTAGTACAACTTGAAATTCACTTGATCTCAACTTCACTCGAATCAAACCCATACCCAATCCAAATGTGATAAACCAAAAATTGGCCCAAATCCAAACTTCATGTGAATTGAACCTATCTCCAGCCCCAACTATGTTCAACCAAACCACACTGATGACAGAACGAGTTGTTTTTTAGGTCTAACACTAATGGCTTGTTTGGCTTTATGTAATCGAAGTAGTAATGCAATCAAAATGATAATAGTGATTCTATTACCATGTTTGGTTACCATTAAGTAATGTAATTAAGATTGCATTGTAATCACATTTACCTCAATCTATGCAATTACAATTACTTGACTTTTCTTAAACAATTGTGATTGCATACCTTCAAATCAAAGTCTATCCAACTATAATCTATTATATTTGGAAACTTTCTCTCTCTTCTCTCCATTGTCTCTCCTCTACTTGTCCTGTCTTATTTCTTTGACACCATTTTTTTAAAGGTTTGAAGTCCCACTCACGCCTCTCTCTCATCTCCATATTAGATAAAGTTTAACTTAGACCATGATCGTATTATTGTAAGTGCATTTTTGTAGGTTCTAGACATCATGTCTCTCTCTCTCTCGTCGTCATCATCATCATTATCATCATCTTATCTCTATTTGGCAAACTTGAACAATATTACATTATTATAATCTAGAAGAAATAGAGTGAAGTAAGTCTCACGTGAAACATCGTAATCATGATGATAAGATATTAGATGATAATATCAACAAAGTTACAAATAATCAAAATAGGCAAAAATAAGATGCAAATTGAATTGCAAGTACTTCACATCACGTGTAAAATCAAGTATTGTTTGTAGATGAATTCATTCCATTGCACTTGTAAAGACTTCGTAACCAAACATTGTAATGCAATTATTATCCCATTCCATTACGCTAACAATTGCATTACATGATTGATTTCATTGCATAGTGATTGCATTACTTTCAACCAAACGTTACATAAGTAATTGATGAAAAGAGACAAACAAGAAATGCATTGGTGGCAGATGTCATGCGAACTTCATTGGCGGTACTAGGTGATGATGCCTGCAGCACCTATAAAAAAAAAATCATATTAGTGCCTAAAAGGAAGTACTAGATTTGAAAATAGGCACGAACTAGACATATTTTACCTTGAAAAATTAGTGTCATTATGTAATAGCCAAATCCTAAGTCATGTTTATTTTTGTAATTAAGCCATGTTATTATTTTCCCCACATTTAATTATCGCATTTAATCATCCCTATTGGAAAAGTTTTCATTTGGGCATCACTTTGCAATTCAGGGTTTTTATTATCATAAAATTTCAGGTTAATCGATAGTTGGCCCTGATAATTATGTTTTTAAAAGATTAAATTATTTTTCATAACGTCCCAAAAATTTAATTTGAAGCTATAAAAAAAATTAATTAATTGCATAAAGTTTAATTTCTTTCGGGCTCAAATTCATGTAGGCCTAATTTTGGCCCAACAAGTTACTATGTTTAACCAACTATCATCAGTTATGCCTAATTATCATTGGCAAAATTATATTTTTAGCAAATTAAAAACTCAGCCAAGAAAATGTTTAGATCAATTTCATCCAAGTTATAAAAAAACAAAACCACAAAATATCAAGATCTCTCTCTCTCTTCTCCTCCCACGGCCACTAGCCCTTGGTTGCTGCTATTTTGCTGCTCTTGCCACTAGCCCTGCCACCCTCTGGCTGTCGGGCAGCCACCAGATGCCACCCCAAACAGCCAACCACCTCCCCACACCCTTCAAACATCATTTATACCTCCTTATTCCAACTCAAAGTGAGTAAACCCTATCACCTATCTTGTTGATTTCTGGTTTTGATTCTTGTTTTTGCTGGTTTTAATAGTTGATGATGTTATTTTGATAAGAATAAGAGTTATCTTGATGTTTTAATTTGTTGGTTAAGCTTGAAGGCATGCTAGGGTTGACATTATACATGAGCATTCAAGCTTAAGTTTGAAATGATGCATTTGGATTGTTTTGTATTTGGTCTTGTAACCTTTAGCATTAATAATAATTATGATGGTGCTTGTGGTGATTTTGGATGAGTTTAAATGCAAATATAAGTTGGTCATAAGCTAGGATTTTGGTGACCATGAACGGCTGAGCTTATTCTTAGCATCAAGTATGTTATTTATACATGATTGGATGGAAAATGAAGTTTGGATGTATTGTGGACTTGGATTATGCTTTGGTGTGATCTTTGCTAAAAGGGGTGGATTATGGGAGTTCCTTTAAATGATTGAAAGAAGTTATTTTGTTCATTTATGTAAGTAAGTGAGATTATGAAAGTGTTTTAAGTGTTTTGTAATGAAAAGAAAAGTTGAAAAATAGGTAAAGTGATTATGGAGTAATTTTGAATAACATGTTTTCAACCAGAAATTATGACATTTTATACCATTTTATTATCTAATAATTGCTCTGAATAAATTGATTAATTAGCATTTTATTAATATTTTTGTTCATTTTGTAGGGATTGGAAAATTTGGAGAAAACTGAATAATGCACTCAAGTTTGGATCAAGAGAAGGGAAAAGAATGAAAAAAAAAAAAGAAACAGGCCCAGCACCGAGGCCCACACGCAGCCAAACCGGTCCAGACCTTCCTTCCCTTTTATTTTCTCCTGTGTGCCGGCCGAGAAGCAATGCTTCCCAGGACCCAATGCTTTCGCAGACCCAGTCCTGGTCTTCTCCTTTGGACTTACCACTCACGCCTGCTACACCCAGCCCCCCATCCCCTTTCTTCTTCTCCCTCATCAGCTCACGACCCAGAAATCCCAAAGCAAAAATAGGGCAGCGTCCGTGGCTCTTTTTCTTCCTACTTCATGGTCGTTACTCCCTCGCTCTCTCTCCTCCTTCAATCATCAACATTCAATGCATTGGTTATAAGTGTGAATTAGGGTAATCGAAGAGGATGGGTACGCCGTTCTTGGGAATGCTTTAAAGAAAGACTGGCCAAAACATGCAAAAGGGGAGATTAGCGCAAAATAGAGTAGATTAGGGTTTTAGTTTTTGTTCTTTTGTGGTTTTCATTTTCATTGAACTATGGATTTGGCACTGCATCGATTGCTCCCTAGTTCGTTTCAGTTCCCCTGTTTCGAGTAAGGAATTGTGGGCTTTCAGACATTATGGGTTTTTGTTTTTAGATTTGAGTAATGAAATTCTGGATTTGGAACTTTTGATAGTCAAATTTGGCACTCTGAATATGGAACTTTTGACCTTCGGTTGTGACTTTGTGTTTTGAGCATCTGGGGATTTCGTTTAGTTTTATTAATTGCGTTGGTATGCTGGACTTCTCGAATCAAAGCTTAGCACTGTTCTTAAGCTTATCTATTTTATTTAGTGGTTTGTTTTTTTAGGGTTCCATTTGTTAATATATATATGGCTAGTTTGTTCTTTTGTTTTTTTCATTCAGCTTCATTTTGGTTTTCCAGATCTGTATTTTTGGTTTCAACCGGTTTGTTTCCTTTTACTCTTGGTTATTGCCCAGTTCGAATGCGGTCTTTACCCTGCAGTTCACCCAGAATTGCAAGCTGTAGGAAAAGAATTGGTGTAAGCTTCATTTTAATCTTAACCCTGTAGTTTAGCTAGTAGAATATTTCGATTTAGAATCTCCTTAGTTTAGTCATCAACATTAGTTTGGTCTAGGATTTCAGCAATCTAATTTCATAACCCATCCTTAAGGATGATACACGTAAGTGTTACAACGATAGAACCGTATACTTGCAGAAAATTAATTACAAGTTTTTGGCGCCATTGCCGGGGATGACATTACGAAATTAGGTTGCGTCGCGTCGTAGTAATTGAAGTCGTTTGTGTCATTTTTAGTTTCAATTTCATTTTGATTTTTCACACTGACTTGAGTGGATTTTCATGTAGGAATTGAAACAGAATTAATCGGTGCATATTTTTCTATGTTTCAGCTTCTGTTTGGGAAAAAAATTTCTTATTTTGTGTTTGTGTTTATTTTCTAGCTTTCATGATAGGTTACTTCATGTTATTTGAGTCATTTTGGTCTTTCTTTTATTTTGGTAGCATAGCTTTATTTTTGTTAGTTTATTTTATTTTGTTAACTTAATTATTTGAGTAGTCTTTTTTCTTAGTTTTAGTCATTAGTTTTTAAAAAAACTAACAAAAATTGAAAATCCCAAAAAAAATTTGAAAATTCTTAAAATTAGAAAAAGATATTCACGAATGCCAGTTTTTCATTTCCCACAATTTCAGCATGAACCTTTCTGGAGTTATTGTAACACCCCCAGCCCCTAGGGCCGGAAGCGTTACGTTTTCTTAACTTCTTACTTAATTTCTGGGGCGAAACGGACAGAATTTCCCCTGAAAACTGGTTGTTTCTAAGCTAAACACCTTACAATAAGTTCCTATAAATCAACGGAAGCGTAAACATTTAAAACATAGCTCAACGGCCACACGCCGGAGTTCATAACTCAACGAAACACCCGCTCGGAGTACACCAAACAGAATAGTTCATTAATACAGAAAAAGTAAAAGATATAACTCAACGGTTCACACAACAGGGGTATGGGGTTTACATCCCAAAACATAACTAACTTTGACCAAAAAGACATCTAGCTAACTGGATGGTTGGCTCATATGGCCATACAGAGTGACTTATAAACAATGGGCATTACATGAACTTAGAATACTTGTTTACAATCATTTCAAACTAAGAACACATGACATGACTTCATTAAGCGTGTAAGATCCCTTCAAATGGATCTAAACGACACCTGGCAAGCAAGAACAGGTTCCATCTTGACATGGCTGACTCAACATCTTCCTGTTATAAAGAAAACCTGGGGAAAAGGGGGAAGAGTAGTGGGATGAACAACCACATGCTCAGTGAGTGTCCCCCAACCCCCTTAAAACCAAAACCGTTGCAGGCAATAATATCTTTACTAGTCACATATCACGTATTCATACTTTAATATCATATTAAGCATTCATAGAATTCCTATGAAAACATTACTAATCATAAACTTGACTTTAAGCACTCAAACATAATACTAGGCAACATATCATAGGACATAGGTTGTAGAACATGAACATCGGACAAGCCATGACTGATATATGCACTAGGCATGTATGAATGTCATTGCATAATTCACTAACATGTCACAATTTCTAATGAAGTCATAATAATGTCACATAACTTAAGCTTATCAGGTTATGCATGAAACATGCTCATAAGGTCTTCTTTTTCGTAATCGTATCTTACTTAGCATCTCATTCACATTTCATTTATAAGAAAAGCATAGAACATGCAAAGAAAACTTTCTTTCCTTTCTTTGAAAACATTTCATTTAGCCTCTTGAGGCTTATAAAAATTCTTCTCTTAGCCTCTTGAGGCTCATATTCTTTCATATCGGTCGCATACTGACCCTTATAAACTTTTCATACTGCATAAAGACTTTCTTTCCTTTTGAAACACTTAAAATGGCAAAGTGCCCATTGCTTTTCTTATCTTGGTAGGAAAATACTTCTGGCGTAAGATCATTACAAGGTGCTGATTGGGTGAGAACTATTCTCAACCCCATAGTGAGACCTAACGCTCACACTTAAGCTCTTACTCCCGGGATGGCTACATATAACATATCGGACCATTACATTAACCCTCGTCAGGGCCTCTAGGGTTTTCGGACCTTCCCCTAGGATAACATCGTTCATATCATTTCATATTGTCCGCAACACATTATCTTAGCCACTTAAAGCGTATCGGCCATAACGGCTATAACTTTGCGTTTCAAACAATAAAATCATTCAACGTATAACTCACACCTTTTTAAAACTCTTTAAGGCTTCCCCTGTTCAAGCGAGTTCACTCCCAAAACTGTTTTCATTTAATTAAAATAGACCATCATGCACTAATAGTTATGGCTACTATCATTTCAAAACATGAAATCTTTCTTTGAAAAACTCACCCTTAGGCACATAATGCAATTTGAGCATTTAAGCACATATATCACATATATCACATTGATAGGGGGTCCATATATATCACATTTAAGCACTTCATATCAATTCAACACAATGAGCCACACATGGCCTCGCAATCCACACGATTGCTGTTAATTCACAACCCAGTCTCCCTCCTCACTTGCACCGTACTACAAGACCTCGAACGCTCATAATGTTGTCCTCAAACCATCCAACTACTAGCTCGATTCATCAATTTGTTAATCACAATATATTATCCTATTGGCTTATATAAAAGAGGGTAAGGTTTAGGCTCTTACCTGAGTAACAACACCATTCAGCCACATATAACCACATTTATTTATTATCGACAACACTTTATTCAGTACATCAAACATTCTAATCATATACAATGCATTTCGAAGTAACTTTCCTACGCATGAACGTACTAAGAAGGGGTTCAAATGAAAGCTAACATATTTCAATAGCTTTGAATTTAATTTGTTTACATGCATTAGCTAGTTCTGATTCGAATCGAAGCTAAACACGTTTAAACAACTTCGAAATTAATTCTTTTTCGCATGTTAGCTAATTAACTTGAGTCGAGGCTAAACATGTTCATATAACTTCGAAATTAATCCCTTTTCATGCATTAACTCATTACTTGAATCGAAGCTAAACATGCTAAACTAACTTCGTTTTCAATTAGAAACTTAGGCATAAATTAGCTATATGCATTCGAATTGACACTAAATATATTCGAATTGAAGCTAAACATATATAAACCCCTTCGAATTAACATATCATGCATAATTTGCCTAAATTGATTCGGATCGATTCTAAACATGCATGATTCATTCCAATGCTACTTTTCAGGCCTTAGTTAACTAAATTAACATACAACACAACTTAAAGGTTAAAACGATTTCGAAACTACTAATACTTAGGAGGTGAGAAACACCTACCTCGATTCCGAGCAAGAGGATTCGCGAATTGGACTGATTTGGAGTAGGAATCGAGCATCTAAGGGCCTAGAACCTCCTCACTGCTCGTGATGCCTTGACCGAATCAGACCTCAAACCCTAGTTCGCGATTTTTGTCAAATTTTCACACGATTAGTGAGGGTTTGAGATAGAGATTCAATTTAAAGAAGGCTAAAGGCTCGAAAGTCACCATGCCTGTGAATTTTGTTCAAGCATCGGCTCTACCCGTGCTGAATTCGGCCAAACCGTGGCTGATTTTCACTCAACCACCGCGCAGAGGTGGTCGCCGACGCCTGGGCTCACCCGTCGATGGTGACCGTCGTGGTGTTGTGGGGTTGAGGGCTTCAAAACCCTAGGCCTTGGATCGAGCACCTCGCTATAAATCTCGCTCAATCTCGCTTTCTCTCTCTGTCGGCCTCTGCTCGCCGGCCACGCTTGGTCGCCGCCATCGTCGTTGCCGTCACCGGCCGGCCGGCCTCCCTCCACCCTTTCTTCTCTCTCTTGGTTGCTGTGGTGGTTCGTGGGGCAGGGTAGTGAGGACGCCCCCCCTGTCGTGTTTTTTTCGTGTAGAGAAAGGGGGTCTCGGCCCCCTTTTGATTTCACTTTTTTTTTTGGGTTCAATTGCTAGTCTAATTCGTATCTCGAACCTAACATCCTATCCCGAATCGATAATACGACCCCTCGCCGATTATTCGATCCCAAATACATCTAGGTTTGATTCAATAAACCACAAACTAATTCTAAGGTTGAAAACCTAATCGTATTCGGGAAACGACTAAATAAATCGAATAACGACTAAATTAAACTATCGATATAATTTAAAGGTACAAATAGCACGAATGAAATTTAAAATCAATAATAGCAATAATAATCCCTTTTTATAAAATTGTAACTCCCGAAAGCACATCAATAATCACTTAACTCACATAGTTACTAAAAATACGATTTTATAACGTAAAAAGGTAATACAGTTGGCTTAACAGAAAACACAAAAACGCGGGTCTTATAGTTATCTTTCAAGACTTAATGCTCATCCTGCTCAATTGAATCACCCTTTTGAAAAATTAAAAATTTGTGAGGTCATCATTGTGGGTCTGAATTCTGCATCTCGGAGTTATGTTGAATCTATTTGTCTGTGCAGTTTAATAGGATTATTATCTAAAACTCAAGATAAAGTTAGGGATTTCTTTGAAAACCTAGCTTGGGATACCTATGCATTTGAACAAGCTAGAAATAATTTTGGATGCCCAGCGCATGGTGAGTATGATTTTCATGCTAATCCTTACCACCCGGATCACTTTATGAACTCGTATGACCCATTTCCGTCATATGTGTTTCCTGTTTTGTGCGATTATTGTGAGTCCTCTGAACATGATTTTCACACTTATCCATATCGTGCTTATGTTGATGCTACATTTGCAAGTGTTGACAAGAAGATAAATGAATTGACTGATAAGATAGTACAGACTATGAGATAGAGAATTGCTGAATATTCTCATCGTTTTAATCAAAGTAGGGAGAATTATAGTGAACCTGACTCTAGTTTAGGATCTCCTAAATTTGAAGTTAGTCTTTATAATGATTTTGAGCCTTCTTATCTTACTAGGCCCAACTTGAATAATGTCATGTCTTTACCTAGTCTAGAATAAGAGAGTGACCTCCTTATGTCTTTATCACAAGACCTTGCACCTCACACTAGCTCACCTAAGGATGTCATTAATGATATCCTGGTTTCTGCCTACCCATTCGCCCCTTTTAATCACTCTTGTGAGTTTGAGGTGGTTGAAGACCTTGAGGACCCTAGTGAGTTAGATATGAGCATGACGACTGAAGTTAAGCTTTGTGATTTAGATGACTCAGAAGATATTTTATAGGAGACATGTGTGGAGGTAATTGAACCCACAACATTGGAACTTTATGATGATATTCTTTCTATAGAATATGAATCTTTTTCATGTGGGTTTGATGTCAATGAAAGTTTTGATGAGGGTTTATGTGCTGAATATGAATCTTTTTCTCTTGACTCATTCAAATTGACATCCTTTTTGAATCATGCAAGTCTGAATTGGTTGAGTATGAGACCATTGTCAGTGACCTTTTTTATTTAGATGAGACTCTTGTGCATTTTTATGTTAAAAGGCTTGTGGATTTAGAGCCCACTATGTTGCCTAGACCGCTCATTCAAGATGACACAATTTCTAGGCAAGTGACCTGTGTGCTAGCTGGTGTTAAGTATATCCATGTATTTCCTAATTGGGCCCAACAGTTTGACCAATTGAAGCGGACCCTTACTTGTGCTGCATTGATAGGGTGGATGTACTCATTTTGGCTCCAACTCTTTAATCTCTATTACATTACTTTTATTGAGAGTTGGCCTTCTCTATTTGATAAGCTACTTCGTGCTCTGATAGGTTTTGATTTAAGTAGCACTTTTCAGCTTGACATGGAGTGGCTGATGCTCCATAAGCTTCTATCTAAGTAATTGGAGGCTATAGCTTAGGTGTAATTCAACACCTGACTTGGTGAAAACGTTCCTCTTTATCTCCTCTTTTTAATTTTGTTTTCTTTTGTATATATTTGTCGCTTTCTGTTATTTTTGTTTTACTTTTGAGTTTTAGAGTCATGTCCTTTTTCTCTCTTTTTGAATCTTAGCCTCCTTTTTGTATATTTGTTTTTCTTTTTAGTTTTTCATTTTGTTTGTTTCTTTCCACTCATAATAAGGACATTGTGAGACTTCGGTATGGAGGTGGGGAAATACTTTGAAATTTTTTTAAAAAATTTTTAAAAAATTTAAAATTTGAAAATCCAAAAAATTTTTGTTTTGTTTTTGAGGAAGCTTCGTACTATTCTAATTAGCTTAGGTCCCCTGCGCTTTGACTATCATCTTGTATGCAAGCGTGATGTGCATGATAAATCTCCATCCTCAGTGTGTCATTCTAAGCTCTAATTCTAACCCCAATTGTTCATTGTCGATGTGTAATCCAATCCTTATTTATACCATCATCATTACAGATACGACCGCAAGCGCATAGTGGCTTTATAGCACATCAAGGTCGATCCCACAGATGCTAGGTGAAACTACTGGGTTATAATTCCTCAAGACATGCTAAGCGAATCCAAAGTTGAGAATGAAAGTTAACTAATCTACTATCTAATTCTAATCTAATTGATAAATAATCATGGAATTATACAAAACTAGCAATTTCTCAACTCATGCATCAATCAAGCACTTCTTTCTTAACCGGTTCAAGGCAAAGTGAAATACCTAAATCAAATCAATCATCAATTCTCAAGGATTCTCGGTTAGTTTAGGTTCATTAGGCACGCGATTATCAAATCAATGGTTTCTCAATCCATAATTCTCTTTCAAGACATCATGCAATCAAGTCAAATCATAGGATTCCGGTATTTGAGAGTTCACCTTTCGGTCCTTCATCCAAATACCCACAACATGCAAGAAAGTAATCAGGTTTCTCACAAGACAATAAACTTCTAGAATTCGATAAAACAATCCAATAATTCTGAAAGCACCAAATGATATAAACGCAAGATCAAGAAACTAACAAATGTTTGCATAAATCCAAAATCAAAACAATAAAGATAATCAAAGGTAGAAAACATAAATCTGAATTTAGAGAAGAGAAAAGAAGAGAAGGGAAAAGAGATGCTCGGCTAAAGAACACGCTTGAACCGTCATGCAAACGTAGGATGCGCAAATCTTCACTTCAACTCACCCTCTCTCCCTCTAAAATCTACTGTAAACTAATCTAAGATAGGAAAGGAGTATGGAGATGTTGGGATGGGAATTTTTTGCTGCTTGATGGACGGGGTTTTTATAGGAAAATCCAATCAACCTCAGCCACACGATGCTAGAAAATGAATAGGCTAGCAGTTACACCTCCACCACGGCCCGTGGCATCCACCATGGGCAGACCGTGGTGCTCTCTGGCTCGTCATTCTTCTGTTCTTTTTTTGCTCGACAGGCATAGTAACTTAGGGGCATCCGTGATGAGTCAAAAGTACACTCAACTAGGGTCAAAGCAAGGGCAAAAAGGTTCAGAATCCTACAAAATACAGAAAAGAACCATACTCGAGCGTAAAATGGGAAAAGGAGTATAAATTATCACATAAAGTATATAATTTTTCCTAAAAATTCAAAGAAATGACCCTAAAATGATATACACTTTAAGCACTTATCAATTATGTTAAGGTCTTAGTCTTCCATGATTGGCTCTCCCACTTGTCTTTGACACGATTACTTTGTTTTTTGTTTGCATTCTAAAAAAAACAAATGAAAAAAATGAAAATGAAAAAAAAGGAAAAACGGAACAAAAAAAAGGAAAAAAAATATGAAATTTCGAATGACATGTATCCCTTTGAGGCATGCACTACTGGGCGTTACCCTTTGAGGCATGTGCTATTTATTGGGTGTTACCCTTTGAGGCAATACCACTAGTGGAAAAACTTGCTTTCTATGTTAATCAGTCAATAATCGAATTTGTGTCAGTCAAGCAGGATCAAGTTTGATTCTGGTAAACCTAAGCCCTAGGATAATGAGGCACTTGCACACAAGCATTGGGATGGATTCATAGTTTTGATGTACAGTGGGGTGAAAAGTTAGTACTTTGATGTCATCCATGGGGTAGAGAGCCTTGATGAGTACATTTTGTTTATGTGCGGGCCAATATCTTTGCTACGTTGGTGATTTGGTTGGTTAGAATGTGCGTAATCTTCTCCATTGTATATTTATGTTTGTAAATCCAAACTATTTTTCTATTTCTATCTTTGTTTTCCTTTTTCATATTTTTTTCTAGATTTTGTGGGTATACCTTTTGCAAAACCTCACGAGACCTTATTCGTCCACTAGGGGTAACCTAGGGGTTTAAAGGGCTTGTTACACGTACTAAATGCAACCACGATTCCTATGAAAGTGAGTTAGGATTTTATTTCTTTTTTGATGATTTTTAGTTTTGTTTTACTCGAGGACAAGCAAAACTTAAGTGTAGGGGTATTTGTTCAACCAGAAATTATGATATTTTATACCCTTTTATTATCTAATAATTACTCAGAATAAATTGGTTAATTACAATTTTAATAATATTTTTGTTTATTTTGTGGGGATTGGAAAATTTGGAGAAAAATGAATAATGCAGTCAAGTTTGGATCAAGAGAAGGGAAAGGAATGAAAAACAAAAGAAATAGGACTGGCAGCGAGGCCCACGTGCAGCTAGACCGGTCCAGACATTCCTTCCCTTTTATTTTCTCCTGTGGGCCGACCCAGATGTAATGCTTCCCCAGACCCAGGCCCGGTCTTCTCCTTTCAACTTACCAGTCACGCCTGCTGAACGTGACTTCTAGCCAACCCCCCATCCCTTTTCTTCTTCTCTCTCATCAGCTCACGCCCTAGAAATCCCAAAGCAAAAACAGGGCAACTTCCATGGCTCTTTTTCTTCCCACTTCATGGCCGTTACTCCCATGCTCTGTCTCCTCCTTCAATCATCGACATTCAATGCATCGGTTATAAGTATGAATAAGGCAATCGAAGAGGATGGGTGCGCCGTTCTTAGGAGCGCTTCAAATAAAGATTGGGCAAGGCATGCAAAAGGGGAGATTAGCGCACAATAGAGTAGATTAGGGTTTTAGTTTTTGTTCTTTTCTGGCTTTTGTTTTCGTTGAACTTTGGATTTGGCACTGTTTCGATTGCTCCCTGTTTTGTTTCAGTTCCTCTGTTTCGAGTAAGGAATTGTGGGCTTTCATAAATTATGGGTTTTCATTTTAAGATTTGAGTAATGAAATTCTGGATTTGGAACTTTTGATATTCAAATTTGGCACTATGAATTTAGAACTTTTGATCTTTGCCTGTGACTTTGTGTTTTGAGCATATGGGGATTTCGTTAGTTTTATTAATTTCGTGGGTATGCTAGAATTCTCGAATCAAAGTGTGGCACTGCTCTTAAGCTCATCTGTTTTATTTAGGGGTTGTTTTTTTTTTTAGGGTTTTATGTGTTAATATATATATGGCCAGTTTGTTCTTTTGTTTTTTTCTTTCGTTCAGCTTCATTCTGGTTTTCCAGATCTATATTTTTGGTTTTGACCAGTTCGTTTCCTTATACTCTTGGTTATTGCCTAGTTTGAATTCAATCTTAACCCTGCAGTTTACCCAGAATTGCAAGCTGTAGGAAAATAATTGGTCTAAGCTTCATTTTAATCTTAACCCTGCAGTTTAGTTAATAGAATATTTCAATGTAGAATCTCATTAGTTTAGTCATCAACATTAGTTTGGTCTAGGATTTCAGCAATCTGATTTCATAACACATCCATGAGGACAATACTCGTAAGTGTTAAATTGATAGATCCGTATATTTGCTGAAAATTACTTACAATATGGCTATGTAAGCTGATAGTAAGGAACAAACCATTGTTTAGTGATTTTAGAGGGAAATTATGCAAAGAAAAGTCTGAAAACATGGGCATTAGGGCTGTGAATAGATCCAAAACAGGGATCACTTTGCGATTAGACTGGTACTGTTTGGTACATTGAAAAATTTGAATTTTTCTATCTAGATAGATTAATATGTTACCTTTCAAATGCCCCTTGAATCACTTTATTCTGATTTTTTGTAGAAAAAGTTATGGCTGATTTTTTAAGACTGCGCAAGATAAACTAGAGTTGTGCACAGTTTTGTTCAAGCTCAATTTTATGGGCCGTGTTGTGGTAGTTGTGTTTTGCACTGTGAATGAAAGTGTTGCAACACTTCTTAAGCAGTTCATATTGGGGTTTTAGGGCTCAATTTGAGGTCAGGAGTGTAAGTGATGAATTATTTTCGTTTACTTCTATTAAGCCTTTACTTTATAACCTAAATTATTTACGTTGGTTTATTTTACTTTAAATTATATTATATTACCTTGATTTAAACTAAATTTCCATACTTATATAGTTTTTAATCATCTTGGTTTAACATATCTTATATTTATTCATTGGAGTCAGAATGCCATTTTGCAAATAAGTTATATTAAAATTATCAATTATGAGAATGAGTTCATTTGCAAACTAAATGTACCTACAATGACAATTTTGAACAGAACCAGGGCCTAATATATTGTTTCTTCCCCTCATGTGCATAAATACTATCCATTGAGATTGCAATAAAAATCCTAGGTACTTTCATTGCCTGTATCTTTAGAAATTAGAACGTGTTTATCAAATTATAATGTTTTGGTAAGTACATCAATGAATCAGTTAATCGCATGGCCTCAAGTTAGGTTGCCCAATCGGCTTGGCAGGTGTACACCTATCTACATATCTTATCAGTTCTCAGGGGTTCACTGCTAAATAATAACTAGCAATGCAGTTTTACATTCATCTAATTCCTTGTTCTAAATTAAAATGAATTGCAAAGTGGGCCTAATAAGTGTTTCAATGATCATTTAACAACACAGGAATGCATGTATTGAGCTTTGGCTTACATTTCGAAATGTTTGCTATGTTTTGTTTTAGGCATGTGCTTCGAGAACTGCCCCATGCTAGTAAGCCTATTGAGGATGATAAGTGAGCGAGGGACCTCGGTCGGATTACTAATGGTGTACTGCATTTATTTTTTGGAGATGTATTTTGAGTTATCTTGTGGTTGTAACAATAATAGTGAATTTCCTTCTGTGATGTATAAACCCTGTGTTTGCTATCATCTACACATGTATGATTTTGGATGGCGTTGAACGTTTATGGGCTCGATTTGTGTTGAACGAAAATATTCCTAGCGTGACTGATTTAAGGCTTGTCCTTTTGGGACGGCGGTAACACCCAGATCATTGGTATTATCACTTCTAAGCAGGACAATTATTTAAGAAATTGCAAATGATGAATATTGTTCATTTTGGGGTGTTCTAGATTTCTTATCAGAGGCAGGTTTCGATTTTCTTGATAGGTTATGGAGTATGGATGGTAGACATAGGTGGGAGAGAAGCTTGGTTAGTAACGGTTATTATTATATCATCAAAGATTCATAGTAATAGAAAATTCTATGTGCATTTCTTACATGCTCTTCATTTATGTTTTCCTTGTTAGATGGATCCATATACCGAAAGAATGACGCTAGGTACATGTAGACTATTGGGGTCCCTACCTACGGTTGCCTCGTGGGTTGGTATAGGATTCGTTATCATGATTTCATGATGACGGGAGTCCTAGGGTGGGAAAGACCTAGGTTTAGATACATGGGGCCTGAGCTACCATCACTTCTGAGTTGCTCCTCGAAGAGGAGTTCGTGTAGAGGGGGATCACTAAGGAGACCTTGCAGCATGGTTTTCCTTTACACTATGAACCTCCCTTGCTCACACCACCTGGTCCTACTCAGGGACCATCCTCGCCACCTGCATTGGGCACTCCTCTGAAGCCCCACAGTCGAGCGTTAGCAGGGTCTAGGGAGTCTCATGTGGTCGTTCATATCCCTGACACATCAGAGACAGTGGTGATTAGCTCTGATGATGAGCTCATGGAGGACCCGGAGGAGGATCTAGAGGAGGACCCAGAGTTCGAGGAGCATTAGATTGATCACGAGGTTGAGGTGGAAGAGGCGAGTGCATCTGACTGCAGCTTTGACTTGGGCGAGAAGAGTGAGGATGAGTCTGACTCGGACTACAATCGATCTAGGGATAGTTAGTTTAGGTGATGACTTTTTGGATAGATTGATCACATTTTGAGCCCCACGTGTACAACACAGTTAGTTGGATAGATGTATTTTGTGCAGGTTACGTCATTTTATATAGTTTCACGGATCCTTTTTGGCTGTGTTCACTATTCCCGCCTTCTTTTTGGGCACGTGGTCGACTTAGTGGTTCAGGATAGGTAACATTTAGGGTAAGTTTAAGGCCTAACATTATTGAGTTCGTTAGTTGTGATATTCTTTTGTTGATAATGTATGTAAGCAAGCAGTCATGAAATGATAAATGAAGCCTCGGTTTCTGTTTTGATAATATTGTTAGTTCTATTTGTTGGGTATACTTATCTTATATGTTGGTTCTATGCAAGTGATTGAATTGTTCCTTTTAATGTATAATTTGAATGTCTGAATCTATGCAAAACAATGCAGACGCTCATATACAGAACAGCTCGGACCATGGTTAGAGATTAGGGGAACAAGGCTCATGTAATATGCCACCAAATTTTAGTGAAATGCCCCCAATCCTCCTTGAGTTAGCTAATAACATTAGGGACCCAAACTACTGGCTGACTTTGGCAGTTGAATTGATGAAACAGATTCCCCTAGTGTCTGCTGAAAACCCTCATAGAGATGATAAACTAGTAGACAAGGTAGCACGGTGCAATGCTAAAGTTTACAATGGAAAGTATGACCCACTAGAATTGGAGGAATGGGTAAGGGGAATGGAGAAAATGTTTATGGTGGTAGAGGTTCCACAAGAGAAGAAAGTCAACAACGGGATGTATTTGACTAGTGAAGTTGATATCTGGTGGACCAACGTTAAGGGTAGGCTTGTAGGGCCTGAATTCACTTGGAGTAAATTCCTGGAGGAATTGAGGGAAAAATTTTACCTACTTGTGGTTTAAAGATAAAAGGATAAAGAATTTATGGAACTAAAGATGAGTGGTAGTATCACTGTATTGCAGTACGCTAGAAAGTTCACAAAACTGTCCAAGTTTGTCCCTCAAATTGTGTCCTCTGAAAGACTAAAGATAAGAAGATTTGAAGAAGATTTAGCTTTTTGTATCCGTAACCAGCTAGCTGGCCCTAATCTCCACCTAGCAAGAGCTATATAAGCAAGCAGCTAAAGTGGAGCGAGTGAAGATTGATTTGAGGACTATGAACCTAAAATCAAAAGAGGAAAGGGATCAAGCAAGGAACCTCAAGCGAGAGTGTAAATCACAAGAAGCCTATTTCCACCTCCCAAGAGTCGTCCTGTAGGTCTAGTAGAGCACAGTGGGAAATGTGGAAGAATTAACCACACAGTCCCTGAATATTGAGTAGGTACTAACAGGTGCATGTGGTGTGAAAGCCCAGAGCACCTCTTTGTTACATGCCCTCAAAGACTAAAGGCTGTGGATAAGGGTACAGCGAAACCCTTGGCCTCACCTCCGGAAGGACCCCTACCTCCAAGGTCGGTAGCTGTAGGAAGGGCGTATGTAATGAGCAAGAAGGAAGCTACCACCTCTGTTACAGTAGCTACTAGAACTCTCTTTTAAAATTTAAAGCTATTTTGTGTATTGCCTGACTTGGGTGTCACTCATTCATTTATATCCACCTGATCTGCCATGCAATTGAACCATGAGAATACGAAATCATAAACCAATTATAAAAGCAAGCTACCCAATGATTCTATAGTTGAATGCCCTATTTCTTATAAACTTGTCCCTATTACTATTGGTGGGGTCACAATCCGCGGAAACTTGATTCAATTTGATTATTAGACTTTAAGATCATTTTGGGGATGAACTGGTTGCGTACTTATGGAGCCAAAATTGACTGTGAAAACCTGAAAGTCATTTTGAGGAATGAAAGTGGGAGAGAAGTATGTTTTTATGGGAAAAGAGATGGAAAACCATGTCCCATAATTTCTTCTATGAAAGCAAGTAAGTTGTTATGCCAGGGGTGTATTGGGTATGGGTGTTGTGCTATAGAAGCTCAGTCTAAAGGAGAGAAAGCAAATGACTCCTGTAGTCTGTGAATTTAGAGATGTTTTTCCTGAAGAGTTACCAAGGCTGCTCTCTCAGGGGGAAATTGATTTTGAGATTGAATTAATCCCTTGTGCCTAACCTATCTTTAAAGCCCCATATCAAATGGCTCCGACTGAGCTTAGAGAACTGAAGATTCAACTAGATAAGTTACAGAAGGGATTTATCATACCAAGTGTGTCACCATAGTGTGCCCCAGTGTTGTTTATAAAGAAGAATGATGGAACCTTGAGGTTACGTATCAATTACAGAGAGTTGAATAAGATACCATCAAGAACAAATACCCATTGCCTCGAATAGATGATTTATTTGATCAATTACAAGGACCATGAGTCTTTTTTAAGATTGACGTGAAGTCTAGATACTATCAACTTAGGATTAAACCTGAAGATATCCCCAAGACCGAGTTTAGGACCAGGTATGGTCTCTACAAATTCACGATGACGCCCTTTGGCCTAACCAACGCCCCTGCGCCCTTTATGGATCTCATGAATAGATTTTTCAAACCCCATTTAGACAAGTTTATGGTAGTGCCCATAGATGATATCTTGATACACTCCAAGGATAGAAACGAACATATTGTTCATTTAGGGTCAGTTTTGCAGACCTTGTGGGAACACCAATTATATGGCAAATTGAAGAAGTGTCAGTTATGGTTAGAAGAAGTGGTATTTTTAAGGTATGTAGTTTCAAAAGAAGGGATTAAAGTTGTCCCTCGTAAGGTGAAAGCAATTACAGAGTGCCCAAGACCCATCAATGTCACTGATATTAGAAGTTTCTTGGGCTTAGTTGGCTATTATCGGAGCTTTGTGAAAGATTTTTCGAAGATGTCCTCTCCCCAGATCAATTTATTGAAGAAAGCCAATAAGTTTTACTAGACAGAAAAGTGTGAGAGGGCATTTCAAGAATTAAGACAACGATTAACTATCGCCCTAATCCTAACCGTAGCAGTAGAAGGTGAGGAGTATACTATCTAATGTGATGCCTCGAAGAATGGTCTGGGGTGTGTTCTAATGCAAGATGAGAAAGTGGTGGCTTATGCCTTCCAATAGCTTAAACCTTATGAGAAGAATTACCCTACCCATGGCCAGGGGATAGCACTCGTGGTTTATGCACTGAAAATTTAGAGACATTACATATATGGGGTACCATGTAAGATGTTTATTGACCATCAAAGCTTGAAGTATATCTTCACTCAAAAAGATCTAAATTTGAGACAAAGGCATTGGCTAGAGTTACTTAAAGATTATGACTTGCAAATTCAGTATCATCCAGGAAAAGTAAATGTTGTTGCACATACCCTGAATGTGAAGACACAATATCGCTTGAACACTGTAGTGATTATGCAATTGACCCTCACAAGAGAGCTTGAGCAATTGGATATTCAATTAGTGTCATGTGGACAAGCAAGTGTTCAGTTGTCAGCACTTGCCCTACAACCCTCCATAATAGAGGAAATTCAGATAACCCAAGAAAGTGACCTTGAACTCCAAAGGGTAAAGCAGAATCTTGAGAAAGGGAAGTCACATGGGTTTGTAGTATATAAAGATAGGACCTTGCGATTCCAGAATCCCCTGTGCGTACCCAAAAATGAGGAGTTAAGGAAGAAGATCTTAGAGGAAGCTCACAACGCCCGATAATTGGTGTAGCCAAGTAACACCAAGATGTCCATAGACCTGAGGCAATACTTTTGGTGGAATGACATGAAGAAAGAGATTGCAGAGTATATTGATAAGTGTCTAACTTGCCAAAACGTTAAAGCTAAGCATCAACATCCCGTCGGTGAACTACGACCTTTAGAAATTTCCACTTGGAAGTGGACTCCATCTCAATAGACTTGGTCATGGGTTTGCCTCTTTCTGCTTCAAAGAAGAATGCCATTTGGGTAATAGTTGATCGACTCACTAAATCTGCCCATTTTATGCCAATTTAGGATACTTGGAGAGTTAAAAGACTAGCCCAACTGTATGTTAAGGAAATAGTTTGATTTCATGGGATTCCCTCAAACATAGTATTTGATAGAAACCCATTTTTGGCAAGCGCTTCAAAAAGCCTTTAGAACCAAATTGAATTTTGGCAGCTCGTATGAGCCTGAAACAGATGGGCAAACTGAAAGAGTGAATCAAATTCTAGAGGATATGTTCAAAGCTTGTGTTTTAGAATTTCAAAGGAAATGCGAGGATGACTTACCATTAGTGGAATTTTTTGACAACAATAGTCACCAATCCACCATTAAAATGGCTCCGTTTGAGGCCATATGGAAGAAAATGCAGAACCCCTTTGTGCTGGAGTGACCTGAATGAGGCATTGAACATAGGCACAAAACTGATCCAGGAAAAAATTTAAACCATAAGAAAAATTTGAGAACATATTCAAGTTGCCCAAAGCCGACAGAAGAGTCACGCTGATAAAAGAAGAAGGCCTTTGGAGTTTCAAGTAGGCAATAAAGTATTTCTAAAAGTTTCGCCAACTGAGGGTATCAGGAGATTTGGAGTGCGAGGCAAACTGAGCCCCGGATATATCGAGCCATATGAAATTATTGAAAAGTTCAATTTGGTGGCTTACTGACTAGATCTACCTATAGAACTTGAACACGCATATAACGTCTTTCTTGTCTCACAACTCAAGAAATACATTCTAGATCTTGACCATGCGATCGTAACGGAGGCCATTCAAGTTACCGAGGATTTAATGTATGAAGAACACCCAGTTCAGATACTAGATCGCAGTATTAAATAAATGCACAATAAGGAGATACCCTGAGTCAAAGTGCTTTAGACAAATCATACCTCCTCAGAGGCCACTTGGTAAGCTGAGGAAGAAATGAAAAGCATGTACCCATACTTATTTGAGGTAATCATTCATGCTTTAGCAAATTCGTAAGTTTTGAGGACAAAACTCTTGAAGGGGGGAAGGCTGTATTAGCCCAACCCAAAATCATGTTTATTTATTTAATTAAGCCATGCTATTATTTTTCCCACGTTTAATTATTGCATTTAATCATCCCAATTGGGAAAATTTTCATTTAGGCCTCACATTACAATTCAGGTTTTTATTATCATAAAATTTTAGGTAAATCGATAGTAGGCCCTGATAATTTAAGAGATTAAATTATTTTTCATAATGTCCCAAAAATTTAATTTCAAGTTATAAAAAAATTTAATTAATCATGTGAAGTGTAATTTCTTCCAGGCCCAAATTCATGCAGGCCTAATTTTGGGCCAACAAGTTACTACTTCATTTGCTTAACTAATTGTCATCAATTATGCCTAATTATTATTAGCAAAAAGATACTTTTAGCAAGTTAAAAACTCAGGCAAGTAAAGTTTTAGATCAATTTCATCCAAGTTAAAAAAAAAACACAAAATATCAAGACCTCTCTCTCTCCCTTTACCCCACAGCCACCAGCCCTTGGTTGCTGTTGTTTTGCTACTCTTGCCACGAACCCCGCCACCTTCTGGCTACTAGACAACCACAAGACGTCACACCAAATAGCCAGCCACCTCTCCACACCCTTCAAACATCATTTATACTTCCTTATTCAAACTTAAAGTGACTAAACCTTATCACCAATCTTGTTGATTTTAGGTTTTGATTTTTATTTTTGTTGGTTTCAATGGTTGATCATGTTATTTTGATAAGAATAAGAGCTGTTTTGATGTTTTCATTTGTTGGTTATGCTTTAAAGCATGCTAGGGTTGAGATTATACCTGAGCATGCAAGCTTAAGTTTGAAATGATGGATTTGGATTGTTTTGTAGTTGGTCTTGTAATCTTTAGCATTAACACTACAAGAAAATCGCCTGTTTGTGACCGAAAAAGCGGTCACAAATTGTGAGAAATCGGTCACAAATGATGTTTGTGACCGCCTTTGTGACCGATTCCTGCGGTCACAAAACCCTTGGTTGGAAATTGAATTTGTGACCGATTCAGTCAGTAATTGAGACGCGATTTGTGACCGATGGTGTGGTCGCTATTTGTGACTGAATTTGTGACTACCCTTTTCTTCCACACCGCTTTCCAGACGGCTTTTGCGGTGAGAATTTAAGTCGGACTTGTGACTGACTTTGTGACCGAATATGATTTGTGACCGATTTTGTGACTGACGTGAGTAACATAATTTGTGACCGCGATTGTGACTGACATGTGTTGCGACTGACTTTTGTGACCGATTTTATTGAAAATGTGCCATTCTTGTGACCTTATTTGTGACCAATTTTGGTATGGTCCCAAAAAATTTGTGACCGACATTGTGACCGCGGTCCTTTGTGACCGCATTTATGACTAATTTTGTTAAAAATTATGATTCGTTGTGACCATTTTTGTGACCGATTTTGAAAATTGAAGAATAATTTATGACTGCTTTTGTGACCTTTTTTTAGGTAATAGCTTGAGAATTAAATTTGAAATATAATCATCTCCCTGAATTTACAAAACTATGACCACACATTTATATACGCATGACAATCACATTCATGCTTCCATAACAACCAAAGTTTCATATTACATAATAAATGAACTAAGATCTAACATAAATATCTTCACATTAAACATATAAGTCTAAATTACAATAATTCAACTACTTTTAAAGTGTTTCAAAGCACAAGTCAAGTCATCAAACACTTTTACCATACAAATCATTTGTCATTGTTATCTACATCCTCATTCTCTTGTTGATCATCATTGTTGTCGTCGTCATCATCATCCTCATCCTCATCTTCATCTTCATCTTCATCTTCATCTTCATCTTCATCCCCACCATTACTACCACTAGTGCTTCCAATTCCACCATTTCCAACACCAACATTGGTGGATATTGGAATTGTAAAATTCATTTGTTGCATCAAAGTTTTTACAAGTTTTGTGGCCTCAGATAGTTTTTTCTCGACCCGGTGCAACCTCTTTTTTAACTTCTTCTTTGATTGCTTTTCTTTTTCAAATAGTTCAATAGAAACTTTAGTGGTAGTAGGTGAACCAGTAGTAGAAGCACATGAATCTTCCATTCCAAATCCAAAAATTTTACCTTTCTTGGTGAGGCCAACAGCTTCCTTCCAAATAGTCATCTGAGTTTCCAACGACAGTTGAGGAAGTGGCGTTCCTTGAGAGGGAGAACCTTCACCTTGAGTAGATTCTTGGATCTCTGAAAGTCTTTTTTTATACTTCTCCTACAATAAGAAAAATATAAGTATTTTTGTCAATTTAAAGATTAAAAGAGTAAAAGAAAATTATAGTAACTATGAGCATCTAACTGACCATTTTTGGATCCCCTGCATTGAAAACAAGCCAAAAAGGATAAACCAAATCAAACT
>JACYFF010010365.1:35120820-35188636 GCA_017589665.1 Selenicereus undatus | reverse complement strand
CAAAAAAAATTGATACTTATTTTACTTTCTTATATAGCTTTCTTAGGGCCCAAACCCTCCAAGAAAAAATAGTTATTCTTTTTTTTTGATACTTGATGGTTTATCTTATTTTATAATTTGAAGTTTCACTTTCTTGTGTAGCTTTCTTAGGGTCCGAACCCTCCAACGAAAAATAGTTATTATTTTCTTTTGATACTTGATTGTTTATCTTAATTTATAATTTTTGAGCATATTTCACATGATAATTTTTCAGATGATATTTCAAACGCACATGAATAAAACTTAAATTCACATCTATTTTAAATTTCTAAAATATTCTTCAAATTTCTAATAGTTTTATAGATTTTATACTTTATGAGGACATTTGATATGACTTTATGATGAAAACACCAATTGTAATGCCAACAAAACACGAGCAATGCACCAGTCGTCACTTCTAGATCAATTACACAAGCTATAACCCAGTTATAGTAACCTGAGAACCAACGAAAATATAACTGACAATTCAGAACCAGAGAATTCAGAACCAACCTCAGAACCAACTAATACATAACTGAGAAATTGCAACTCCAACAATAAACCAATATTTCTACTCAATTGAACTTAACAGCAATAACATTGTAAATTCAGCCATGACTGTTCGACCCATCGAATTTTGAGCAATCGAATTTTGAGCAATCACATTGTCAATTTGCAACCCACAATCGAATTTTGAGCAAGTACCACAATAATAGGATGCAAGAAAAATTGAATTTTCAGCAACTGGCACAATGAACTAAACTCCATCACTGTTCAAAACAACGAACACCATGCCTGAGAATTCAAAGCAAAAACTGAAGCTTCAAGACCATACTTACAGTTCAGATCGAAACTGAAGCAAAAACGCTTCAGGCTGGCCTCGGTGGAACGAAACAGAGGATGGAAGAACAAGCACGCCGGCAACGATGGAAGAACGACAGCAGCTTCCCCTGACGCCGGCGACGATGGACGTAGGACACGGCACCGCGACTCGCCACTGTGGACGCCGGCGACGATGGAGCCAAACAGAGGACGGTCAGCGACGACGATGGGCAAGCGAATTGAAGGGGTTAGGGAAGATGGAGCCACAGAGAGAGGAGAGGTCGGCAGCAGCTTGGAGGCGCAGGGGGGAGTGTCGAGCCAGGCCAGCCGTTGGGGGGGGGGGAGGTCAGCTTGAATCGAAGGGGTGAGGCCGTGAGGGAGTTGGGTTGTGAGAGGTGAGAGCAAATTAGGTTTAGGTTTTGTTATTGACTAGTATTGTGACTGAATTTTATTTTAAAATAGTCACAAAATCGGTCTCGGATTTTAATAAAAATAAGTCCTCATTTTTTAATTAAATGAAAAATTTTGTTAATTTTTGAAAAATAAAAATTTATGACTGATTTTATATTGGTGTGAAAATCGGTCATAAAATGTGACTGCATTTCATACTACTTCACTTGCGGTCATAAATTTCTCACGGTCTTCTATTGGTCATAAAAATAGTCACAAAATGCGACTGTTTTCAAGCGGTCACAAAAAGGCGGTCACAAATTGCAGTATTTCTTGTAGTGTAATAATGATTATGATGATGTTTGTGGTGATTTCGGATGCGTTTGGCTGGTCATAATCTAGGGTTTTGGTGACCATGAATGGTTTAACTTATCCTTAGCATCAAGTATGTTATTTGTACATAATTGGATGGAAAATGAAGTTTGGATGTATTGTGGACTTGGATTATGCTTTAGTGTGATTTTTGCCAAAACGGGTGGATTATGGAAATTCCCTCAAATAATTGAAGGAAGTCATTTTGTTCATTTATGTAAGTAAGTGAGATTATGGAAGTGTTTAAGTGTTTGGTAATGAAAAGAAAAGTTGAAAAATAGGTGAAGATGATTATGGAGTAATTTTGAATATTATAGCTATGTAAGGTGATGTTAGGGAACAAACCATTGTTTAGTGATTTTAGAGGGAAATTATGCGAAGAAAAGATTGAAAACATGGGGATTAGGGTTGTGAACAGACCCAAAACAGGGGTCATTTTGCGATTAAACTGGTATTGTTTGGTGCCTCAACAAATTTTGAATTTTGGTGGATTGATAGATCAATGAGTTACCTTTAAATGCCTCTTGAATCGCTTCATTCCGAGTTTCGTGGAAAACATTATGGCCGATTTGCTAAGGCTGTGTAGGATAAACCAGAGCTGTGCACGGGTTTGTTCAAGCTCAATTTTAGGAGTCGTGTTGTGGTAGTTGTGTTTTGCACTGAGAATGAAAGTGTTGTGGGACTTCTGAACCAGTTCATATTGAGATTTAGGTCTCAATTTGAGGTCGGAAGTGTAAGTTATGAATTATTTTCATCTACTTCTATTAAGGCTTTACTGTATAGCCTAAATTATTTGCATTGGTTTATTTTACTCTAAATTATATTATATTACCTTGATTTAAACTAAACTTCCATAGTTTATATAGTTTGTATTGTCTTATTTTAACCTATCTTATATTTATTTATTGGAGTCTGAATGTCATTTAGCAAATAAGTTCTATTATCAGTTAGGAGAATAAGTCCATTTGCTAACTACATGTACTTATAATGAAAATTTTGAATAAACTCAGGCCTAATCTATTGTTTCTTCCCCCTCTTATGCATAAATACTGTCCATTGAGATTGCATAAAAAATCTCGGGTACGTTGCTTGCCTGTATCTTTAGAAATCAGAACGTATTTATCAAAATTATAATGTTTCGGTAAGTATATCAATGAATCAGTTTAATTAGTAATTTGTCACATAATTAGTAACCCCATCAGTTATTAATTACAAGAAATTTCCCTTTAGTTACCCGTGTGGCCTCAGGTTAGGTTCTCCGACTAGCCTGGCAGGTATACATCTTTCTACAGATCGTACTAGTTTCCAGGGGTTCACTACTAGATAATAACTTGCAATGCGGCTTTACATTCATCTAATTTCCTATTTTGAATTAAAATGAATTGCAAAGTGGGCCCAATTAGTATTTCAATGATCATTTAATAATACAATAATGCATGTATTGAACTTCGGCTCACATTTCGAAATGTTTGCTACGTTTTGTTTTAGGCAAGTGCTCTGTGAACCACCCCCATGCTAGCAAACCTGCTGAGGATGACAAGTAAGCAAGGGACCTTGGTCGGATTACTAATGGTGTACTGCACTTATGTTTTTGGAGATGTCTTTTGAGTTATCTTGTGGCTGTAAGAACAATAGTGAATTGTCTTTTGTGATGTATAAACCCTATGTTGGCTATCATCTACACGTGTATGATTTTGGATGGTGTTGAATGTTTATGGGCTCGACTTATGTTCTACTCTAATATTCCTAGTGTAACTGCTTTAAGCCTTGTCCTTTTGGGAACAGTGGTGACACCCCGATCATTAAGATTATCACTTCTAATCAAGAGAATTACTTAAGAAACTGCAAACAGTGAAGCATGTTCATTTTAGGGTGTTACACATTATCTTGTCTTCAGTGATGTGGTTCTTCTTTTTAATCAGTTAAATTTATAAGACTGATAGGAGGTCTGATAGTAATTATGATTTTTCATCCTATTTCAGCACATAGTAGATCTTTGGCTTCTCTTGGAACCTTGAGGGGCTCCTGCCACCTTCTAAAAATTTCCTACAAATCAACTCTTGAAGGATGGGAGTGTTTCTTTTCTTGAAGTGCCTTTGACGATCAAGTTAGTAGGATTTAATTCAAGGGAATTAGAAAAATAAACCTAGGATTGGTGCGTAAACTTTATGTGCTTTATTGTGCTCAACTACCTTTGGACCTAACCATGGCTTATTTAGATAGGGATTTAGGTCGGGTCTCTTAGAGGAGTTTAACTACGAATCTAAATTTATCTAAGTTAGTCCCAATATTAAGGTATGTCACCCTAGAAAGGGATGTCTAGGATGATTAATTAAAACTTTAGACTCACAAACTTTTGGGCTCTAAGAGATATGAAGACAATGAAGGAATATACAAAAGAAAACACATTTATGACTCTAACAAGTAATAAAGAGGTATGCCTAGTGAAGATGAGCTATGTAGAAAACAAAGAAAGATAAAACACCGACTTTATTCACAAAGTTCACCCAACCGGTGGCTACATCTTTGCGTAGTTCAACTAATTTCATTATCTCCTTGATATGGCCTCAATAAGTGCCATCTGACACGTTGCTTATAAATCGAGTTTCACCCGAGGAGTCTAACAAGCTCCACTTCTAACAAGAGCCTCACCGTTTCTTGTTAGTGACAGAGTTTTCCTTAAGCAAAATGTGAAAGCTAACTACCTAATAGGAGCCTCATTGCTCCTTATTAGCCACAAAGTTTTCCCTGAAACTTTGTGATGGCTCACTACAAGAGCATTTGTGCTTATTGCCTTTAGTCAGAGCATTCTTAGTGCACCTTGATAAGACCAACTTCATGTCACAAGAACCACCCCTCTAATTCTTTGAAGACATGTTCGAGTTTTTCAAAGCTCAGTGAACTTGATAAGAGCTTGATAAAAGCTCTCACTAGCTCCATTATAACCCTTGTCCGAAGTGCTTACTCATTCTTGGACAGTTCGAATCTTGAGTGCATCCACTCCAAGGTTGACAACATACTTGTTGTTTATAAATGATTACGAGAGTGCAAGTCTCTTGCCTCTTAAGTATTACAATGATATGATTGAAATATAAATCTTGAACTATGGGAACAACACAAAAGATCTAGAGCAAATAGCATAGGGTGTTCCAAATTCTCCCTATTGCTTTGGTCCTGTGTTTATAGGTAATTCAACTTCATATGATTGTTGGTGAAGTATACTAGTAATTGGGATAAATATAAATTTGCTTTTGGCTTTTGATCCTTGACTCTAGGGTCCTCCTCAAAATCTATGAGGAATCTCTTGATGTTTTCTTTTTGAACTTTTGCTTGGTCGCATTTCAAATTACATTTGAACTTATTTCCAGATGTAGAAATGGCCAATCAATCGCCTTCTTGCAACTGGTGGTTGGAAATATCTCTCTAGAGCAAGTACATGGCTAATTGGTCGTGATAATGACAATTATAGTGGCTGCCTATCATGCGGCAGGGTTGTCTGTAGCTTTTGTAATGAAATTTTCATTTTGAATTCAAGTCTCTTTGGCTCAAATTATTAGCTTGATGATGAATGTCATATTTGCATAGATTATTTAGGCGTTTAGGAGTCATTTTATGGGATTATTATGCTTAATTGTATGTTTTGCGCCCTTATTTCTATCATTACTCTTGGGCTTCTCGCGTTTGAGAGTGTTTGCAGATTTTGGCCTTGTGAGCCCAAAACATGTGAGTATAATGATGCTTTTAAGGCTCTATGGATTAAATAATGTAGCAAAAGAGGCCGAAAAACACCCAACACAGACATCCCATGGTCATTATTACAGTCTAAGAGGTTTTAGGAAGAAGCAGCAGGAGAAACAAGAGAGAACGACTGAGACAAAAAGCACCACGGCCTAGCCATGGTAGTGCCCATGGTCCATGGGGTCCCCCACGGCCAGCCCGTGGTGAGCTTCCCCCAAAGTTTCCATATTTTCTTCATATTTATTCAACTTCTATGCAATTTTTACGTTTGGTTTAGAGCATTTTTTATAACGAAAGGCTTGTTTTCTCTTAGCCATTGAGGACCATCCTCTCAAAATCCTAATCACCATCTAGATTAGGTTTCAAATTAGAGTGAGAAAGAGCAAATTAAAGTGAAGGTTTTTGAAGGATTGCATGGCGGGTTTGCGATCGACATATTCAAATGTGTTTTTTGGCTGAGCATTTCTCTTCTCTTTTCTTATCTTCTCTTTTCTCGTTTTTAGGATTTATGTTTTGATATTTGGATTAGCTTTTGTTGTTTTGATATTGGATTTATACGAATACTAGTTAATTTCTCGATCTGGTGTTAATCTTTGTTGGTACCTTGGATTGTTTGAATGTTTCATCAAATCTTAGATGCTTATTATCTTGTGCAAAATTTGATCACTTTCTTGCATGTTGTGGGCATTAATTTGATACTGGAACCCTAGGATTTGACTTGATTGTGTGGAGTCTTGAGAAAGTCACATCACTTGAGAAACCACGAGTTTGAAACCACATACTTAATGAACCTAAACAAGTCAAGAGCCCTTAACAAGTGGTAATTGATTAGATTTAGGTATTTTTACTTCACCTTAAAAGATGGTTATGATAGTTCGATTGTCGATTTTGAAATAACCATTTAAGGAAGAAGTACTTGATTGATACATGGTTAGGTAATTGTTTGTTTTTTTAAATTCCACAAATATTTATTCATTAGATTAAATAGTAGATTAGTTTAATTTCAATCTTAAGTTCTAATCTTTTTAGCCTATCTTGAGGGAATACAACCTTATAGATTGACCTAGTCCTCGTGGGAGACGACCTTGATTTGCTACAACGTCATCGTACACTTGTGGGCTTGTTAAGTTTTTGGCTCCTTTTTCAGGGACTAATGTCTAATATTAGATTTTTCCTTATAGGTATCCCTAAGCATTTTGTTTTTCTTTGAAAAAATTCCAAAAAAATGAAATTCAAAAAAATAAAAAAACAAAATCAATGGTAATTTTTCATTTCTCCCAATTCGAACATGAATTATTTTGGACGTATTTTAATCATTTGCATGCTTTTCTTACTCAATGTGCTTATTGTGTTGGTAAATGATAAATTTTAGGTTATTGGTGCAGGTGTGAATAGTGAAAGTCAAGCTCTTTTAGGTTATTGGGGTTTTCTTGGTAAAAGTATTGATGATGCATAGTATTTGCTAGAATGGCTTGCTTGAGATTCATTCAACTTTGAGAAGGCTAATCGTGTTTTTGGATAATTTTTTCCCCTAACTGTTGTGTTTTCATGCTAGATCCTATTATTTGGAGCAATTTATTGTTCCTTTTGGTGTGACGTGTGTAATTTTTCTAACCATGATATAAATTGTGTCCTTTTTATGCATGTTATGCTCAACCTAACTTTGCATCACCCAAGGATAATACTAACCTTACCTGATGCATCCTCCCCTTTAGCTCATTGCAAGGGGCTCAAGTTGGGTGAGCCTTTTGGGTTTGTTGCTAAGTTTGATGTTGGTGGTGCATGTTTTGATTTGGAAGATACTTTTGATGAGGGGCAAGATCTAGCTGTGACTCTTTTGGAGGGATCATATGATGTGTTTCTGCATAAGGAGTCTCCTAACCTTGGTTTTGATGATGTTTTCCTCAATCCCCTCGATTATACATATGCTTTCCCTCTTTGTTCACTACCCTCTCCTTCCCTCAAGTTTTGCATTGAGAAGCCCATTAACAGTCATGTCATATGTGGAAAAATTTGGATATGGGCTATAAGGATAGCATGTTTAATATGCTTGATAGGAATGTTGATGATTATGTGTCCTTAGGTTACTTTTGAGGATATGGTGCCTCCCCGGATCCACATTGCATATACCTAGTGGACAAGCTTAGAACAATCATGTAGAACAATTTATTTGATTTCCCTTTTGATTTTTCTATGGCGTTTGCTTTCTTAAAAAGAGCACTATCTTTGTTATGTTTATCTTTATGCTCTCCTAATGCCATGCTTGCCAGCTCCATGCTGCAACTTTTGACAAGGTTTTATAGGCCTTGACTACATTTGAAGAGACGAGTTGTGTCTTGATGTTGTGATGAAGTTGCTGATGGTCTATTTGTCCTGTTTGTGATGTGGCCGCACCTTAGGTGCACTAAACACCTAACTTGTTGAGGTTGTTCTCGTTTGTTCCAACTCCCCTTCTTTTACTTTCTTTTAATAATTTTTTATCTAAGCATAAGGGAGGGGTACTTTTTATGTTTTTTTATTTTGGTTTTTAGTTTGCATACTAGTTAAAGCATATAGTTTTAGGTCTCTTTTGTTTGTAGTAGTGTCTCGTATTTAGTTACCTTTGGATTTTCACATAGGATTGCAAGTAGGGATGGTGTGGATTGGATTAAGGCACCCTCGATGATGCTTTTGCTTAGCAAGATGGCTTCATGTGCTTGATTAACTTTTGACAGACAATCCCTTTGATGCTAACTTTTTATGAAGGTTTTTTGGATGTTTCATATTTTGACCCCTAGTCTTGATTGAGAAATATGCTACCATTTGCAGTTCTTGGCACTAATGTTAGTGTATAAGAGTCATTTTATGAGCTAGATAAGACTTTGCCAGATATTCCTTAAGAATTTGAGCCTTATTTAGTGATGGGCATGTGGGCCCTTTAGTCACAAGAGTGATCAAACTTTAACAACTATCAAACAACAAGACCTTGAGCCAAACTAGCGCTTGAATAACCAAAAGCTAAAAAATAAGGGTTTGTTTGGAATGTTTGAACACAGGAGAAAAGTAAATAAAATGCATATGACTAAGTAAAAGGCTCAAGTTACCACTTAGCCTAACAATCCATCAACTAATTCTTTGAAACAAAGTACAAAGAATTAATCTAAAGAATTGACTCAAGCACCATCCAAATATACAAGGATTTGAAATAAAGAAAGAGATGTTCTTTATAGAAAAGAAAAATATTTAACTTTCATTCATTAATTATCAAATCAAGTCTATCTCTAATTGGATACAAGGAGGCTAATTTATAACTACAAAAATTAGTGCCCCTTCCCCAAGCGACAAAAATAAGCAAATAGAAATGAAGCACTGATAGCATTAGTATTGCCAATACGATTCAAGCATCCACTCTGGCCAACAACATTTAGACAACTGTTGAAGCATATTGAAGTTAGAACCTTCTCTAGTGATGAGCTGTCCAAATGCAAATGGGAATTTTGCTACACTTATACTTGATTAGTGGCATCATCCATTACCTGTATGGAGGAATTTAGGCAATATATTCAAAAACGAATTTTGCCACAAGTGAATAGGTTGTCAAAATATTTGTGTATTTGGATGGTCATCGGGTCAATCATTTGGATTAATTATTGGTGCCTTCCTTAAGAGAATTTTTCTCTTTATTTCAAATCCTTGTGCTTGAAACCTAAGGATACAAATCATGATAACTTGTTGGACCCCTTGAGTTTTAGGAAACTCATAGTGTAGTAATTGTTTAAGGCTTTATAGGATACTTCAATAGGATGAACAATCTTTCCAAAATTCATCAATTAAAATGGATATGACTAAGATAAAGGCTCAAGCATCCACTTAGCCTAAAAATCCAGCAGTTAATTCTCTAAAGTAGGGCACCAAGAATTAATCTAAAGGATTGACTCAATTACCATCCAAATACATAAATATTTGAAACAAAGAGAAAAGTTCTCTTTGCAAAAGAGAAAAGCGGTCTAACTTTCATTCATTAATTCTAAAATCAATTCAATATCTAATTGGATATGACAAGACTAATTTATAGCCACAAAAATCAGTGCCCCCTTCCCCAAGCGACAAAAATAAGCCAGTAGAAATGAATCACTTGTACGGTTAGTGTGGACCAATAGAATTCAAGCATCCACTCTATCCGATAACATTTAGGCAACAATTTAAGAATATTTGATGTGAATTTTTGTAGTTTTAAAAACCTGACTTAATAGCAAGTGCACAAGGTAATTGTAGCAAAGTAGGTATTCTAGGGTTGTGTTCTATAGAGAATGATAGCAACTTTGAATTTAATTTTCTTAATTTATTAGAAGAACAAGATCAGATGAGGAGTGTAACAATAATAAGAGAAAGAAAAGAATGAGAATAAGAGAGAAATAACACTAATCAATAAGTAAAGGGAGATTGATTTACAGAAACACTAGGGCATTGATTTCACCAAGACTTTTAATATTGTATTACTAAATTCAATTGGGGGCTTAATTAGTTTCTTCACAAATTCTCAAGCTACAAGCTTGAGGGCAATAAATTAAAATGGATTATTCAAATTAGACATAACTCATCCAATTCCTAATATTGTTTAATGAACTAACAACCATAATTTTAAGCACAATTGCATAATTATTATGTTAGCCAACAAGGTCCAATATAAATAAATGAGATAGCAAATTAATCAATTGTAAAACAACATTTACAGACAATTGAAATAACTTGCACAATAAATTAGAAGTGATTAAATAAAGTCCAAATTATGCAATAAGAAGAGAAAATAATATTAACCCCAAATGGAATGAGTAAAATCAATAAAGTGAGTCAAGGATCCATCTCAATCCTAGATAAACAACCTATCCGATCATAGGTAGAGAAAATACTATTGAAATTATATGAGTCATATTTTAATTCATGGTGTATTTCAATCCCTATAACCCAACTTTGATGCTTTTTTTACAAAAAATATTAGCACGATGGAAGATCAAACTCTCTAATTAGGCTCATAAATGAGATGAAAGATTAGATAAAAATAGCCAAATTAGCTCATTTTCTTCTAATTCTCTAAACTCAAAATAATTTTTCCTAGCACAATCTCTCTCTAATTACAGAAGAATGGGAGGAATAGGAAAAAAGAATGATGAAAATTGATGCCCCTTGTTGCTTCCCCTTCCTCTCTATTTATAGTAAACTTTGCACCCATTTTTCTCCACTTTTTATGGTGATTATCCACCTATCACCATAATAGTTGCCAAATAATATGCATAGTTGACCTCTTTTATTAGCAAAGCTGTTATTCCACCATTAACCCTTTGATTGGGAAAATGAAAATCAAGGAAAAGGGGTGGGGTGCAGGTTTGTTTTATGGCTGGGCTGATGCTGGTGTACTGGCTGTTGGCCAAAGAGATATGATCGTAGGGTGGAGAGAGAAGGAAGAGGGAGCAGGTGAGAAATTAGGGATATGGCTGGACATTAGGCTGGCAGGCATTAAGGACAGGCACAAATAGCTGGGGAAGAGAAAGAGATGAGGGTGTAGGCTAGCGGGCTTGACAGAATAGGCCCACGTGGGTAGAGAGAGAAGGAAGGGATAGTGAGGGCTGTTTTTGCCGCACTAGGCCACAGTTGGGAGACAAATCAGACAGGCCCAGTCCGGGCTAAGAGAAAGTGGAAGAGGCTCGACACTGGGCCACTTGGGTAGCAATGATCTGGACCAAGTGCTGCGATTGGTGAGGCAAAGATTTTCAACAACCCAATCTATTTAGGCTTTACAAATTCATTTCTATAATTCCAAGTAATTCCATCTTCAATTGATCAAGCTTTCACTTGCATTTACATCTTGCTCCTAACCTTTAAAAACATAATATATGTATTATTTTTATTAAAGCACAAATCCCAAAGATAATAAAAATAAGTCACATGGGAATAAAATTACACATAAAAATATAAGTTATCAATTCTCCCATTCCCAAACTTTGTTATTCCTCGAGCAAAGAATGCATATATTCATTCAACCCTTCAAGTAGAACAAGATTAGGGAAGATAATCAGGTAGTCCAGCTATATATACACATACTCTAAATGATAGAAATCAACTCAGTACCAACCCTCAAACCTATTATTAAACATTTCTAATTTCACCAAGTCAATAGGCCAAGACTAAAGCAAATTAAGTACTCAATGTCAAGCATGTAGTAAACCGTAAGTATAAGATTTCACCACACATTGCCAACATCACAAGAGGTTCTTTAAAATGGAGCCCCCACTGCCGAACCAATTTATTAATCTTTTTTTTCTCTTTTTTTTAATTTTTTCAAAGCTCACTTGATTCAAGTGTTTCTTCGTCTAGATGTATAAAGATATAAATAAAGATGACACTCGTAGAAAAAGTCAGTAAATATTCAAGTAATTAAAAATATAAATAAAGATAGAACCTGAACATTGGTACCAGAATTGGAACTTAATTTAATTTAATTTATTTTCCACTTAGTAATTAGATAGGCAAATGGGGAGCTCAATACTTTATTTCATATTCATTACATTATTGAAAATGGGGTTCATATCAAAGTCAAAATTAACTACATTTTAACAAAAGCACAACACAAATTTTGGCCGTTAACTAGTTAAAACTAAAAACATTCTCCAATTGGCACGGGTCACATGAATCACATCAACATAACCAAGAGTAGAACACACATAATCAACTTGCTAGTCTCTTCCAAACATCAAGTTCACAAAACGTTTTCAATTTTTCTCAAAATTCTTATCCCCCCCCCCCATCTAAACCTTACATTGTCCTCAATGTAGAAAACAATAATAAAGACAAAGAGGGAGAAAAGAACAATACAACTTGCTGAGATGAGGAAAGCACTTGTAATCGTACCCAAGGAGTCATCTCCAAATGAACTTTTGAAACCATCGCTAACCACAAAATCCAAAAGCAAGTCAATACCATATCAAGGATATAAATGAACCTTGAAAAAAATGGAAAGAAATAAAATAAAATAACTCAAATTCACCTAAAAATATTAGGTTGCTTCCCAATAAGCGCTAATTTTAATGTCTTCAACCAAACAAAGTCCCATCCACTAATCATAGTAAACAACGTCTACTAGATTGATGGATTAAATCAAACGAGGCTCAATTTTGTTAGTCACAACAGGTTTCAGATGTTGTCCATTGACAATAAGAACACGACCATCTTGGGGGTCCAAAATTTTTACCGCCCCAGAAGGAACACTTGTTGGACTGCGAAAGGACCATTCCATCTAGATCTCTTCTTGCCAGGAAACAGCATGAGCTTAGAATTACAAAGCCAAACCTTCTGATTAGGGTCAAAAGATTTCCTAAATTCACTTTGTCATGAAAAGCTTTGGTTTTGGCTTTATAAAACTTAGCATTTTTGTAGGCTTCATTACGCAATTCATCCAATTCATTTAATTGAAGCCTACTGTTAGAACTTAGTTACTTTATATCAAAATTGAAAGCTTTAATAGCTCAAAAAGCACTGTGTTATAATTTGACTGGCAAGTGACAGGGCGTACCGAAAAGTACTCAAAAAGGAGACATCCCTATAGGAGTCTTATCAGTAGTGTTATAGGCCCATAGGGCATCATTCAATCTCAAATACCAGTCCTTTCGACCGGGTCAAACCGTTTTTTCAACTATGAATTCAATATCACGATTAGACACATCAACTTGACCACTAGTTTAAGGGTGATAGGGAATAGCTATTTTATGACTCATAAAATATTTTTTGAGCACAGCCTCGAAGGATTTGTGACAAAAATGACTACCTCGTCACTAATGAGAGCTCTAGGGGTCATATAATGATACAAGATGTATTCTTTCACAAACTTGACCGCCACCTTGTGGTCATTGGTTCTAATAGATAGACCCTCCACCCACTTTGACACATAATCAACAATAACAAATATGTAAACGAAGCCAAAAGATGGGGGAAAGGGTCCCATAAAATCAATGCTCCACACATCAAATATCTTAACAATCATAATAGGGGAAATGGACATCATATCATGATAGGATAGAGCACCCGTACACTGACAGTGCTCACAAGCAAGACAGAAATGGTGAGCATCTCTAAATAGAGTGGGCCAGAAGAACCCACTTTGTAGGACTTTAGCAGCTGTCCTATGTCCTCCAAAGTGACCACTACAAACATAAGGGTGACAAAAGGTCAAGATGTTATAAATTTCGCTCTCAGGGGTGCATCAACAAATCACTTGGTCTGAACAGTGCTTAAAAAGGTAGGGATCTTCCAAATAGTAATGTCTTACTTATGAAAAGAACCTATCTTTCTCTTGTGTGGACCAGTGGGGAGGAATCTTTCAAGTGGCAAGGTAGTTCACAAAATGAGCAAACCAAGGAACAAGGATATGTGACATAGTAAATAATTGCTCCTCAGAAAAATGGTTAGAAAACCCCACTAAGTCATTAGTATACATAGTGAAGATCCTATACAAATGGCTTGCAACCAAATTTTTAGATCCTTTCCTATCTTTAATCCCAAGGTCAAATTCCTGTAGCAACAAAATCGCCCTAATGAGTCTAGGTTTGGTGTCATTCTTAGGGAAAAGATGTCTCAATGTAGGATGGTTAGTAAATACAATCACGTCTGAACACAGAAGGTATGATCAAAATTTATCAAGGGCAAAAACTACAGCTAGCAACCCTTTTTCAATAGCAGAATAATTCTTTTGAGCATCAATTAGAGTTCTATTAGCTTAGTAAATAATATGAGAAATTATATTCACTGTTTGACCTAAAATGGACCCAATAGCAAAATCAGATGCATTGCACATAATCTGAAAAGGTTAAGAGAAATCAGGGAGTTGCACAATTGGGGTTGACAGCAATAAAGATCGAAGCTTTTTAAAAGCCTCCACACAAGACTCATCACACTCAAAAGGAGTATCTTTAGAAAGCAGGTTAGTAAGTCGATAAGATACTTTGCTAAAGTCCTTAATATATCTCCTATAAAATCCAGCATGGCCAAGAAAAGATCTGACCTGCTTCATAGAAGTGGGAACAGGCAAAATAGAGATCAGATCAATCTTGGCTTTATCAACCCCAATTCCCTTCTTAGACACTCTATGATCCAACATAATCCCTTCTTGGACCATAAAATGAGTATTTTCCTAACTCAAGACAAGATTCACTTCTTCATTTCTTTTCAGCACAATAGGTAAATTAGAAAGAAATTCATTAAATTGAGAACGAAAAATAGAGAAATCATTCGTAAACACTTCCATGCACTTATCAATGTGATCAGAAAATATGGCTATCATGCATCTTTGGAATATAGAACGTGTATTTCACAACCCAAAGGTCATCCTCCTATAGGTGAATGTACCTGAATGGCATGTAAATGTTGTTTTCTGTTGGTCCTCAGGGTAAACAGCTATTTGATTATAGCCAGAATACCCATTTAAGAAACAATAAAAACTTTGCGTAGCTAACTATTTCAAAATTTTATCAGTGAAAGGGAGGCAAAATAGTCCTTTCTAGTGATAGAATTCAGTTTTACGTAATCAATACACACCCTCCACCCTGTGGCATGTCTAGTAGGAACTAGTTCACCATTGTTATTTTTCACTATAGTTATACCAGATTTCTTAGGGACTACTTGGACTGGAGTGGCCCACTAACTGTCAGAAATAGGGTAGATAATACTTGCATCTAAAAGCTTTACTCCCTCTTTGTGGATAATCTCTTTCATATGGAGGTTCAATCTACATTGTATTTGCCTAACAGGTTTAGCATCATCCACTAAGTTAATTCTATGCATGGAAATAGTGGGATTAATCCCTTTTAAATCAGTAACCGACCATCCAATAACACCCTTATGTTTAGAGAAGACACGAATCAAGTCTCTCTTTTAATCACAAGATAAGAGAGAAGAGATGATGAAAGGTAGGGTCTCTTTGGGGCCTAGAAACTCACACTTGAGCAAGTCAGGGAGAGGTTTCACCTCAAGTTTAGGTGAGGAGATAGCAGAAGGTAGAATAGGAGAGCTACCCAAAGGCTGAAGGGGATCATAAGTAGACACCCAGAAGGAGGACTCAATGTGAGGTACGGAATCAAGTGTAGAATCCAACTCACCTATTGCACTTCCTAAGTCAAATAACCCTAAATCCCTATGGGAAAGACAAGTTCCTAAGGGATCTTTGTTTAGAATAGCATGTAGGGCCTCTTCAATCATTTCATCGACCACATCAATAAAGAAACATTTCGATTCATCTTCAAGCACAGGTTGAGAAGAAGCCTTAACAATGTTAAGCCTAAATCGTATATTCATAATGGAGACATCCATCACTCTCGACCTATAATTCATGGTGGCATTAGCTATAGCTAGGAAGGGACGTCTCAAAATAACAGGGACCTACTTAGAGGCTTGGCTAGGGTTCATGCACTACTAGAAATCAACTTATATTTCGACCCTTAAGTATCGATCCTTCTCGGTTCTGTCAATGGTAATTTTGGATTTCTAGACGCTTTTTAAGGTTGAGAAAGTCCATGACCATTAAAAGGGTCGAGATTTTAGACATTGGAACTCGCGCCCAAATTTTGGAGATCACCAAGTGAAATAATAGGAGGGATTTTCTTAAATGGTAAAAAATGATGATGAAATAGGCCAAATTGGAAATTAAGACAGACGCATGATATGGATGAGAGCAAATTTATTGCATCAAAACTCAATTAAAATTCGACAGTTTTGGAGAGAAAAGAACCGTAATATGCTGTTGCTGATCAATCGCCTCTCAAAGCCCTAATTTCTCGATCCTGAAATGATCATATTCGTCCCAAAATCATCAGGTTTGCTGTGATTCGACCTATCTGCGTTGTCTCAAAACCCTCACTTACTCGATCCCCTCTCAATCTTTGCTTGAATTTGAGGGACGGAGTACTCTTGGATTAATTTTATGTCTTTTACAGTTGGTAATTCCCTAAAATTTAACTCATACATTTGAATTTCTTGAGGTTTTGGTTGTTTGTTAAAATTTTTGGGTTTCTGGGAGGGTTCGAAGTAGCTTTTGTTGCTTTAGTCATCTGTTTTGCAGTTTGGATGACTGATAATGGGCCACTGGGGTTTGCTGCAATTTTCATTCTAGATTGTTTCATGCCCTGCATCTTTGGCAAAATTGAAGCCTACTAAGAGCAAGAGACTGAAGCAAGGTGATGAATAGATATCAGAACCAGTAGAGACTGAAACAAGGTGTGTGTTTTCTATCAATATTTCTCTAAGTTCAGGAAACTATCGATCAATTTTACAATATTTGAAGTCCAAGTTAATAGATATCAAAACTTGTTTCTTGATGCCCGCCAATTGTTTGATGAAATGTCTTACATTTGTAATAACCCATCAACAGAGCTGCCAATCAGTACATAGAAAAAGAGAAATTTTGTTATAGCCTTGGATGTTGTTTTCTATTCAACTGAATTCAATGTGCTCACATGACTTTGAAGATTCTGGGAATTTGGGCATCTTTGCTTGGTATTATGATTCAATGTTTTGAACTGAAAGATTGGATGGAATGTATGATTCAGTGTCACCATGTTCATAGAGGGATACACCAGGTTTATGTTGTGATATTTTGATTTCAAAAATGAGGCTTAAACCTGCCTTCGTTTTTGCATCCGAAGTTTATCCTAATGAACTGACTAGCACATTTTAGGTGTGCCTTACTTGTTTGCTTGTTGTGCACACAATGTTACTAGAGCTCGTGAATTGATTCAAAAATTTGATACTAAGTGGCCATTTGAATAGTCGGAGTCTTTAGCAGCACTTATGGTGCATTAGGTTGTTGAATATGCTGTATGTGACTTTTGAAATTGGTGGTTGGTTATTAGAGGGAAAATTACAGAATTAGATGATAACAGTTTAATTTCAATTCCTGCTTCCACTTGGTGTCTACTTACTGTATGTCTTGTCTGGGGTAATGGGTGACGACATTCTACTCCTGTTGCTCGCCATAGCATTGATAGATTTTGCCACTGGACCGATGATTAGTATAATCTATAATTTTGTTAACATCTGACTTATCTTTGACTTGCTGTTGAGTATCTTTTCATGGGACATTCTATTGCTATTGAGTATCTTTAATGAGAGTTCCAAATTTTAAAACTATGTCCCTTTACATTATGTTGATTAATTATGATGTTGCTTCTTGAGTTTAGCCAATCTTCTCCTACACATGACTGAATGTTTGATATTTTAATGTACTGTGCTAACAATTATAGTTTTACAATGTTTGATATTATCCATCGTCATAGTTATATTCACTCATGCTTATCATTAGTTTTAATAACAATTAGGGCATTGTTAGCTTTATTATCTTTTGGATTGGGTCGACAAGTACTTTGAAAGAAAGCTCCTCTTCAAGCTTCAGGTAATAATTTATGTAATATATTCTTGATTTTGATTATTGCGTAATTTGCTCAGTGCTTCATAAGATTTTGTGCCTGAATATGTTTTTCTTATGACTATTTCATGGTAGAATAGTAGGAGACATCAGCATTTCTTCTTTTTTAATGGAGTATATGGGTGTTTGTAGGTGTTGTTAAATGTTAAGTATATTTAAATAATGATTAGGAAAGGGTTGTAGATTTGTTTAAGATTGTTATGTCACCTATACCCAAAATCAAAACTAGTAGAGACTGAAGCAAGGTGTGTGCTTTCTATCACTTTCGTTAAGTTCATGAAACTACTGAAGAATTGTGTAATATTTTAAGTCCAAGTTAATAGAGCCATTATTTTGCTTGTGAATTGTCGTACTTTTATCCTTCAATTCTGTGAAGGAGCTAATGCTCAGAGTATTGTCAGGAAGCTAAATTTTTGATATAGCTAAAATTTTGGTCCCAGTTTGAATTTTTTAAAGTTTGTGTACAGTTGTGCATATAGAAATCCATATGGCATGCTAACATTTATGCTTTAATTCATAATTAGTCTACCTAGAACACCACTATTTGCTGTAGCAGTTGGGTTTTAATCAATCTAAGCTGATGAAATCATCATCTCAACATTGTCTTCATTACTTCTCCTTGAGAAATTATATAAGGGGCTTAATTCTATGATTAATATAAAACAAAAGCAGATGACTAAAACAATTTTGTCCAACATGGATGAGATTTTTCTTTTTAAGGAGAAAAATGCAAAAGCACAGAACTTGAGCAAGTGTCCTTTCTGATTTTGTAAGGGTGAAAGAGTTTTGAGTATCATTTGTAGCATACATGAACCTACTTCCATATTCCCCTAAACATTTGGCTTTGTCCTTATTGAGCTATAATTGGAACCTAAAAGTACACTATATTATCTACCAACTTTATTTGTATTTTATATGACCCTTCATATAACCACATTTCCTTTTTGGAAATTTTTTCACTGTATGCCTTCTAAATGGCTTCTTTACTTATCTTAAGTAGTTACTTAACTTCACATATCCTAAAAGCGATGGGATCCATACTTAATATCAATGTCACTTGAACTTGGCCAAGTCCATGTTTTAATACTGAATATCCAACAAGGATGTTATTATTAGATTTGCCCACAATGATTTTGCACTTTTATTTTGTGTCAAAGTATCCATGAGCGTAATTTAAAAAAGCTCACCATAACTTAAAGATGCTGGCGAGGGTACATCCATTGTGGCAGCATCTAGGGTTGCAATGTTCGGTCTCTTTTCTCTTTCTCTTTCAAATCATTAAGACATCTTTAATGAGAATTTTTAAATTTGAAACTATATCCTTTCATGTTCTGTTGCTTTCCTCATTCTTTTTTAATGGGGTTCTTGATTAGATTAATTGGCAGGGATGCAATATGTAAAAGAGATGAAAAAGGGAGCAAAGCCCATTGAGTCTTTCAATCAGAAAAGCAGAAAATAGCCTCAAAATAGGAAATAAAATTAGAGGAGGGGGTATTTATTATTATTATTAGCAGTATAGTCATTGTTATTGTTTACATGTAACCTGCAATAGTATTTGTTTTATTATCATAAACTAAAGTGTACAAGATATTGTACTAAATTAGTTTATGTTTGTAGAAATGGACTCAAGTTGGATTGAATTGCCAAATGATCATCCCAATTATCTTGATGGTGTTGTCAAATTTATTAAGCTTGTTAAAGAAAATCTTGTAGAAGGAACAACTAGATGTCCATGTAAGAGATACAAAGTGGATAAATGGTTGCCTACAGAAGAAGTTGAGCAACATATTTTATTTAAGGGTTTCTGTAAGGAGTATAAGCATTTTATTTTTCATGGTAAAGGGGACATTCTTGATCATGTGAAACATAGAGGAAGCACAAGTCCAGAAACAAATAATGACCCACATAATTTTGTTGGGCAAGATGATTTGGAAGGCTTGTTGAGAGCAGCTTTTGGGGTTGATATACCTGGGTCTAGGGATGACATTGTACATGATGCGGTTAATAAGCCACTTGATGAAGGGGTTGAACCTTTTGACATGTATGATGACCATATGACCTCTGAACAATTTTATGAATCAACAAATCCTCCCTTGGATGATGAAGAGAAAGTGAAGTATTAGAGACTACTGGAAGCATCCAATGAGGCACTTTATGATGGCTATACCGTTTTTTCAAAATTATCTTTCCTTCTACAATTGTTTCATATGAAATGTATGTTTCATTGGTCAGTCGAGTCTCTCACAATGTTGACCAAACTTTTAGGGGATGCCTTCCCTCAAATCGTGGAGTTTCCTTCCTCTTATTATGAAGCTAAGAAAATTATCAGTGCTTTAGGCCTTGGATATCAAAAGATTGATGCTTGTCCTAATGATTGCATTTTATATTGGGGTGAGTTATCAGAAAAAGATAGTTTCCATGTTTGTGGTCTTTCAAGATGGAAGACAGTGAAAGGCAAGGAGGGTTAGACATGTGAAGGAAATACAAATGTTAAAATGGGAGAGTCGGCTAAGGTCATGCATTACTTCCCTCTAATCCCTACATTGAGAAGGATTTACATGTCACCTAAGTCAGTTGAACAAATGAGATGGCACGATAGGGATCATGTGAAAGATGGAAAGCTGAGACATCTAGCTGACGCTAAAGCATGGATGGAATTTGATGCCTTATATTCTGACTTTGCTTCTAATCCTCGTAATGTTAGACTTGCCCTTGCAAGTGATGGCTTTAATCCATATCGTCTAATGAATACAACCTATAGTACATGGCTTGTAGTGTTAATCCCTTACAATTTACCTTTGTGGCTATGTATGAAGCCATCATCATTTATTCTTTCATTGATTATTCCTGGAAAATCAAGTCCTGGAATCAATATTGATGTATACTTGCAACCACTAATACATGAGTTGAAATTGTTGTGGGATGGTGTTGTTGTTTTTGATGCCTATAGCAATGAATACTTCAATATACGAGCAGTTCTGAGATGCACCATCAATGATTTTTCTACTTACGCTATGTTATCCGGTTGGAGTACCAAGGGCTATAAAGTATGTCCTTTATGTGCTGATTCCACACATTTATATATGTTTGGTGGAAAAATTTGTTCTCTAGGCCATCAAAGATGGCTACCTCATAATCAACCTTATCATTCCCATTGCCATTTATTTGATGGGACAGAGGAATTTATCTAGTTGCTGTAGATGAGATTGACATTTCAGCGCAACAAGATAGAGTTGGTTATGTGCATGGGAAGGTAAAAAAGGCTACAAAAAAGAAGAGAGGAAGACAACAAGAAGGTACACCTACTTGTGAAATTGTGGATGATTGTGATCAGGGCTATAATGATGATGCTAGTGATGATGTCCTTTGGACTAAAAGAAGCATATTTTTTTAGCTACCCTACTGGAAGGCTAACCCATTAAGACATAACTTAGATGTCATGCATATTGAGAAGAATGTGCGTGATAATTTATTGGGAACTCTTTTGATTGTGCATAAGAAAACTAGAGATGATACAAATGTAAGAAAAGCTCTTAAAGAGATAGGGATAAAGCCTCACCTTTGGCTTTAACCTCATCCTAGTTGAGATCCAATTATGCCTCGAACTCCATATTCCATGTCTTTGGATGAGAAAAAAAGATTCTTGAAAGTTCTACAGAAGCTTAGAGTTCCAGACGGATATAGGTCTAACATCTCTAGACGTGTTAATATGAAACAACGGAAACTGTTAAATCTTAAGAGTCATGATAATCATGTTTTTATGCAAGATATCCTTCCTGTAGCTTTAAGAGCGTCACATGCCACGGAAGTGATAGACTTACTTTCTGACTTGTGCTCACCTACTCTTGACGTGGATGAATTGGAGCACATTCAATTGAGGGTTACTCTTACTATTTGTGAGTTAGAAAAAGAATTTCCTCCAACTTTTTTCACAATCATGGTCCATCTCATAATTCATTTGGTAGATGAAGTTAAACTTGGAGGTCTCGTTCATTATAGATGGATGTACCCTATTGAAAGTTGACAATTTTGAATACTTATTTTCATTCTCTCTTTTATTTAAGAGTTTATTTTATTATTTATTAGAACTTATTGAAAAAGTTCCTTGACCCATTTGATGTCTCATGTCACTAATAAAGCCCAACCTAAAGGATCCATCGTTGAAGGGTATATTCATGAGGAGACTATCACTTTTGTTCAACCTTTCTGGAAGGGGTTGAGACAATATTCTGTAGGAGCAAGAGGAATGATGATTATAATGTTAATATGAGTGCCTACTTGTTTTTTTCTAGTAGTCGAGTGCTAGGAATGGAGAGCACTTGTCGTCTTGATGACAAGCGCTTAAAGCAGGCACATCGCTATGTATTGCTTCATTCATATCATATGAAAGAACTGATTGAGTAAGTACATAATATGCACCATGGTGATCCTCTAATTGAGTTACTTAGTTCTAGTGATAAAACTAAATGAGGAAACCACTATTTGTTGATTATGTTAGGGAATTCTTAAGTCAAAGGGAAGCCTCTAATCAAGGCTCTTCAATAATTGCTAATGAAACCCTTCGAAGTGATTGGGTAATCAACGAATTATATGGATGGTTGCAAAATTAGGTTATGTTTCTATCTTCAGTGATGTAGGCCATGAATTTGTAGAGTGTGCTTGTGTAACTAATTTTATGTAACTAAACTTTTTGGTTTTATAGGTGGAGAACATTTATGTGAGCATGCCAGAAGGGGAGTTGAGAAAAGCTTTAGCCTGTGGTTTAAAACCTATAGCTAAAAGCCTAAAAAGTTTTGTAGTTAATGGTTACAAATTCCAAACAGTTCATCATGAGCGTTATCAGGAGACACAAAATTCTGGAGTTATGGTGGAAGCAGATGGACAAGCTTACTATGGAAGACTGACAGACACCTATGAATTGGATTATTATGGGGCATATAAAGTTGTGGTATTCCATTGTGATTGGGTAGACATAAATAGGGGTTTAAAAGCTTTTAGAAATGGTCATGCTTGTGCCAACTTCTCAAAGCTCATTCATACAGGTCGATATTTACATGATGATCCATTTGTCTTCTCATCTCAAGCAAAACAAGTTTTTTATGTTGAACATGAGAAACAAAAAGGATGGCTGCATGTTATTAAAACCAAGGCTAGAGACATATTTGATTTAGGGGATGATGTGTCGTAGGCTTTTTAGTCTTTAGTATATGGTCATTGTGTTTCAATCATTGGTTTGGTATGGATTGGAACAATATTATTTCTTTGATACTTTGTTGATGGATTACATATCTGTCTTTTGTTTTTCACATGTTCGACACAAGTGTAGTTATCAACTTATTCTGATATTGCATCTAATCAAGGTAAACATGTCTTTGCAACTCTTATTATTTGGTATTGACTACAGATTGAAGTGTAAAATATGAGTTACAGGAGTAAGAAAACACTTAAAGCATTGGGTACTAGATCATCTGGAACAGCACAACCACTTACTTATCCCAGCTCCAGTACTGCAATAGCACAACCACAATTTGATTAGAAGCCGCTAGACCTGGCAAATGGGTCATTCAGTTCGGGTACGGGTCGGGTTAAGTTCGGTCGGTCATGTTCGGGTTAAATGAGATTTTGGGTCGTTTCGGTTTGGGCCGGGTATGGTTTGGTTCAGATCGATTTCGGGTTAACCAATTTCTGGTCAAATACGCTTGTCATGCCAAAACAAGCGACTTTGTAGAAAACTTCGGGTCGGATATGGTTTAGTTCGGGTCAATTCGAGTTTTGGGTCCACTTTCGGGTGAGCATATTTCGGGTGTCGGGTTGGTATGGGTCTGGGTCATTTGGTTCGGGTCTCGGGTCTCGGGTCAGTTTTTCCAGGTCTAAAAGCTGCCTACATAACCTACTTCATCACTGAGAGCATCAGATTCAGTGGTGCAGCAGCCACCTGCTCATCCCAGCTCCAGTACTGCAAGAGCTCAGCCAGCAATACAACTTGATTTGAAGCCACCTACATAGCCTTCTACCTCTATGACACCAATATAACCATTAGCGCAGAAACCACCTGACCTGGTGCCTACTACACAAGTCCAACAGCCACAGAGACCTATCACATCTCCAGCTTCAGAACAAGCGTCCAAGCAGCCATCTATTAAGGATGCAGAACTGACTGCGGCATCAATATCGACAATCGAGCAGCCACATGTTCGATGCCCTACTTCGAGTGGAGCCCAACGGCCACCCATACATCCCCTTCACCCCCCTACTGCATCTATTAAAGCTTTGAATGAAGCATCACTTGAAGCCTCTCAACGATATGGACAGATACCCCACCTGCTACATCTACTCGCGCATCAAAACAAATTACTCAGCAACAACCAATTAGGCTTAGTAGATCTATTGCAGCATCAAAACCAATTGCGCAACATGTTCAACCTACTTCTTCAAGTGGAGCATCGTAATTGGTTTTACAATCATCTGTCCAGCCATCTGTTCAACATGCATCAATTGAAGCTAGGCAATTACCTTCCCCACCAAGTAAATCTACTACAACTTCAAAACAAATACTGCAGCAACTGACTAGATCTACTGAAATGGCAAAAATCAATTGTGCAGCAACTTATTCAGCCTACTCCTTCAAATGGAGCATCCGGTATGTTTGGTCTCCTTGGTTTAGTGTTGTCTTTGTTTACTCCAAATTCCATTTGGGTTTTAACTGATTTTAAACTTTAAGTTCATGATAACATTTGCTTCAAAGGTTTTGACTAATTTAGTTTTCTGTCAGTTTAATATTATGGTCTGTGCTAATATTGTATGTCTATATATATATTTTTTTTTGCAACTTTTTGCTTTTGTTTAATTGAACATTTATTTTGTGCTGGCTTTTAGCATCTCAGACATTTGTCCAACCATAATGTACTCCCTCCATTGGTCCATTAGGGCCCAAACAGATGCTTACTTCCCCTGCTACAGCAGCAACAAAGCCCCTGATTCGCCCATCTACTGTACAATTTGGACCTTTCATCCATGCTCTACCACTAATAATGAATCACATCGACCTTGTCAGCCCACTCACGCTCTTGGAACTTCACAAGTACACCCATCAACTAGGTCAGCTCCATCAGACAGTTAGTCCCACTCACTTGCTATTAAAGTTCTTAGAGGTGCAACACAACAGGATTTGCATCAAAAACTAACTAGCCAAGAAAGCAGAGAATCTCCCTCAAATGGCAATAATGAAGACTTAGTAAGGAGTTCTCAAAGTAAGTTTGTTGATAAAGGAAAGGGCCTTGATGGAGGGAAGAAAAATAAGTCTACTACTGCCAAGACCACCAGATCTGCTCAATCATCATGGAAAGATGACATATAGTTTGATGCAAAAGAAGAAGTTTTGACCATTGGTGATTAATGTTCACCCATATTTTTGGCACGTTATATTTAAAGATATTATCGTATTGTTTTTTTGCCTTCATGTCTTCTAAATGGTATTCTTTTTAACAGATGATCTAGGGAAAGAGGAGGTTATAAATGGATCAATTCTACCTCGAGATGTTATGAATTACAAAAAAGGGGTGCGATTTTGTGTAGCATTTAACAACTACAACCAACCCATTAGAAAGGGATGTTACATTTTCGTGAGATTTCTCAGTTACATTGCAAGGCTAGAGAGATTTTGCCCTATCACGACAATTAGCTGGCATATATTGACCACAACGTATAGAGCCGACATAATTGAAATAGTTAGAGTAAGTATTATTTTTTTCTTATTTTAAACTTCTAGTTATCAAAAATTTAGATTGGTTAAGTTCATGTGTTTTGAATTTCTGACTTGTAAATGGCATACAGTCCAAGTTCATATATCCAATGGATAAGGGCTTCGATAAATGTGTGCTTAAACATGTTGCTAAGCATTTCAAGCCATATAAGCATGGTTTGAAGAAAGACAACTTCAAACTTGAAGAGAAAACGAAAGAGGACATGTCTGATATTGTGCCTAAAGGGCACTCTCATGATGGGTGGATGCGATTGGTTGACTAATGGTGTTCAGCACTGTAATAACGCGACCCTAACCCATATTTATTTATTTAAATCATATTTATTTATTAATTAATCATGTTTATTTATTTAATTTATCATGTTTATGGATTTAATCACTCATGGTTATTTGTTTAACCAAATCATGTTTATTAATTCCATTACACTCAATTTATATATTTACCAAATTACCTTATGTCATTTAAATTTTCCGCTTTCATTTATCGTATTTAATCATCCCAGTTGGGGGATATTTCATTTCTCATTTTGCAATTCAAGTTTCATTAATTGTTAATTCAAGTTTTGTTGATTAATTAAATATCGGGTGAATCGATAGTAGGCCTCGATAATTATGGTTTAAGAAATTATTATTATTATTATTATCATTATTATTATTTTTATTTTTATCATTGTTATTATTATTATTATTATTATTGTTGTTGTTGTTGTTGTTGTTGTTGTTGTTATTATTATTATTATTATTATAATCTTGCAAAAATTTAATTTTGAGTTACGCAAAAACGTTTTCGTTAAGAAGTGCTTTATTCCCGAACCCAAGTTATTTCGGCCCAATTTGAAGCCCAACAAGTTTACATGTTAACCTAACTAATTACCATGATTAAGCATAACCATGGTTAGGGGAAATTCATTCTTTTTGAGCTACAAATTCAGCCAAGCATGAGAGAAGTCAAAAGATTACAATAAACTCAACCACATCTCTCTCTCCTCTCTCACTCTGCACGGCTAGCCCCCCTCCCTCAAGTTGTTGCTGTTGTTGGTGTTTTCCAGCCAACCCTGGTTGCCTCTGACCCCCCCCCCCGACATCCTAGTACCACTAGCCTCTATCCCCACTCCTCAAAACAACCAAGCATCACCACCATCTCTACTTTTTCCAAGCTCAAAGTGAGTAATCTTGAACTTGATTTGATTTTTATTTTAGTTTTGATTCTTGTTTTGATGTTTGTGATCATTGATCATAACGTTTTGATAAGAAATAAGAGTTATTTTGGTGTTGATCATAGTGGAGATGAGCTTGAATCATGCTAGGGTTTAGGGGTGATCATGTTCATGCAAGCTTAAGTTAAAACCATGTTTATGGATTGATTTGTATTGGATTTTGTAATCTTCAGTTTAATTGATGATTATGATGATGTTTTTGGTGATTTGGAATGATTTCAACTGAGGATTTGTGTGAAAAGAGAGAGAAAAGCTAAAACAGTGAGGGCTGGAAATTTCAGAAAAATAGGGCAGACTTCGGGATTAAACTGGTAATGATCGGGCCATAGGAAAATTATATTTTTGGTGGATATATAGTTCAATGTGTGATCTTTCAAATGGCTTTTGAATTGCCTTAATCTGAGGTCTGTGGAAAAAGTTATGGTCATTTTACCAAAACTGTGTAGAATGGACCAAAAACTCACACACTTGTGTTTTAGCCCCATTTTAGGAACCCTATTGTGGAATCATGTTTTGTGTTGTAAATGAAAATTTTTTGAGGCTTATTAATATTTTCATATTGTATTTTTAGGTCTCCATTTGATGTCTAGGGTGAAAGTTATGAATTTTTGAAGTAAACTGATCTGCTTTGGTGCAAATTAGGCTGTCATTGCAATTTCTGTGTAGCGTATACTTGGACGAAAATTCAGAAAATTGTAATGTAGATTTTCCATATTATTTTCAAATTTCCTATAAGATTTCATGAATTTTGGTTGAGTATTTTGAGTTTGGTAATTTTTGAAAACATTTTGAGTAATTGTGTAAAGAGCAACAATAAAGATTGAGTGAGATTGATCATACATTCATTTTGTGTATTTTGGGGCAAATGAATATTCATGGACTTTCATGGAGCTTTTAGCTTGATCAATGACAAACAAGAAGATAAGTATATAATTTGGGAGCTTGTTTATGAGCTTTGAATCATTTATGGATTTTATAAAGAAAATACAAAGTTTAGTGAGCTTAATAGCTTTTATTGTTCAATGATTCATTTAGAGTGGAATTCTATATCTAATGGATGTATGAGTGAAATATGAGAAGTGGGGAAAGTTGTGACTCAAAAACCATATTTATCAGACCAAGTTATTGCAGTTTGTGCTATTTTGAACCAAGATATATCTTTCTTGGCCTCAAACCTTTATTACTTACTCGCTTCAGAGTATATCAAATGCATTTATCAAGCCAATCTAGTGTACTCGTTGTTATCTTAAACCAAGTTATACATCAGCAAGCCTTAAACCCGTGTCAGCAACCTATTTCAGAAAAGGCCACAACCACTCTGTCAATTGTCACCATCAAGGTCTTTTCCTTTGTAATCTCATTTATCTCATTGTGGACTATTTTAATTTCATTTAATTTATATCGTATTTAATTACTTTTATGAATTCAGTTTTGAAGTTATATTAAAATACCCAAGTTATGTATATCATTTAATTACTCAATTTCTATTATACATACTTTTACTTAATCAATTATGCGAGTAACGGTCATTTACTGACTATACAAACTTACAATGATATTTATAAAACAGAGTCGAGGCCTAGTTATCGTTCCCCGCTATGCATAAGTGTTATTACGACAGAACATATTTATTAAGTCAGATGACATTTATGAAACAACTGACTTTTATCAAGTCAGATGATATTTGTAAAGACTCAAGGAACGTCCATTGTCTGTATCTTCATAAAGCAGAACATGTTTATCAAGTTACAACTCTTAATAAGTTTATCAATGAATCAGTTTATACAGTGATTTGCCATTTGACTTGTGACCCCGTCAGTTATCATCTATAGGGCGTCAGCCCATCATTTACCAACGCAGGTTTAGGCCAACTCTTGATCGGATTGGCAAGTGTACACCTATGTATAGATTATATAATTACAAGGGGTTCACATCTAGACAATAATGAGCAATTCAGTTTTGTATTACTTTCATTGTCATTATTATTGCCAACTAAATGAATTGCAAAGGCGGGTACCCAACAACAGTTTTTCTATGCTCATTTTACAATACAGGAATGCATGTACTGAGTTTTTGCTCTCATTTAGGAATTATTTTCACGTTTTTCATTTGAGGTGGTGAAGCATCACATGTTTCTCCTTTTAGCAAGTCTTTTTGGAAGTCATCAGATGCTCACAGCGAATTCAGCATAGCATGAATGTTGGGATCAACCTCAGGGTCAAGTTGGGTCTAGATTCAATATACTTGTGTAGTGTGGAGTACGAGTTAGCGCATGGTATGATTAAATCAATGGTATTGAAGTTGAACTATTATGGACTTTGGCCTTGAAGTGTTTCAGTTTAATGGATTTCTTGATTGTGAACATGAGTTGCAAGATTAAATAGTTTCAGTGAGCCTTGCCCTTATCAGGACGGTCGTGCGCCTTCTATTATTAAGTTTTTCGATACAGTTTTTCGTAAATCATGTCATTAGCATTTTGGGGGCGTTATAAACACAACATAAGGTATATAAATCTAATGACAATTACACTTATAGAATTGCTTATACCTTGAACCTCCATATTTGCTTATTCCTTTTCCTTGTATTAATGTGCTATTTTTTTCTTTAACCTCCATATTTGCATATTCCTTTCCCTTGTATTCATGGGCTAATTTTTTCTCTAACCCCCATCAAGATCTGCATATTCTTTTTCCTTGTATTGAGGATTACATTGACAGACTTGCTTTTCTATATTGATTATTTTTTTGGTCTATAGACTTTGGCTGAAATAGGTAGAGATGCACGAGCTCCTCAAACTCATTGTCATACAACTAGTTCTACCAGCTATTCAGAAAAGCGAGCTGACTTTGTACAGTTTCTTCTTTTTTTTCCCATAAAGTATATCCTATCACTACTCCAATTTTGGGCAGCTATTGCCTGAATGTCAAAATTTCTTTTCGTTTTGGCTATGTTAGAAGAGACGGACAAGCTGTATTAATGTATATATTCATGTGGACTTCATCATAAGATTTGTAATTATATGTTGAAACTCATGGAAGATAGGCGACACATTTGGAGTTCTTTAAAGAGACACATAGCAAAGAAGATGGGGGGCTTCTTAGCTATTATGACCATTGAAGGGTTTTTGGTATATGTTCTTATTCTGAGACTTGTCCTTTTTAGTTTTTTTTTTTGTCTACTAATAGTATTTATTTCATTTCCTTTGAAATTATGGTTGAATGAGGCAAGTGTAAAAGTTTAAGGGCGACTTCTTAGCTCTTGTTGAAATTGAAAACGAAGTGTTTCATGAACCTATGTATGAAGAAGAAAATCCCAAGCAACCGATCAGTTTTTGCTTTAATGTGGACCGAAGTGATGTCTTTGGTGTAAATAGCGTCCTTAGGAAAATAGGTTACGTCTTCCCTGACAACAATATGGAACTTAAACGTGTCGAAGAGGAACTAGCATCACAAAAGGCCATGTTCTTACTTATGTTGAAGGCGGTGCGTAATGGAAAAATAACAGATGAATTCCCATATGCTACTGAGGCAGCCTTACGTATGGCCGGTGATCAGGTTAGTCTTTCACATACTAATATTCTACATTTACTTCTTTTTCTTTTCATTCGGAGGGGTTGCCTTGGTCAGCAACTATTGTTTGGAACTAGATATTTTGGGTGCAAGTGTTTTGGTATATTTTGGTGATGTTGATTGAGGAACTACCATCACAGCATGTCGTGTTACATTTACTTATGTATGGCTGCCTGGTGATTGGGCAGTGCAAGTGTTTGAGGTTTTGTTATGTTTTGGTCATGTTGATTGAGTTTGGTTGCTAACCAACCTTTGCCTGTTCTTGCAGATGCTGTTTTCCAAGCCCATCCTTTGTTTTCTTTCTCAATTAAAATTCTAGTTATTGTGGCAAAGGGTTTTCATAAGATCTTGAGGGACTTTCTCTGGTCTGTTTTGATTGTTCTTGCCTGTGCTATTTTCTAGGCTAACCCTTGAATGCTCATTTGAGAGTTACCTCTTCTCTCTTTTTTTCTGTTATCGAGTTATATAGTTAGGTTTAGGTATGAAGAGTTAGGTCATAGGGAATGGTCTTGGAGTTCAGTTCTGTGAGATTCCTTTGTTTTTATTTTATTTGGTTTAAGTTGCCTTCCTTGAATACCTTATAGTATTAGATGATCAATAGGAGTATGTATTGTTGCATAATCTACTTACCCTTTAATGCTAGTGTTATTTATTGTTGCATAAATCAAGTGGATGTTGGCATTCTCTTATAGGGACTTGGATATCAGTTTATAAATACAAGAAATCAGGATGCCCATGCTTCCTTTCTTTGTACTTTACCTCAAATCGAGGAGATTATCTGCTATGTTTAACTTAGTCAAAATTATATGAAATGTATGTTGTGCCAGCTGTGGAGGGCTAGTTATAGGCTAAGAGCCATCAAAGTCAACATCAAGATTCTAGGTTAATATTTCTTTTGCTTGGTGCTATAATAACTTAGAAACCTGCTGGTTATAGGCTGAAATCTACTGAATAATAGTCTTGAATAGTTACTTCTTGTTCAGTCTTGAATAGCCTTGAATATAGGCTGAAATGTGCTGAAATGATGCTAATGTGCTTATGTACAGTATGATGCAGCAAGCTGTTTATTATAAAGAATGGCATGCTTGCGGAAGTGAATAAGTTGATATTTATATCTCCTTGTTTGGTTTGTGTCCGTTTCATTGGCCAAGAGTTATATATTCGAAACTACACTTATTCGAGTCATTTTTAAGATTGTTTTCGCATTTAAAATATTAAACGGAAGATGAAGTGGGTGTTCTTGCATTTGTTTGGAAAGGTTTGTGGGTGGATGCAAATGTTTGTGGTTGGATGCAAATGTCAATGGTCAGAATGAAAATATTAAACGAAAAATGTTAAATGTTTGTGGTTGGATGCAAATGTCAGTGTCTAACACATGACATTCTGTGATGCTTGGTACTGGGAATGCTTGGAAATGTTTTCTTTTCTTGTATTTGTTGGGTATCTTGGATACAAATTCATTTCGTATTTTGGGTTGTCAATTTTTATATTTATGTGTTGATGGTCTTGGTTGTTAGGTATCTTTTGGTTGCTAGCTAGTCTTTAATTAGACATTGAAGGCGAGAGTATCGATCTTAATATATGTATTTTTGCTTATTAATTACATTTCTTCCAGGTTCAAGAACAATCAAGTGGAAACGACCTTAGCAATGAATCGAGGCACATAGGACCTTCAACCTCAACCTCCCAAGTTAATTAGGTAGATAAAGTGGGTGTTTAAGACTTTCGATGATTGCAGATTGGCAAATTAATTTAGGACTCTTGCATCATGTGAAATTTAGCACTTCAAAATTTTAGCTTTTTTGATTGCGTTGGATATCACTTCGATATATTAGTAGTGGCTAATTAATGTCGTCATATATATGACTCTAATTTCCTATAGCTGCTTTTGTCAAATTTGGTACTTAATAGCTTCATAATTGATTGTATCAACCTAGCAGGTCACTTTTGAAATGAAGAAATTATGTATGTACTTTTTAATTATCCCAATTGAATTAAGTACGATTCTCTTAATTAGTAATCTTTTGTGCCTATCTTATATACATATACATATATATATATATATATATATATATATATATATATATATATATACATACATATATATATATATATATATATATATATATATGTATATGTATATATGTATATATGTATATGTATATGTATGTGTGTGTATGTGTGTGTTAGTTTTTATTTATAATGAATTTGTGTTTTTCTATATATATACACACTAAACAACACACATATATATTATTGAACACAAAGGCTCATTAATTAAAATAATATATATATATATATATATATATATATATATATATATGATCCCTCATAATTAATTTCTAGGTGGAAAGTACTCTGCATCGCGACCCTTTTATGAGTTGCCATAAATTTCACTAAAAATTTTCTCATTGCCGCTAAAATACAAAAAGACCATAAAAAAAGGTCGAAATATTGCAAGTGTCATCCAAAACAAGCATCGAGATTTTCATAAATTTCAACGCAAAAAAGGGTCGAGAAATCTCAGCCATGAATATCTCGACCCTTTTCGCATGTGTCGACCCAAACTATATCGACCCATTAATGCGTCTAATTAAAGGCCAAATAGGGTCAAGATATACCCCCTTTTCTAGTAGTGATGTCTAACACAACAAAGTCAACAACAAAAAGGCCTTTATCAATTTGAATCAGGACATCATCGATCCGCCCCTTCGGAATCCTTACTGACCTATTAGCAAGCTGAAGGGTATAATTGGAATGGTTCAATTCATCCAACCGCAACTCTAAGTAAACAGACTATGGTATCAAATTGACACTAGAACCCAAATCCAAAAATGTCCTTTTAATTTTATGATTACCAATAAAGAATGAAGCAGTGGGAACACTCGGATCTTTCAACTTAAGTGGATCACCAAATTTGAAAATAGAGCTCACTTGTTCACTTAGAAAAACCTTTTGGACTTGTCATCTTTAGATTTTCTTTTAAAAATGCATTTGTCTTGAAGGAATGTCGCATAAGTAGGGATTTGTTTTATTGCTTCCAAGAGGGGAAGATTGACTTAACTTGCTTAAAGGTCTCTAGTATGTCTTCTCTTTGTTTGTCTTTCCTAGAAGGGAAGGGTGCATCCAAACCTTGAGGGTAAGGAACCCTTGGCTTGCATGTCACAGCAGTGTCATACACACTGGAAGAAGGGGATGAATCTCTCTTAATTTCACAATTAGTCTCATTGGTCTTTGGCCCTTCCTCTTTATCATATTTCTTCTGACTCGCTTTATTTAGGGGAAGTAATGAAATCTATACACATCTAAAACCCGCAAAATCCGCCCCATTTAAAATCCAAATGGGTGATAAAAATGGGCCAAGGGGCGAGTATTAGAAAACAGGTATGGGTATGGGTGTAGCCCTCACCTGCCTTATACCCACACTCGACCCGTACCTATTTTCATAATAAAATAAAAAAATGATTTGGTTTAACATTTTTTCGCTTTAAGTCCAATCCAAACCCTTTTAACAAAAAATTAGTCAATAATATATTTGATTTCACAACTTTGCAACTTTGCAATCTTATAATGACACAAATATATATTGTACTTGGATATAAGTTGCATATGGGCATTAGTTTTCATTTATCTATGTGAACCCGAATGAAACCCACAAACCTGTAAAACCCAATGGCTATGGGTATGATTTTTACTTTTTAATACCCGATGGGTACGGGTTCAGGCATGGGTATGATTTTTAAAAACGGTATGAGTGCGGGTATGGTTCAACCCGCCTTTACCTGCCCCATTGCCATCCCTAACTTTGTTGTCTACTTCCTTACCTCCCCTAAGAACTATAACAACTTTCAATTGCTCAAATTGTTGGTGTTGAGGATTCTCTATGGGGTAGCTTGGAAGTTTTCCTTTTTCTCTTTTACTTATAGCTATGGCTAGCTGCCTAAGTTGGGTTTCTAACTTGGCTATAGATTGTGAGTGGGAATCTACAATTTACATTTTAGACTCAACGCCTTGCACCCTAGTATTCACATTTTGGACAACAAAAGCAAGGATACTAAGGGCAAAGACTACCTTATCTAATTCTGAGCTCATATATGGAGGTGGGGAGGTAGTGGATGGGCATAGCTTTAGTTCTAAAAACTAGGAGGGGTAGGTCTACTAGACCGGGCTTGTGGGTTCTCTATATTTTGAGACCTCTAAGAAAAGTTAGGATGATTCTTTCTATCATGATTAGAAGTGTTTGAGTAAGGATTGTTGGTTGTAGGAAATACTTGGAAAGCACGCACTTGTTCATTTACAGCATCGGATGGACCAATAGAAGGAAACTCAAAAGAAGCATGCATGTGACTAGCACAAATTGAACACACATCTTGCATAGAAGAGGAATTAGCCATTTTGTTCATACACAACAATTGATCAAATTTCTTAGATAAAGCATCAACTTTACTAGAAAGATCGATCGAAAATAAAACCTCATAAATCGCCCTTTACTTCCCAATTGTCTAGGTAGGTTAGAACATGAGGAAGTGGCATGCAAATGTGAATTCTCACTCAAATGTTCAAACAATTTCTAGGCTTCTTTGGGGGTCTTACACAAAAAATTACCACCATACGACGCATCTACCTTCTGTCTATTGTGCTCATATAAACCAGAGTAGAAACTCTAAATGAGTTGCCACTGAGGGAACTCATCGTGAGGGCAACTCCGTAACAACACTTTAAATCTTTCCCAACATTCAAGCAATTGTTCATTTTTATTTTGTCAGAAAGTGGTTATGACACGTACTAAAGCCGTCAGTTTACCAATACAGAAAATGTTACCAATACAGAAAAACATTTTCAAGAATTCCTTTCGAAAATGTTACCAATACAGAAAATGTTACCAATACAGAAAAACATTTTCAAGAATTCCTTTCGCATTTGATCCCAAGTGCCGATGTTTGTCTTAGTGTCAAACCAAGCCTTACCTTTATCTTTCAAAGAGAAAGGAAAAAGCCGTAATCGAAAGCATAGTTAGAAACATTATTTAAGAAGACAGTGGAATATATCTCCAAAAATATGTCAATGTGCTTAAAAGTGTTTTCATACTTTAGCCCGTAAAAGGACGGGAGCATTTGGATTAGGGAATGTTTAATCTCAAATGGCCCCGTCATAGCAAGCATATGGGTATTCGTATGTGAATCATAAGTAGCAGGAGTAAAATAATCCTTAAGTGACCTAGGTGGTGAGGTTTGTTCTTCAGCCATCTTTTTCTAAGTGTCATGTTTTTTTGTTCTTATCTTACTAAGGGTACGTTCAATTTTAGGATCTTATTCCTCAAGGTTCAAAAACAAAGAATGTCTGCCAAACATATAAAACCAGAAGCAGTCAAGAAAATAGTATGAAACACCACCACAAAAACACCAAATGAAATAAGAAGGGAAAATAAATAAATAAAGAAAAGCAAATAAAAGAAAGATCTGAAGAAAGGGAAGAAAATGAAAAAGAAAAGAAAAGAAAAGATAATAAATGAAATAAAAGCTAGGGAAATTGTTAGATTAAATAAAATAAACAAAATAACAGAAATAAAATAATTAGATTAGATTAGGGATAGGGGTTGAGGATGAAAAAAGAATGGGAAAAAAATTGTTAGATTAGAGGGGAATTGTGGAAAAGACAAAAACAAAAATAAACAAACAAAAAGAATAAAAGGAAGAGGAAATTAAAAAATTGCTATTCGTTCCCTAACAACGGCGCCAAAAACTTGGTGTGGATTTTCATAATTGTAAAAACCCAACTTACTAGCAAGTTCACAAGGTAATTGTAGCAAAGCAAGTACTCTAGGTCGTGTTGGACGGAGAGCAATAGCAATTTTGAATTGAAGAATAAGATCAGATGAGGAGCGTAACAATAATAACATAAAGAAAAGAATGATAATAAGAGATAAATAAACGTTAATCAGTAAGTAAAGGGAGATTGATTTAGAGAAATACTTAGGACTTCGATTCACCAAGCATTTTAATATCGAATTACTAAATTCCATTGGGGATTAATTAGTTTCGTCACAAACTCTCAAGCTACAAGCTTCAGGACAATAAATTAGAATAGTGAATCATAGCCATAAAATATAACCTCAACTAATGATTAGCTTGAATTATTCGAATTAGACATAACTCATCCAATTTCCAGTATTGTTTAAAGAATTAACAACCATAATTTTAAGAACAATTGCATAATTATTATATTAGCTAACATGGTCCAATATAAATAAATGAGTTAGCAAATTAATCAACTGTAAAACAACATGTATAAATAATTGAAATAACTTGCTTAATGAATCAGAAGAGATTAAATGAACTCCAAATTATGCAATAAGAAGAGACAATAATATTAACCCAAATGGAATTAGCAAAATCAATAAAGTGAGTCAAGGAGCCATCTCAATCCCAAATAAACAACCTAGCCGATCATAGGTAGAGAAAAATACCATTGAGATTAGACCAGTCATATTGCAATTGATGATAGATTTCAATCTCTATAACGCAACTTTGATGTTTTTGTTACAAAAATTATTAGCACAATGGAAGGTCAAACTATCTAATTGGGCTCACAAATGAGATAAAAGAGAAGAGAAAAATAGCAAATTAGCTTATTTTTTTATAATTCTCTCAACTCAAATAATTTTACCTAGCATAATCTCTCTCTAATTAATGAAGAATGGGAGGAATAAGAGCAAAGACGTATGAAAATTGATGCCCATTGTTGCTACCGCTTCCTCTCTATTTATAGTAAACTTTGCCCCTATTTTTCTCACTTTTTGTGGTGATTATCCACTTGTCACCATACTACTTGCTAAATAATCTGCACAGCTGACCTCTTATATTGGCAAAGCTGTTATCCCGCCGTTAACCTCTTGATTGGGAAAACGAAATCACTAATTGCCACATAGAAAGTGAAGGAAAAAGGTTGGAGCGCAGGTTTGTTTTGTGGCTGGGTTGATGCTGGTGTAATGGCTACAAGGCACAAGAGATAGGCAGAAGAGACAGGCCCAAGCGACAGAGAGAGAAGAGGGGGCAAAAGAGAAATCAGGAGATGGCAAGGCATTATGCCATTTTACATTAAAGACAAGCCCAAACGGCTAGGGAAGAGAAAGAGATAAGGGAATAGGCTGGCAGGCTTCACATAATAGGCCCACAAGGGTAAAGAGAGAAGAAAGGAAGAGTAAGAGTTGTTTTTCTGCACTGGGCCACAATTGGGAGACATATCAGACAGGCCTAGTCCAGGCTGAGAGAGAGGGGAAGAGGCTAGGCTTTTGGCCACTTAGGTAGCAATGATCCCGACCAATTATTGAGATTGGTGAGCCAGAGAGTTTGAACAACCCAATCTGTTAAGGCTTTACGAATTCATGTCTATAATTTCAAGTAATTCTAGCTTCATTTGATTGAGCTTTCACTTGAATTTATGTTCTGCTCCTAACCTTCAAAAACATAAAATATGCGTTATTTTTATTTAAGAACATATCCTAAAGACAATAAAAATAAGTGAAATGGGAATAAAATTACACATAAAAATATAAGTTATCAATCTTGAAGTGAGAACCTTCTAGGCTAGTGATGAGTTGTCCAAATGCAAAGCTTGAATGTACTTGATTGGTGTCACCATCCACTATCTCATATGGGAAAATTTGGGGATCTATTCAAAAGAGAATTTGTTGGAGGTATCCAAAATATCTTAATCCCGTAATCATGCGTTTGATGACTTAGTTAAGTTCTTAATCAAAATCATGCATATTCTGACGTGCACCAACCCTAACTTGGTTTAAGCTTTATAACTCGCTCAATACTTAGAATTCAAGGGGATCTATAGCATTTTGGAAAATGGAAATTTGGGGATATACAACCGTAGTTAAAATGCAAATTTTGGAGCTTATTTGACCATCTAAGAAGTAGCTTACAGTTAACCTATAAAACTGAAATTTCTGGACAACTTCTACTAAAAGTTTTATTTGGCATAGTCCACAATTAACAAGTAAATTATGAACCTAATCAACTTAGGAAGATGATTTGGGTCCTTCTGGGTAGATCAAAATGAGAAGTGTAGAGGAAAAGGAAAAAAAAATTGGTGAAATAGGAAGAGCTAAAGCAAGAGTCTAACATAAAGTTTGAGGATTTAATGGTTATCCAGATGAAGGGACTTTTTGCTCTAACACCAATTTGATACATATAGGGGCTCTTTAATCACGAGAGTAACAAGCTTCAACAACCATTAATCAACAAGATGTTGAACCAAACTAGGCCTTGAATAACCAAAGAAAAAAAAGGATTTTTTTTGGGGGAATTTTTTTATTATGGGGAAAAAACAAATAAAATGGATATGACTAAGATAAAGTCTCAAGCTATCACTTAGACTAACAATCCATCAATTAATTCTTAAAGTAAAGAGCCAAGAATTAGTCTAAAGGATTGACTCAACCACCATAAAAATACACAAGTAATAGAAATAAAGAAAGAGATTTTCTTTTGTGCAAGAGAAAAGTGTTCTAGCTTTCATTGTTATTCTCAAATCAAATCTATCTCTAACTGGATACAAGGAGGTTAATTTGTAGCTACAAAAATTATTGCCCCCTTCCCCAAGATACAAAAATAAGCCAGTAGTAATGACGCATTTATAGGATTAGTATGAAGCCATAGGATGTAAGCATTCACTCTAATCAATAACATTTAGACAATAATTTAAGTGTATTGAAATTAGAAACTTCTAGGCTAGTGATGAGTTGTCGAAATGCAAAGCTAAAATTTTGCTGCACTTGTACTTGATTAGTGGCATCATCCACTGTAGATTTTTGGAAACTAGAAATTTGGGGATGTCGAACCATAACAAAAACACTAATTTTGGAACTTATTTGACCATCCAAAAAGTAGCTAAATGTAACTTACAAAACTGAAAATTCTGGACAGCTTCTATTAAAAGCTTTATTTGATATAATCGACAACTAACAAGTAAATTATGAACCTAATCAAGTTAGAAAGATGGTTTGGGATCTTTTGGGTTGATCAAAAGAAGAAGTGTAGAGGAAAAGATTCAAAACAAAATATGGTGAAATGGGAAGAACTAATGCAACAATATAACATAAAGTTTGAGGATTTAATGCTTGCTTAGATGAAGGAACCTTTTGCTTTGATACCAATTTGATGTGCATGGGGGCCCTTTAATCACAAGAGTCATTAAACTTCGACAACCACCAATCAACAAGACCTTAAACAGGGCTAGGCCTTGAATAAAGAAAAAATTAAGATTTTTTTTGTTGGATTTTTTGAATATGAGAGAAAGGTAAATAAAAGGGATATAGCTAAGATAAAAGCTCAAGCTACCACTTAGCCTTACAATCCACCAACTATTTCTCTGAAGCAAAGTACCAAGAATTAATATAAAGGACTGACTCAATCACCATCCAAATACACAAGCACTTGAAACAAAGAGAGAGATTTTCTTTATGGAAGAGAAAACATTCTAACTTTCATTCATTAATTCTCAAATCAAGTCTATCCCTAGTTGGATACGAGGAGACTAATTTATAGCCACAAAAATTAATGCCTCCTTCCCCAAACTACAAAAATAAGCCAATAGAAATGAAAATTTTATGGGGTTAGTGTGGTGCATCCACAATAGGTTCAATCCCACCCTACTCCTATTTGTTCCACATAATAAAATCAAACTATAATTGGTACTCAAAAAGGTTCCTAACTCCGCAATAAGGATAGCTTTTAGGATTGTGTATAGACCCAACTGTCATCATAACACTTAGATATTTAATACATTGTTTTTTTTCCTTTCTTGCTATGAAATATAATTCTTAAATGTTTTTATAATGAAAAGTATGGATTTTCATAGATCAATTAATTTAAAAAATTTTCAAAAACCAATTATGATATATTTTTGATTATTAAAATTTAATTTGCTTAAATAATATATTAATGGCATTGTTTCAAAATATAAATAATTATAAATTGAGTTGTGTGTCAAAATAGTTGGTATAATAATTTTACATTAGTTATCACATAAAAAGTAAGTACAAGTATGAAAAACACACCTATTCATGAAGTGAAACAAGAAATGTAAGTTGAGGGGCATGTCTCATGTTGTTATTCGGTGAAACAAAATCTTATTAATGCTCCAAGTTGTGATGCGCATGTCCTCCAAAGCGACATCATTTCATCTCATTAAAAACTCATGCACGCATTATATAATTGATAATAAATTGGGTCCCACTTTTATGAATAGGGATGCCCACATTTGCACTCAAACATTGGGTTTTTACTCCCAGAGCTGAGACCACACAATAAGCAAGTAGTATTTAGGCTTTCCCACTTTTGAGTGGGGTTGGATTTAGGTATCCATTGTGGATGCTCTAATAGGATTCAAGCACCCACTCAAGCCAATAATATTTAGACAATAATTTAGGTATATTGAGCATAGAAGCTTGATGAGTTGCCCAAATGCAAGGTTGAAATTTTGCTGCCTTTGTACTTGATTGGAAGCATTATTCACTATCATGCAAAGGAATTTGGAGAAGACATTCAAAGGAGAATTTTCTGGAGGTGTCTAATAATTAACTTTCCAAAAAATCTTAAACCCTTAATCATCTATTTAATAACCCAGTTAAGCTCTTAATCAAAACCGTGGATATCCAGACCCACATTAACTCTTACTCGGTTTAAGCTCTATAACTCGCTCAATACTTGGAGTTTAAAAAGGATATGCAACTTTTTGGAAAATACACATATGGGAATATCCAACCATAGCTAAAAAGCTAGTTTTGGAGCTAAGTTGACTATCCAAAAAGTAGCTCAAAGTTGACCTATGAAATTGAAACATCTAGTTTTGGAGCTAAGTTGACTATCCAAAAAGTAGCTCAAAGTTGACCTATGAAATTGAAAAATCTAGACACCCTCCACTTAAAACTTTATTTAACATAATCCACCATCAATTAGTGAATTCTCGACCTAATCAACTTAAGAAGATGATTTGGGCTCTTGCTTCACATCATTTAGACTAATTCATCAAATTTGGTCTCATTTTGTTTCATATGTGTGACTCTTTTTTGTTACATCTCTAGAACTTGCCTAGATTCTTGTTCAAAACTACCTTCGCATGTGTAAATTTGATGAAGCGATAGAGGAATTCTTTCTTTGATCACTTTTGTCTCATGTTCTTTCATATGTGTGACTCTTCTTTGTTGCATTTCTACAACTTGGCTAGATTCTTGTTCAAAACTACATTCCCATGTGTATATTTGACGAAATCATAGATGAAATCTTTCTTTGATCACTTTAGCCATATAGCGAAATAACCTGTCTTGAGTTGTATGTTTATCCCCTTTGCTATCCCTGAGCTTTAATATGTTGGTTTGTTAAGGGGTTGGTGACATTGAGCATTTGAAATTGTTGCCCTCTTGTTTGGGTTGAATATATGTGAATTAGGTTGTGAGCTGATGCTTAGTGGTGCTATGCCTTTCAATAGATAAATTCTCATTTAAGTTTTTTTTTTAAAAAAAAAGAGAAGAAAAAAAGTGTTAAAAAAAGAAAAAAAGTAGATAATAATTTTTAAAAATGTAAGTGATTGACGTTGGATATGTACGCAGCAGTTCTGGTTCCTTCTTTGTTAACTCATTTCTTACTTGATTCGTATGCTATGTTCATTATATTGATAAAGTTTGGAGCATTGGTGTACTTCATGGTTTCTTAGTGCCTTACTTGGTTGCTCCCTAGTCACTTCGCTGAATAGCTCCACATTGCCCAAATACATTTGTCAATTTCTTTCTCTTTACCTTTGAGCCCACATTACAAACCGAGCAAAGTGCTCATGATTGTCATATGCACATTGCATTTTAGTGGTGGAGAATTTGAGAGTCTTGGCAAGCCTATGGTAGTTTGTATCTTTGGATAGAGTTTTGAGTGAGCCTATATTTTGTTTAAAACATGTGAGTGGGAGTGATCCACATTTTCTAAAAATGAGGTTCTACCAATCTATTTGGTTTTCTCAATTTTATGTCCTTGCATGATGTACTTTATGGTTCTTTAGGGGGTGATCAAGTTTGATATAAATCTTGTGGTCTCGTACTTCTTCAAAAATGTTTACCTTCTCTTGATTTTGAAATGTCTTATGTGCTATTTGGGGTTGTCATTTATCGATCTTCTTGCATGTGATGTGTTATGAGTTGTCTAACTTCATAAGGTAGTTGTGTTTCTGAATCCTAGGTGCATCTCCTGTTCTGAATTTTATCTATGTTTGCTTGAGGACAAGCCAATGTTTAATCATGGGTACGTAATGAATGTCATATTTTCATGGATTATTTATGAGTTTGAGAGTCATCTTTAGAGGATTATTATGCTTAATTGTATGATTTACGCTTCTATTTCTATTATTACACTTGAGAGCGTTTGCAGTTTTTGGCCTTGTGAGCCTAAAGCATGCGAGTAGAATGATTATTTTGAGGCTTCGTGGATCAAAGTTAGCAAAAGAGACCCAAAAACACCTAACACGGACACATAATGGTTATTAGCATGGTCCAAAAGGCTCCCAGAAAAAGCAATATGAGCAACAAGAGAGAACGACCGAGACAGATATCACCATAGCCTGACTATGGTGGTGCCGATGGTTTGTGGAGTGCCCCACGATTAGCCCGTGGTGAGCCTCCTTCCCAGAGTCGCATTATTTTCTTAACGACTTTTCGACTTCTAGGCAAATTTTTAACATTTGGCTAGAGCATTTTCGCAATAAAAGGCCTGTTTTTCTTAGCCATTAAGGATCATCCTATCATCATCCCGTTCACCATCCTCTCCATCATCTACATTAGGTTTTAGATTAGTGGGGGAGAGATAGAGAGAATTAAAGCGAAGATTTTGCAGGACTCTATGGCAGGTTTACAATCGACAAATTCAAGCACGTTCTTTGGCTAAGCATTTTTCTTCCCTTCTATTTCTAGTTTTAGGATTTATATTTTGTAATTTGGATTACTTTTTGTTGTTTTGATCTTAGATTTATTCAAATATTAGTTAATTCTTAATCTCTTTTTGTATTTTACAATTGTTGGATTGTTTATTTTACAATTGTTGGATTGTCTTACCAAATTTTAGATGTATTATATTATGAGGAACTTGATCACTTGTTTGTATGTTTTTGATATTAGGTAAATAAATAAAATTTGAAATTCAATACTATAACCCTAGGATTTGAATTGATTGTATGGGGTCTTGAGGAAGTCACATTAATTGAGAAATCGTGAATTTGATAATTGCATATTTAATGAACTTAAATAATTCGAGAGCCCTTGAGAAATAGTATTTGGTTAGATTTAGGTATTTTACTTCACCTTGAAATAAGGGTCATGGTACTTTGGTTGTATATTTTAAAGCAACCAATTGAGGAAGAAGTACTTGATTGATGTATGGATTGTGTGGTTGCTTATTTTGTTTCATTCCATAAATATTTATCTGTTAGATTAGATAGTAAACTACTTTAATTTTAATCTCAAGTTTTGATCTGCTTTAATTTTAACATCGAGTTTTGATATGCTTAGCCTACTTGAGAAAATACAACCCGGTAGGTTGACCAAGTTCTTGTGGGAGAGGACCTTAATTTAATACAGCACCACCGCGCGCTTATGGCCTTATCACTTGATAATCTTGCTTTTATTCAAATTAATCTCATGCATCATAAAGCAAGATAAAATTCAAATGAATTATCTCCATGTCATTGCTGAAATATCTTTACAAAGTTAGGATTCTGATAGTTTCCCTTTATGACGACTTTAGGGTCTCTAACATTTTCTAAGTCTGATGATTTTCAACTATGATCCGACCATGGTATCTTCTGACTCTAATGTGATTATTTTCATATCTGGTGAGCTTTCCCTCAGATGTCTTCCATTTCTGATATGACTCCGATGTCTCTATCATAGTGAATATGATTCATTCCCCTCCTTTTGACTTCTCCATATGGATATGTGTATATATTCACTTTGAGGATTCTTACATTCCTTAGCATAAGCATAAACTTTATCCTCCTAATTTTTGGAAGTTATATGATCTTCTTCATACTATTACATTCAACCTTAGAACATGATCATCAGTTCATAATTAGGTTGGGTAGGGCATGAATTTTGACTATGAGCATCACATGCATAATTCTTGTCAAGGTCTTTGATAACTATCTCTAATTCTACTATTTCACACCATTGATCTTCTCTAGTTGCCCATATAATCTTCAATTGAGTTAATCATGTGGCGGATGCTTATTTCTTTAGCAACTCTGAAGTTGATAGCTTCAAAATATGACAACTCTTGAGCACCTACTTTCTTTCTTCATTTTTAACTTAAGATTCATGTGAGTAAATAAACAAAAATCTTCCAATCATAGATTTATATGTCACACTAATAAGTTTAGTAGCTCATATGTCGAAGACTTTATAAAAGCGACTCATGAGTCAATTAGAGCCATATAAAGAAAGTATCTCATACATAATCTCCATTGGCTTTTTTAACTTAATGAATATGATCACGAATATATTTCGTATGAGATTAAAATTAAACAAGTTTAATCATCTTATAATAAACAAAGCAATCACAAAATCACATTTGGGCTATATCTAACAAATGAATCAGGTTCAAGTTACTCAGAGTGCAACTATAAGCTTTGATTGTAAGCTGGTTGCTCTTTAAGTGTAGGCAACGATATAATACCACCAATCAACACAGATACATTAGCAAGGAAACACATATTATCACATATAATGCATACGATCATCAAAGTTAATGTCTTCTTAAATCTAAAACTTTCGATATATGTTTTATTCCTAATTTTATTCATCTTTAAAGGGCTTTACCATTTTCAAATATGTTTGGGAGATCTTTGTTAGATATCTTACCCCTTTTCATAGGCCATGCTCACGTAGAATAATCCAAGGCTTTATTGGACTTAGGTTTCTATTAAACTTATTACTTATGCTTTGACTTGATGCTCAATTCTAGTGGCTTAGTTGATCCAGTAAATCTCTTCCCTTAGGATTAAACTACGTTTTAGCCCATTGTGTCTTAGATGTTTTATCTACCTAAATTATTTACCTATTCAGATTTGTCATATTTTAATCTAACACGCCTTAACTTGTAGCCAGACCTAGCTTCTTAAATCTTTAGGAATCTTTCACCTTGAACTATTAGTCTATCCAGACCTTAAAGGCTTTCTAAGGGTTGGTTTTGCACCCCTCATTGATTTGTTCTCTTTCCTACAAAAAACTTAGCCATGTCATTTTCCACCAGAATGTTATCCAACATTTTGGGAAAATTCCCTTAATTGGATTACAAATCTTTGTTTTAGAAATTTAAATTTGTGGCTAATTTCATTTCTCTTCCCCTAAGAAAATTTTTGACATCCACTTAAGGCGGATTAACTATTTTTACTTGAGAGTATTTTTTCCTTTTCCTCGTTTCCCCATGCCAATAATGGTGGTTGGTATAATTTTTGAAAATTTCTTAATTGGAGTTGTCACTTGGGGTTTTTTCTCCTTCTAATCCAATGATGCAATTTACACTAATCTTTTCTACAAATTCCACATTTGCTTAAGAAGTTTTTAAACCCTTTTTCCAGCATTGCAAAAATGTCCATCCCTCTATCAGTCCTCGTTAAAGCTTCACAAAAGGATTTTGTATTTCATAAAGATTTCTCTTGATCAATGGAACATAATAGTAGAAACTAGAGATCCAGATGGACTCAATAGACTTTGCTTCCCATACCATCTAATCCTTATATTAGTGCCTCTTGGGTCAACACAGAAAAGGTTTATGGTAACGAAGTCGGAAGACGAAGTGCAAGATGTCTTGTTTTGGTTGATGTACTCAATAACTTGCTAGAGGGCATCCCCTTTGCAATCACCTAAGGGCTAAGCATTAAGGGTGAATAGTCCTACTTCAGGGCTTGGTGGACCCGACTCCTATTAGATGTCTTTCTCTCTACCCTCACTCTCTTTAAAGGGGAGAATTTTGTTATATAATAGGCATCCTAGGAGATGTCCATTATAGGTGGTCATGAAAGGGTTGTGGTCCTTTTGCAATGGACTGCCAATTTGTCTAGCAGGCCTTCCGTTGGACCCAAGTCTTGTTGGACATCTTTCTCTTAGCTCTTCCTCCCAAATATCTTTATCCTCATCCTCATCCATGACCGCTTACGTCTGCCCCTTCCCCAAGGGATGCTGCTTAAGGGGTTACCTTTATTGAAAAATGAGGCAAGAGCCTCTGTGGTACTTGCTAGAGAAGGCTCCAGTAGGATAGCGGTGTACAAGAATGGGCCTTCTTGGCCTCATCTAGCCCTAGATGGGGGTTTCTACCTCCTATACCATTTGTAAGGGGAACCGATGGGTAGCTACTAATGACAATGATGATGATCATTTTGACCCCCTATCTAACGTGAGCTTTTCTCTTGGCTCTCTACTGGATGAAGATTTTCATTCTTTCTCCCTCCACTCTTTTCCCCCTCTAACCTTAGAGGCGTTATTCAATCCAGGCCTGTAGAAGACTTGGGGGAGGATGAAGAGAGAATCAAGAAGCTCTAACTGGAGCTGGAAAAAAGGCAGAGAATGTAGGAGGAAAATGCTAAGACGATGACATAGAGACATAGAGAATCTTTACCTTGCTCCAAAGGGAACAAGAAGAGAGACAAAGAGAATTAAGGCTACTCCACCCAAATTGGCATCAGATCAAGGAGATCTTCCTTCATGCCCAATGCGCGCAATTCCTAGCACAATCATACATGATTGAGCCATATTACCATCAGGCCTTTGACAAGAGAAGAGTACTAGAGTTAGTCTTGTCACCAAGGGTCTTGATCTTTTTCTTTTTCTTCTTATCTTCGTGTATTTTTTTCTTGCTTCTCTGTAATGTAGAACTTCACAAATTGATGTAAATTTAATGAAGTTCTGCAATCAAGGAATAATCTTTTTCCCTTGTACCAAATGGTGATTAATGTCAGCCTTTATTTTATCATATTCTGTAAATTTTTTTCATTTTTTCCCTAGTTTTGGATAAACCAAATGGTGATTTCTTAGGGGTTTCTCTCTATAAGTAGAGGGTTTTAGGGATTTGTCATCCAAAAGCCAACACGCTCTACAATATTAGAAAAGAAATTTAAGGTCTCTTCTTTCTGTCTCGAATTTTCATTAAAAATGGCTCTACCTTAAGCAATGCACTCTTGAAGTCTAATAACGCGTGGGTATTCTCTTCATCTTTGTTCCCAAATCTGTACGGGTTGAAATGTTTCTCTTTGCCAACTTTTGCTTCCTAGATCAGAATTCTAGAAGCTTGTTTCTAGGTTCTTCTTATCAAAAATTTCTTCAACTTTAGGGTAACGGATCAAGAAGTGGGTTTCCACTTTCTTTCTAGCATTAAAGCCAATCACTGGGATTGTTGGAAGGTATGTTAGTGGAGGTATTCTCAGAAAAAAAATTCTTCTTACACCCTTCTACCCTCTCATTAAGTTCGAGAATTTTTTGGCCATATCCCAAGGTATGCTCCTTTGTTGACATCCCTAGTTGGAAAAGTTGGTGTCCATGGGCCCTTGGTGGAAGGTATTCCTATGACTGGGATCCGAATTCTGTACTCCTAAAAATTTAAATACTAGTCTTAGAGAGAATTAAACCTGGCAAACACTAACCTGACCCAGAAACTTGACCCGAACCCACCTGAAAATTTTGCATTTTAAACCCAAATTTCTCGATTGGAACCCGAAATTAATCAAACCTAACAACCTCCACAAATTAGCGAGTCTAACCCAACCCAACTCAACCCTAGCCCAAGCTCGAACCTGTCCTCTCGACCCGAATATCATATCTTTGTGTTTTGATTTTCTTAAATACATCTCTTTTAGCAACAACGGTTATCCATTGTATCAGTTCGCTTATAGAGACGTTATATATTTATCACATCGCTTTATTAATTAAACAATAATATTCTTTCTTTCCGAACTTCCTTGTTGTACAAAAATGTCATATACAACTTATTAATGGGAAAACTTTAAAAAATGGTGTGAAATGGTGGGAAATAATTATCTCGTTTTAAGAAAATCAATTCAGAATAAGATAAATATTAAAAATTTGCAAGCCATACTATTGTATTTTTAGTGAAATGAATATGTCTCATCATATTTACAATAATGTTACTCTCTAATAATATAATATTTTGATATTATAAGTAAAAGATAATTTTAATATCTTGTGTTTCTCCAATATCCTTTCATTTGTTTTCTTCTCTAATTAGTTTCAAAGTATGACGTTGATTAATGGGTCGACTTGTGTTCATGTTAGGATTGAATATCTAATAAAGTGTACCTGATTAGATACTCGTAAGTTAGTTAACAAAAATATCGAATTATTAAATGGTTAATTAACCGGCCAAGCCACTCCTACTCGTTAACATGCTTTAAATTGCATAAATTATTCGACCTATTATTAACCATATTTTAATCCACGACCGATTCACTGGGATCGACTTTTTAGCCACTTGTACATGACACACATATATCATAATGAAAAGTTTTAATATCTTAGATACTCTTTTAAGAAATCACAATTACAATGCATGTTTATTAAATATAAATAATTTTAATTTTTAAATATGTCGAATCTTTAATTTTGACAAACAGGAAATAACGCACAAAAAGGATGTTTTAAACCCATTGGGTCGACCTGAAACTCATATAAACAAAATACGACCGCCCATATTTTACCTAAACCTGAAATACATCTAACCTATATTTTACCTGAACTCATATACATTCGATCCGTATTTAACCTGCCTGATTGAACTAACAGGTTTAGACAGAATGGATTCTCAATTCTAGCTAGCCCTTGGAGGCAAATATCCTTCTACTTCTATCTTTAAACCTCCACAGGTCGCAAGGATTTCATCTCTTTTTACATGGATAGGTGAAAGCCCCCAATTGGGTCTCATTTCTTCAGTCTTTATTGGGAGGGCAATTGTGATAGGGCTAGATTACCCCTTATAGGAAGAAATTAGACCACTTTAGGGGTGCAATTCAATATGTGATTCTTCTCCAATTTTCCTTGTGTCTCTCCCAAGTACCTCTCTAAAATGCTTGGAATATACTAAGATGGGAAAAAGGAAATTCAGAAAGTGATAAATGTTTATTCAAAAGATTAGTAGTACTTCAAGAATGACACGAGGAAGACCTAAAGGCATCAAATGCTTAAGAATATAAAATTTCTCTTTTAATCGAGGGGAAAACTATACTGGAACTAGAATCTTCTAGTGATTCTGATTCTTATCAGTATTTCTAAGGTTGTGATCTCGTATTTTTTTTGTTGCAAGCTTTTAGTGTAGATTACCCCCTTCAGTTGGGATACATCATACTCCATGTACTCGTATACTTTTTCAAATTGGTGGAATGGTAATGTTTGGGAATTATTTGTGAATTTCAATTGAAATTTTCACACTCAATAATATATCTTATTCTTTTCACTTAATTTGGGGTTTACCCTTTGTTGTCCCCTTACTTTATTTTTCTAGCGCATAATGAAACTAGGTTATGATTATAAAGTCACTTTAAGTAGTCATGTAAGGTTTTATCAATTTTTGCCTTTTCGGCTTCTCTAAGCTCTCTCAGTCTTTTCTAAGAAGAGTTTTAGCTAACACGCACCTAAGCTTCGAACCAAGCTCTATGCTTTTATTCCCATCTTCTTTATTCCATCAAATTTTCAAGCTAATGTCTCAAATTTTCTTCTAAACTTGAAAAAATGGCTACTGAGTTCAACAATAAGCACACGCAAAAATATGTTAATTTAATTGTGCAAAGGTACGCTAGAGGCTTTCCATAGTGAGGACACGCCTTTTGGTTTTGGAGGCTTTAGGCTAGAGTTTCGAAGAACTTTTGCATTGATGCTTATAAAATGCATTATGCTAAAGGTTTAAAAATAAGAAGGATGTTATGAAAAGTCTTAACATAAGAGTTCGTCGCTTTGACATTCGCCTTGTTTAATCCTATAGCTATATGTTGGAGCCCTCCTAGGGGTTTTATTCCATTTTTAGAAAGAATTTTGAGTTTGGATCGAGGCCTCCCCTTCATTCCTTTATTAAACTATTACCAGGACTATGGGATCTCGCATTGCCAATTTACTCCCCATGGAATTGGTAATATCGTCGTCTACAAGCTTTTTTGTCTTGTCCATGGTAGAAACCCTTAACTGGCTAAATTCATCGAAATCCATAGGTTCAACTGTACTTCCATTGGTTACAACCTTTAAGCTGTAAGTAAGGAGAACATACTTCTTGATAAACTCACTGGAATTAGAGGTTGGAAGGCTGCTCAAGCCTATGTGGAAGACCTTCATAAGAAGTAAGAATTCCTAATTGTAGGCAAGGAAAGTCCAAAGTTTGAGGATTACATAGCAAAAGGCTAAGGAGAATTTCTCTCTAACTAGGGGAAATCCAAGAGAAGATGCACATCTGGAGGCCATAAATTGCTTATATGAGGGAGGATATGGTTTCCATGCCTTTTAGTTGTTTGCAAATCTTAAGTAACCACTTGTGTTCATGAAGCTTATTGGGTTTTAATCTAATAATGTAACCTTTATTTTCTTTCTTAATGCAAGCTTATGTTGTTTGCCTCGAGCTCTTTGAAACATAAAGTGTTGAAAAGGAGAAAATTGAAAAGATAATCCCCCTCTTAATCTTAAGGATCACCTTGTGATGCTGCTAAAAGAAAAGGAGAGGGTGGTAAAATGCTACCAAGTAATAAAGGAATATGAGGATCTACTTGTTGCTACTAAACAAGGAGAAGTTAGCATTAGTTGCACCCAACTCATTGAGGGTGAACTAGTGATTGAATAGGAGATTAGGCCTTTGGAAGCAAGGGGAGGGGTTCTATAAGCTCCAAAAGAAAAATTGTGGATAGGAAAGCTCAATCCACTTCTATACTGAGGTACGCCCCCCAAAAGATGGAGAAAATGACCTCTATGGTTGTACTCCCATCAAAACTTTTCCTGCAGCTAACCCAGTGAATGGTGAAGATGCAGATGGTAACATTCCTAATGCTTTCAATAGGGAAGGTGATGAGGATATTGGGAGAACTGGTACTAATGTTCTCTTGATCATTTCCAGTTACTCCTATGTGTTCCTTCATTAACTCTAAGGCTAAGGGATCTTCCTTTTTAAAAGTCCCCTAGTACTTCTAGCCAACTTACATTGAGAGAGCAAAGAACCAAAGGGTTTTATGAAATTTACACTCTTGTTATTATTCATTCTTCCTCCTCCATCCCTAAGAAGAAAAAATGTGGCTCCTTAAACAAGAATAAAAGCCCTTTATCTAGCCCTGTCTGATAAGAGTATCCTAAACAAGGGGTTGTGGCTCCTAAAGGCTCTCTAGGGCTGTAAGCAATGACAATTCTCTTCTTTCTAAAGAAAGGCTTAAGAAAGCCATTTTTGGAGAACTCCTTTATCTATTAGGCATGAAAATTCCCTTTGGAGAGCCTAAGTCAATAATCTTAAGAAGCGTTGAGAAAGGCACATGTTGAGAATGAAAGTCTGAAGAAAGAATTAGAGAGGGAAAAGGCAACCACTCGCTTCTACAAAGAAGAAGTGACCAAAAACCTTGGCCAACCAATTTCCTAATTCTCAATACAGGTGGAGGTTGTGATAATGCCCAAAAGTCAATGAGAAGGAGAACTGAATTATCGTTCTTGTAATTTTTGCATTCAAGCATTATATGTCTCCATAGCAGCATTCTTATTCCTATCAAGTGTTGATCCAACATTGTGAAATTTCTATCAAAAATTCCTTAGCTAAATTTCTTAACTTGGTTGTTGTGATTCCATTTCTCATACATCTTGATTCAATCACTGGGAATTGAGAAACCTCTATTTTTACCTCATTTAACCCCTTATTTGGCTCCCTTTTTTTCCGTATTTTTTTACATTGGATTATGATGAGAAAGGGTCAAATGTGCTTCCTTTTGTTCATATTGTGCTTAAAGAATTGTTTTTCTTATTTTCAGGAAGTGTTGTCAAGAAAATAAGGAATTCACAAGTGCTGATGCAAAGGAAAGTGATGAGGATGATTTTTAAGGAAGAAAAATGATGGAGTTTTGAGTAGAAAAAGAATAAGATTGAGGAGGTCGAGAAAGTGCATGGTTCGCTGTGCACTAAGCCATAACTGTACAGAAGCCTGTAGATTTCAGTCTTGTTTCCCGAAGCTGTGAATGGGCAGTCGTGCAGAAATGGACAACCATGTAGTCTACTCGTTTCAAAAGCGCACAGGTGCCTGTGGGTCGAATCACGACCATGCGTTTTGCCTATTTTAGTGAGACTTAAGCAGATTTCAGACTTTATTTGAAACATCTTTGAGACTATCTTGGGTTCTTTTCCTTCAATCATTTTTGGAGTTTATATTAGCCACCTAAGTCCCATTAAGGGGAGAATAACTTAGGCTAAATTAGTGTACACCATGTATAAGATTGTGGATTTTGCTACTTAAGACTAAGTTCCTCTTTGCTTTCACTCTTTAATTTCATACTTTTCAATTTATTTGCTATTTAGAGGGCTTATTGTTATACTTGTGCTTTGATGTTTGCTATTTGTAATTAAAGTCACGTTCTTTGGATATGGGTAGCCATTGAGATGGCTAATTGATCTTGTTTAAGTCTTAACCTACCTAGTTTACGCTTGGATTTAGAGCTTTCTCTCACACCCACCAAGTGTTCGATAAAGTACTTGAAAAAGTTTTCATTTGTGTTTTGGAGCAATTGACTTGTGCTGAAAGGTGAGGTCAATTGTTTAGTGTAGCTAGGGGGAATAGCTAGCATTTGGACATGAAAATAGTCTGAATCTTAACGGGGTCTAGGGTTACTACTCTTGTAGTTTGATTAGGGTAACCCCATGAAAATAGGTTGTTAAAACAATTAAATTATCCTTTGACCCTTGAAAAAGGGCTTGGGTGTGCTTTGATGACGTAATCGATCATCTTTGAATTCTAGCATAACTTCGGAAGGCGAGAGCTTGACTCGATTAGTTAGTTAATCTTAGGTTTAATTATAATCGAAGTCCTTTTGTTTGCCTCAATAGTGTAGTTCTACTTCTTATCACATTTTTTACTAGTTTAGATTGATGTGCTTGAGTTAGCTTTGGCACTTGAAAACACAACTCCTTGTGGATATGACTCGTGCTCGCCGGTCGCCAATTACAGCTACACCATGCGCTTATGGTGTTATTTTTAACTCATCAAGTTTTTGCTACCGTTGCCAGGGAGTTTGCACTTTTCAATATCAGAGCTTAGTTGAGCATTCAAGACTAGGCTTTTATCTTAAAAAATCAAAAAAGAATTGAAGAAATGTTAATTTTCGACTTTCCTCAGTATGAGCATGAATTATTTTGGAGATATTACGATAGATTTCATACTTTTCTTGCTCATTGTAGTTATTGCTTAGAGAAGTAGAAAATTTTGAATATATTCTATAAGGGTATGAATTATGAGACCCGTGCTCTTTTGGAGCATTGGGTTTTTGCACTAGATACATTGATGAAGCTTGGGATTTTCTTGAGTGGTTGGTTAAGGATACTAATGAATTTGAGACCAATTGTGCTAATTCTTACACCTTATCCCCCTGCATCCCTAATTATATCCCTCTTGTGTGTGAGATTTGTCATTGTTATGGTTATGACAGTAATTCTTGTTATCATATTTTTGCTGATAGTTTTGCTAGGCTTACCTGCATGATAGAGATCATGAATGAGCAACAAGTTGAGTTTGTTAATTATATGCGGGAGTATGACCTATCACATAAGACTGACCTTAGGTTTAATTCCCCTAAACTTGATATTAATTTGTGTGATGATAATGCATCTTTTCTTATCCTAGAGTCCGAACTAGAGGAAGTACTTGAGCCTCTCTTAACTATTGTACCCGTTGTTGCTCTATCCATACCTAGCACCCTTGAGAACATCACTGCATTTGTTATGCCCTTTCTTGATCCACTTTAACTCAATGACAAGGTTTGAGGTAGGTGAGACATTTAATGTTGATGCTAGTGTTGATGAGAATGATATATGTTGTGAGTCAAGCAATGTTTTTATTGAGGTGTATGAGCTCGAGGAAAGTCCCATAGAGAGGTTATGTGTGGATTTTGTGGTTACAGTTTCACCTAATCCTAATCTTGTTGACCATGTATCCCCCGATCCCATCGATATTTTTCGTGCTTTTCTTTCATGTTGACTACCCCTGAGTGTTGTGATATGTCACCTATTGATTCTCAGGTTTTGCTTGAGGGGAATGACATTGACTATTCTGAGTCTCGACGTACTTTAAGAGAGTATGACGCCTCCTTTGATTCTTATAGTTTGCACCTAGAGGATATGCCTAGAAAAATCATGTTGATTGTGGCATTTGATTATTCTACTGAATTTTCCAAGGTCTTTGATAAGATCAGGAGCACTTACTATCGTTCCTAGATTCATATTTGTGTTCTCTTACTTTTATTCCTCTTAGTTGCATGTTGAGGTGCTCAATAAGCTCCTATGAGTCTTGACGGCATCTGAATTGGTGGCTTGGATCTTGATATAAGCAGTGGTTAATGCTCTTCCAACCTTTTGTAGCATCGTTTTAAGGAGGTAGTAGTTTAGGGGCACCCATCACCTAAACTAGTAAATTTATTCCTTTTATTCTCTTTATTTATTTTTATTTTCTATAAATCTTATCGCTTTTTCAGTTTGTCTCTTATTCTTGAATATTTATTATTATGGATTTGTCTTATGTTCATATGTGTTTCGTTGTTGTGGTGACTCCCTAGCGCCAATGAGGACATTGTAAGATTTAGGAGTGGGAGAGGAGAAGCCATGCTTCAAACTTTTGAAAAAGAAAAAAAGAGAGAGAGAAAAAAATTTCGAAAAAAAAGTTTTTTACTGGTTTTGGGGAGTTTTGTATGATCTTGATTGATTGTGATCCCTTGTACATCCACTATTACCTTGCATGTAAGTATAATGTGCAAGATAGATTTTTGTCCTAAGAGTGTCATTTTAGGCCTTAATTCTAACCCCAATGGTTTATTGTAGCTGCGCAATCCAGTTCATGTTTATACTTAATCATTATCTTAGGGTCTTAGTCTTCCATGATTAACTCTCCTACTTGTTTATGTACATAATTGCTTTGTTTTTGCATTCATAAAAATAAAACCAAAAAAAATTCAAAAAATTAAATAAAAAAAGAGTTAAAAATAGTATTAGCATCGAAAATGATAAGTATCTCTTTGAAGCATGCGCTATTGGGTGCCACCCTTTGGGACAATACTACTACTGGGAAAGCTTTCTTTCCATAGTTGGTAAGTCAATAATGTAGTTTGTGTCAAATCAATGGGATTAAGTCAAACTATGATAAGCCTAACTCCTAGGATGATGACGCACTTGCATACCAAGCACTAGGAGGGATTCAAATTTTTGATGTACTGTGGGGTGAAAAGTTGATGCTTTGATGTCATCCATCAGGATTGAGAGTCTTGATGTATACATTCTATTTATATGCAAGATAATATATTCCTTACAAGGACAATTTGGTTGGTTAGAATATATACAATTTTCCCCCTTGTAAATATTTGTGTTTTGTTTGTAAATCCAAAAAGATTTTCTCATTTCTTTCTCTTATCCTTTTTCTTCTTCAAGAATTTATATGTATATCTTCCACAAATGTAACACCTCCAGCCCCTAGGGCCGAAAGCGTTACGTTTTCTTAACTTTTAAATTAAATTCTTGGACAAAACGGACAGAGTTTCCCCTACAAACTAACCGTTTCAAAGTTAAAAGCCTTACAATAAATCACTGCAAATCAATGGAAGCGTAAAACATTTGAAAGAAGCTCAACGGCTACACGCCGGAGTTCATAACTCAACGAGCCACTTGCTCGGAGTACACAAAACAGAATAGTTTATGAATAAAGAAGAAACGAAGGATACAACTCAATGATTCATAGAACCGGAGTATGGGGTTTACATCCCAAAACATAACTGACTTTGACCAAGAAGACATCTAACTAGTTAGATGGTCGGCTCATATGGCCATACAGAGGGACTCATAAACAGTATGCATTAAATGAACTAGAATATTTGTTTACAAACGTTTACAAAACTTCATTAAAGACGTAAGTAGGCACACACGGCACCTTGCAAGCGGGAATAAATTCCGTCTTGATATAGCATACTCAACTTTTTTCTGTCATTAAGAAAACCTGGGGAAAAAGGGGAAAGAGTAGTGGGATGAGCAACCACACGCTCAGTGAGTGTCCCCCAATCCCCTTAAAACCAAAACCATTGCAGACAATAATATCTTTACTAGTCACATATCACGTATTCATACTTTACTATCATATTAGGCATTCATAAAATTCCTATGGAAACATTACTAATCATAAACTTGAATTTAAGCACTCAAATACATTTCTAGGTCTCTAAATGACCAAACTTCTTTACTAACAGGCAGTCAAACACTTAAACAAGTGACGAGACTAAGCACAGAGACTTTCTTTTTCATAAACATAACTTCTTAGCATTCTAGTTCGCAAACATAACTTCTTAGCATTCTATTCGAACTATGCATGAAACCCTATTCACATGATGCCCACATACGGCTATCTCTTTTTATAATCATACCTTTCTTGGCATTTCATTCATATGAGATGCATAAGACATACACATTTCAAGTCTTAATCAAATCTCATTCATAAGGTATGCATGAATATGCTCATAAGACTTTGTTTTCATATTCTTATCTTACTTAGTATCTCATTCATAAGCTATACTTATAACATGCACATGTCATACGCAGAAAGCTTTCTTTCTTTTTACTGAAAACATTTTATTTAGCCTCTTGAGGCTCATAAAAACTCTTCTCTTACCCTCTTGAGGCTTATATTCTTTGAAAGAATCTCTTTCATCTTGGTCTCATAATGACCCTTAAAAACTTTCTTTCTGAAATACTTAAAAAGGCGAAACGCCAACTGCTTTTCTCATTTGATAAAAAACAACTTCTGGGCATAAGATCATCATAAAGTGCTGGTTGGGAGAGATCTACACTCAATCCCAGTGAGATTAACTCACACTAAGCTCTTACTCGTGAGATGGCAACTAACTTTTGGACCTTAACTCTCGTCAAGGTCTCTAGGGATTACTCCCTAGGCTAGGGATTCCTCCGTTCAAGAAAGGTTCACTCCCATCTATTGTCCCTAAGCACTTATCTTAGCCATTTAAACTGGTCATAACGACTAATAAGTTTGCTACCTTTCACAGCGAAATCTTTTATCATGCAACTCACGCTTTTGTAAAACTCTTTAGCGATTCCCCCGTTCAAGCGAGTTCACTCCCAAAATTGTATTCATTTAGTTAAAATAGGCCATCATGCAGTAATAGTTATGGCTACTATCATTCAAAACATGAAATCCTTCTTTGAAAAACTCACCCTTATGCACATAATGCAATTCGAAGACATCGAAGGGAAGGGGGTCCACATGTATCACATTTAAGCACTTCATAATTCAACTTAGCAATATGAGCCATACATGGCCTCGCAATCCACACGATTGCGGTAATCACAACCCAGACTCCCTCCTCACAAGCACTGTACCACAAGAACCTCGAACCACTCATAGTTCTTCCTCAAACCATCCAACTACCATCTAAGTTTTTCAATTTATTAATCATAACATATTATCATGCTAGTTTATGAAGAGGCAAGGTTTAGGTGCTTACCTGGCCAGCAGCACCATTTAGCGGTACGTTACAACAAGCATACATACACATACATGCAGTCACATTCACATATATGACTATAGCACCTTACTTAGCAAGTCAAACATGAATTGGCTCTAAGCATTTATAATTCACTTCGAAATTAATAAGCGATTATGGAATAGCTAAACATATAAACGATCATCAAATGACTGAACATATATATATATATATATATATATATATATATATATATACGTTGATTTTAAACACTTGTGATTCATTTCGAACTTTATAAACGATCATGGAATGACTAAACATTCATATACGTTGATTTTAAATGCCTACGACTCACTCTGAAGTTAATAAACGATCATGGAACGACTAAACATTCATATTCGTTGATTTTAAATGCCTACGACTCACTTCGAAGTTAGTATACGATTATGAAATGACTAAACATATATACGTTAATTCTAAACACTTAGGATTAACTCTAAGGTTAGTTTTCAGGCATGAATTAGCTGAATAGGTTCGAATCAAAACTAAACATACACAATTTACTTCGATTTAAATCCTCAGGCATGGATTAACTGAATAGGTTCAAATCAAAGCTAAACATGCATAAATCACTTCGAATTAAAACTTCAGGCTTGAATTAACTTATTAGATTCGAATCCAAGCTAAACACGCACAATTCACTTCGAATTAACATCTCAGACATAAATTAACTAAATTGATTCAAATCGAAGCTAGACATATATCATTCACTTCGAATTAAACTTTCAAGCATGAATTAACTAAATTCTCTTGAATCGATTCTAAGTCACTTTCAAGTATTAATCAACTAAACTAACATGTATCGATTCGAAGTCACTATTAGCATAAACAAACTAAACTTAGCATGCATCGCAACTGAAAGCTTAAAACGATTTCGAAACTACTAATACTTAGGAGGCGAGAAACAGCCACCTGGACTCCAAGCTAGGGGCTCGAATCCAAGGCTGCCAGCTCGACTCTAGGGCTCGAACGACTCCCATTTCCTCAGTTCTTGTTCACCCTCACACAAACAGACCCCCAAACCGTGCCCCATTTGCCCAATTCGAACCCTAATTTCAACCCAAACTCTCACTCACTGACTTGATGCTTGAAGTTGCAATTTTAAACTTGATTTAAAGGGGATTCAAGGCAATTAGAAATGGGATTGCATGGTTGAACGTTGGCTCGCGTCTGGGGCTTGAATCGTAGCCCAATTCAACCGAAATCGTGTTGGCTTGTCTCCGATTTTGCCCAGATTTTACATCAAAGTGTTGGTTTGATGATGGGGAGGCGAAATCCAGGGATTTTTGAGCTGGGCTGACCGAAAATTGGGGACTTTGGGAGCTTGGTGGTTGAGCATGGTGATGGCGGAGGAAGAAGAAGATGCAAAGTAGAGAGAGTGACAAGGGGTCGGGTGTCGCGTGGGAATGAAGAGGAAAAGGGTCGGGCACCCCTTTTTACAAAAATGCCCCTCCCCTTTTTCTTTTATTCTAAGTTGTTCAATAAATAGCACCACTCTTCCAATTTTGCACTTCATATGCTAAACCCAAATCGACAATACGATCCCTCATCGATTATTTCTTCCCAAATACGTCAACGTTCAATATATTCAACCTCGAAACTAATTTCTAAGGTTGAAAACCTAATCGTACTCGGGAAACGACTAAATGAATCGAATAACGACTAAATTAAACTATCAATAGAATTTGAAGGCGCAAATAGCACGAATTGACTTTAAATAAATAATAGCAATAATAATAATCCATTTTTAATAAAAGTATGACTCCCAAAAGCACATCGATAATCATTTAACTCATACAGTTACTAAAAATACGATTTGATAACGTAAAAAGGTAATACAGTTAGCTTAACGGAAAACAAAACGCGGATCTTACACTCTTCCCCCCTTAAAAGAATTTCGTCCTCGAAATTCTAAATCTAAGTTCGGTCTTTTCTAGAATGCATGCACACAACTAGGATCTACGTGATAGGTTTTCAAAAGGTTTCATTTTGGAAACACTACTTCTTTTAAATCGAAAGAAAATGGTTTATGGTTTCCAGTCTCCTCTCTGCCGATCCTCTTCAAGCGTCTACTCACTCTATTTAGGCGCCGAGGGAAAATCGCACCGAAGAGGGGCAATTGAGTTGGCATGGAAAACTATATCGAGTTTGTTTTGAAGAATGAACAAAGATTTTCGATAATCTAGACTCAGTTAGCATGGCAAGCAGTAATTCTATGCATATGCATCTAGAAGTGGGCATCTAAAGGCATAACAATCAAGAGAATGACATCTTAAGGTCATACACTAGCAGTTTCATTCTAAACATGAATTCAAGTCACCTTTGGAATCAAAGTGGTTAACATGAAGAATCCTATAATACATTAGAATAACAAAAGCGTCACATAGCACCACATAGTATCAGTTAAGCATAATAGCATCGCATAGTATGACATAGTATCAGTAATTCAGCGTTCTTAAGCCTAAGAGTTGGTTATAACATGGAACCGGATAAGGTACATATGGCAAGCAATTTGCAAAATGAGAGCATGTATGATTGACATTCCTGTGCTTTTATGTCGATCCAAGGTCAATTCATTTACTAGAAAGTTACCATGTCACATTAAGATAGTAGGGACACTAATTACGCCATATTGGCAATGCAAAAACTTCAAGTACCATTCAAGATCACATTGACATCACGTAGGGTTAACATCAAAGCATTGAAGATCAAGAATCACGGATATCATGAGCTAGCATAATCATGCCGATAAGAACAACTTGGAGAAAAGGTGTTAATATAGAAATGCAAGTTGATGACTTTGATGGTGGGAAGGTTTCCCCTAAGGTTCTTACTCAAGGCTGATCGTCTCTTAAGTCATAGATTGATACAAATGAAGGGTTATGCTCTTCCAATAAATTTAATGCTTGATTCATTGGGAGAATATGTGAGTGCAGCTTCTAGGGTCGTCTCTTCATGCTCTGGATGTATGTGTATGCAGTGATTCAGCTATAACATGTAATCATAGAATTCACGGAATGCAGCTAACTTGTTAGAGGTCATGTCATGCCCTTATTTACAAAACTTAAATAATTCGTTAATCAAGCCACATGCCAAGCCATCTTAAGTTAAGCAATTACCAAGATACGTATTTACTAAGCCAATCATCCGCAAGACACTTGAATAATCATGCATAATGGACGTGAATGTCAATATCTTTGATGACACGACCCTGGGTGCTCTACTATGCTACTTTCTTACACATGGTATACATATGTCTGTGAACGTGATTCATGTAAGTGCAACTCTATTGTCATCTAGTCACGCATTGCATATATCGAGTTCAACTTATCCAACTATAATACGCGAGAACAGTATTGATGGGCTGTAAATGATGATCCAAGAGTCATGGTGTGAAACTAACTACATAAATTAATCATTCTAACTAATACAGTTACATGTTCAATCAAATTCAAGCCAAGCAATTACAAAAACTCACTTCGTTGGCATTTGATCACAATCACGTCGATGGTTACATACAACAATCCTATCTATATGTATTCTTATGGTCCTACACAGGACATGACATCATAATAAATTTTTAAGACATGCGGACCCACATGTTTTCACATAGAAAGAACACCTAGACGTGTAAGTATACGTGTAATCCCCCCTTTTGCAGCCTACGGTCAACGGTATGCCTTAAACCTCATCCAATTCAGGAAAGATTGGTGTTGAGCGACTAGAATTGTGCGAGTATGGTTGACAACAATGGCCTCATAGGCACACGTTGAGGTCTTACGAGGTACATCTATCCCATGGGGATCGTATGAGTCTCATTGTAGTTCGCTTACCTTAGTAGAGATCATTACTATGTACAATTCCAAAGTCTGCTAGGTTCTTCCTCCCTTTAGCTTACTAAGTGAGCTCGGGTTCATTCAAGACAAAACATCGCCACCCCATTCACGAATAACAATCCATATAATAGAAAGTATGTAATACACGAATTAGGAAACAATGGCAAAGAAGGAGAACAGTAGGTACACTTACGCAATGTTTAGCGGGTCCTACCACTAGCATTTAGTCTTTCAAGCATGAAAACAAGAGCAGCCCTTAATATACTCAGGAAATTCAGAATTCGAAAACGAAAGGTATCATTAAGTAGGATTGTCAATAATAGCAACTAATTTCCAATCATTCATTTCCTAGCTCATTATGAAAGATTCTATCGACGCACACATCTTAGCGCATACACATTTACAAGCAACATTTTATAAACATAAGGGCGCGTATTAGTGAATTTAAATTACCTCATCATCAGTAATGAAAGGTAAATCCTTCGGTGTAAGATAACCTTGGCTCGAAAGTGAAACAACATTAACATCTCAGAATTTTGAGTTTTAAAGGGGGGAAAATAGCTTTTCTATTTTGAATCTCTTTGTTTTGAATAAAAGGATGGTTAACTGCTTCTAGCTCTCTCTCTACCAACCTTAGAGTACGTCTACTCACTCCATTATGGGGCCCAAGGTGCAAATCGTATTATAGGGGCAAAGATGAGCTTAGACTTAAGGCTTTCAAATCATTCAATTCAAATCACATGTTCTTTAAACATTGAATTAAAATCACCAAGGCATATAAACGAAAAACCTTCGATTGAGTTAACACTTATCTTATCCACGACAATACGAGCCATTCAGCCTATACCTTAGCAAATGGTTCTCTCATCCAACCATTCAGCTTACTCAAGCCGCATCTAACTAGGGAAACGCGCTAACATTCACATAGAACTCACATTTGCACACAAGGCAGGCATGTATCACATCATTATGAACGCGTTCCTATCGAACTACATGAATGCAAGACTCAGGTCGCGGCCTATGGTCGCAGGACCATGCTCTGATACCATCAATGTAACAACCACAACCCCTAGGGCCGAAAGCATTACGTTTTCTTAACTTTTTAATTAAATTCTGTGACGAAACGGGAAGAGTTTTCCCTAAAAACTGACCATTTTAAGGCTAAAAGTCTTACAATAAATCCCTGCAAATCAACGGAAGCATCAAACATTTAAAAGAACCTCAACGGCTACACGTCCGAGTTCATAACTCAACGAGCCACTGGCTAGGAGTACACCAAACAGAATTGTTCATGAATAAAGAAGAAACGAAGGATACAACTCAATGGTTCACACAACCGGAGTATGGGGTTTACATCCCAAAACATGACTAACATTGACCGAGAAGACATCTAACTAGTTAGATGGTCAACTCATTTGGCTATACAGAGCGACTCATAAACAATATGCATTACATGAACTAGAATATTAGTTTACAAACGTTTACAAAACTTTACAAAACCTCATTAAAGACGTAAGTAGGCACACGCGACACCTTGCAAGCAGGAATAGATTCCGTCTTGGTTTCATCCCGTTACTTGCTTATATTGTGCCAGGATATGGTATGCTTTTACATGAGTCACAACCTTAATAAGAGTCTTGTATATCCTCTTTTGTAAAGTTCCCCCTAGAATAGGCAAAACCATGGTGCCCTCTTCTTGAGCTTTTTTTTTGTTGGGATTTACTATCATCAAATAGTCCATGATTGGTGTCATCCAAGAGTTATCCTCATCTATCCCACAAACCTCTTCACGATCTAAGCTTGTGTCTTACAATCTCCTAGAAAACTACTTGCTTGATGCATATGCACGATGGTTTTTTATTCTCACAATGTGAGTTGCCTTAAACTAAGGGAAGTCTTTAATGGACTGCTGAAGCTTAGCTAGATATGTGACCATTAGGGTTTCCTTAGCCTCAAACTCACCTTTGATCTAGCTATTAACTAACTGTGAGTCATTAAAGACTGACATTTTTTGCCTCCAAGGTTTTGCATGTCTCTAATCCTACTATGATCGCTTTATACTCTACTTCATGTTTTGTGGTTAGAAATGAAAACCTTAAGTCATACTAAAATTTCTTCCCCTTTAGTGATATCAAAATTAGGCTAGTCCCTAATCCATTTTGTGTGGAAGATCCATCTCTATTGACAGCAATGTGCCATTGGCTTCTGGCCTTTATCCTTAAACCTACATTCAAGCTAGAGAATCAGATAGGTTTTGTGCCTTAATTGTTGTTCCAGGTTTCTACTTTATGTTAAGTCTAGACATCGCTAGAGAATCAGATAGGTTTTGTGCGTCAATTGTTGTTTTAGGTTTCTACTTTATGTTAAGCCTATACATCTTGACAACCAGAGCAATATCATGATTTTTACATTATTTGCTTTAGTGGTTGATCTGTCAAGAAGGGTATGCCTCAAAGTAAGGCCTTAACTTCTTAGCTACTATGACCAAGGTCAAGACTAAGTTCTGAAAATTTGGATAGTTAAACTCTGGTCCTGTTAAGACATGACTAACAAAATGAAATCTTCTTCTTATTCTTTTTGCTTACTAAAACTACACTAATAACCACTTCTAATGCTAATAAATATAGTATAAGATCCTCCCCTAACTTAAGACTGGATAATGATGGCATCTTAAACAAATATTGTTTGAATTTCTTAAAGGCCTCTTTGTCTCATGAGTCTATCTAAAGTCTCTAATTGATCTCATGCACTTAAGAGATGAGAGACTCTTCTGTGTAGAATTGGAAATAGATTTCCCCATAAATGTCATGTAGCCTGTCAATTTCTGAACCTCCTTCAGGGTGCTTTGTATGTCTAATAATACATTCACTTGTCAAAGATAAGCCTTTATCCTTTTCCCATTAGGCATGAACCTTCAGTGATATCCCAAAGGCACACTTTTTGGGTTTCAGTTTCATGTGATAGCTTCTTGAAATGTTAAAAAGTCTCATTCATATCAAATAGGTGCTGATCTAGAGTATTAGACTTGACTATCATGTCATATATGTATACCTCCATATTTCTAGAAATCTGCCCTTGAAAAAGCCTATTGAGCAACTTTGGATATGCAGTAATACATTCTTTGATACAAATAGCATTGCTTATAATGATACAACCCTTAATGTGTAATGGAAGTTATATGCTCTTAATCTTATTCTACATTGATAGCTGATGGAAACCTTAGTAGGCATCCATGAATATCAAGTAATCATCACCACTAATTAAATCCACCAATTGATCAATCTTTGGTAGTTGCAAATTATCTTTAAGATAAACCTTACTGAGGTGTATGTAATCAACACACATTCTGTATGAACCATAAGGTTTTTGCACTATTACTTTGTTTGTTAATTAGCAAAGATAATAACATTCCTTGATAAATTTTATATCCAACAACTTTTGCACTACTTCATAAATGACCTTGTTCCTATCACAAGCCAAGTGTTTCCTTTTCTGCTTCACATACTTCGCCAAAGGATTTAAGCCCAAATTATGAACCATGATCTTTAGATATATCTTTGTCATCTTTTGTGTTGCATAAGCAAACATATTTATATATTGCCTCACCAACGATATCAATGCTTAAACATTGGGACTTTTCATAATTAAACCTTTGGCTTTAGCCAAGATTCTCGCCGTCTCTATTGTCAAGTTGAGAGATTAACACCATGTTGACCTTTGGCTATTGCACTACTTATCTCTAATTCTTTTGTGAGTCGTCCCCTACTTCATATTATATGTGGTGCTATAGCCTTCAAGGTGGCTATATGACACTCCCTAGCAATTTCTTGATTTCCCACGATCATTTAAAGCCATTGTCTACTAAATGTCGCTTGTCTAGATTATAGGTGAAAATTGCTGCTCTTAGAGAGTTTAAGAGTTATCCTCCTACTATTGTGTATGAGTGGTCTCCCTACTGTTATGTTGTAGGTAAGAGGTACATCTATGACTATATAATCTACTGTTACTTAGCAGGTCTTTCCCCTTTGTGTCCTCACTTTAGTAGGCAACTTGATCATCCCTTTGAGATGTGTAATGTGTCTTGTGAAACCTGTGATGGCGTATGGTTATGGAGATATATCTTTATGCTACAAATGAAGCTTGTCAAAATAATCATTGAACATCACATCTAAAGAACTTACAATATCTATGAGTATTTAACTAATCTTATAGTTAGCTACTATCAACTTTATAACCAAAGGATCAACAAGAAGTTGAGTTCTTAGTCTAGCACCTTCTAATATCATCTATAGGAAGAGAGTTCACCCCTAGGGTTATCTGATCCAAAGTTTTTAGATGAGTCTTCAAGGCCTTATTTAAAAAATTTGTCTAGGGTGGTCCTCCAAAGATTACCCTTATCGTACCTTTAAGAAGAGCATTCTAAGAATCATTTTCTTCTGAACTCTTTTAATCTGGATGCTTTCTTTTCCTTTGAGGCTATTTCTTAAGAAATTTATCTAGTTTTCCCTTCTTGGCAAGATTATTGAGTGCTTTATCCAGATTCCTATATTATTATGTGACATGCCCATAGTCCTTGTGAAATTGGCATCACTTATCCTAATTCTTATTCTTTGGCATTTGTTTAAGAGGTTTTGGTTCATCCATATGTATATCATTCTTGGTCTCCATAAAGCTCTCACTCCTTGACTTATTAAATAGAGATTATGTCTTAAAGATCATTTCTTTTGTTTCTTTGTGGTTTTGTTGGGTTAACCTTTTTCATCCCTTTTAGATGACTATTTAGGATATCTTGTTCCTTTCATGTGCCCTCTAACTGTATGTCCCTTTCAGCCATCTTTATGACCTCTTCAAGGGAAGTGGCATTCCATGATGTTTGCATATGGTTATATGCCTAAAAATGTCGATTAAAGATGCTAGTGCCACATTTGGCTTTAGATTTCCCACAGAGAATGCCTCTTTAGAGAATCTCTCCATATAATTAGAGCTAACAAATCTTTAATTTTTTTGTGTCAGCTTCTCAATTCTATAGTTGGCTTTAGAGTTCTCCTTCTTCTAACAAAGTGACTTCTAAAACTATTGGAAAGATCCTCCTGGGATCTAATAGATCCCAGGGGAAGCCTAATAAACCAAGCTTATAGTGCTCCTTTAAGGGTAGCTGGGAAGTATCTTCACATCATCTCCTCTAAAAGAGATAGTTGGAGATGAATTTTGATCAGACAAGTATGAAGGTGTTCCTGAAGGTCTTTAGTCACCTCATACTACCCTATCTTAGTCCCTTGATTTTTCTCCAAAACTTTAGTGCCCTAGATCTCAAAATCAGAAGGTGTCCTCATGTATTGGTAGTTCACCAATGGAGCAGCCTCATTGTAGGTTTCCTCAGATGTTTTGTGTACTCTATTAGGATGACATAACTTTGATAAAAGGTATAACTCTGTTGCTAACAACTTTTGTTCATGTTCTTCCTCTCAATTATACCTATCTTAACCAGGCTTCTTTTGCAAGAAGTTGTCCTGCTAAGCTCTTTTTTTATTCAAGTCTCCTTAAGTCTTCTTCATTTCTCTACCTTCCCTTGGGAATCATGTCATTAGGATCTCAATTTTTTGGATCCATAAGAAAAAACTCCTTGTGTGCCTTGGAAGTCCTCTTGTCATTAATAGATAGTCTCTTATAGTAATTGTTTTTGACATTCTCTAAGAAGCGAAGAATGCATCTATCTTTTTCATCATAGGAAATATGGACTCATTAACTTTTTCTAGCATTACCTACTTGTTCTAGGACATGAGCCTTTGGGAGACGGATGCCCTCAAAGAAGAGTTGAACTTTCTTGTAATTGAGACATACTA
>JACYFF010010365.1:35092856-35110820 GCA_017589665.1 Selenicereus undatus | reverse complement strand
ATATATATGTGTACATATATATGTATACATATATATATATATATATATACACACACACACACACACATGTACACATATATGTCTGTGTGTTTCCGCGAGCGTGCATGCACGTACGTGTGTATATCAAAAAGGGTTGATCTCATATTTGTTGAGAGAAAATAAAGAAGGTTTGTGGTAGTTTTTCCGTAAGTAAAGTTTAATTTTTGTAAATATGCATTCGATGACTGCTTCAACACCCAAAATATAGTAATTTAGAAAATTTGACGACCAGCTCAAACTTGAAAAACTAGAATAGAAATCAAATTGAATTGTATAGAAAGTACTGTAATGTTTACAATGCCCTTCACTGCAACAAACTTTTGGGGTAGAGGATTTATATATATTCTACAGTAATAGAGGAAAAAAAATATTTTTTTAAGATCTTGCTTTGTAAGTTATTATAACATAGATTTGTAAAATCAGTCAAATGAAAACCGAAAATGAAACCCATGTATTCCCTAAAGTGATGTTCTAGTAGTCGAACTTGTTCATATTTCTTAAGTTGGGCGAAAGATGGTGTGTGGACATCATTAGTGGGACAAAGAGTTTCTTGATGTATATATTGTACTTATATGTGATCGAATGCCTAGGTTACTAGAGTAATGTTGAAAGTTGGAATGTGTATATATTTATCCTCAGTGCTATATATATGAGTTTCTGAAAAGCCACAAAGATTTTCTTTTTCTTTTTTTTTGTCCTTGTTCTTTTCTCTTTTGGTTTCATTCTTTTTAGGAGTTTGTAGGTATTCTCTTTGGCAAACCCTCAATAAACCTTACTCATCTATTAAGGAGAACCTAGGGGTTGGAAGAACTTGATACACATACCAACTGTAACAGTAATTGCTATAAAATTTAGTTATGATATTTATTTTTCTAGGATTCTTCTTTTCATTTTATTCGAGAACGAGCAAAATTTATGTGTGAGGGTATTGTTCAATCTAAAAATTTTACATTTTATACCCTTTATTATCCAATATCTACTCAAAATAAATTATTAAACTAGGACTTTTATATAGTTTTTATTTATTTTACAGGCATTGTGAAAAATTGGAAAAGCATGAATTAAAGTATCAAATTGGATTAAACAAGTTATTTGGATTAGAAGGATGGAAGACAGAATTGGCCCAATTTTACCTCAGCCTACTTTCTCACTCTTTCTCCCTCTCACATGTTGCCACACATGATTCCTCCCCCTTCCCTTCACTTCTCTTTTTCTTCTTTAAGAACTAAAGCTTCGCGTGATTTTCTCCCCTCCTCTTTCCTTTCTCTTCCTTTTGATGTTCCTAGCCCCATGTACATGACATTCTTCTTTATCCCCCACCACTCAACTGCTTTATCTGCTTTTTCTTTCTTCGACCATAACCTCCATAATCAAACCATCACCATCTTCATTATCACTAACTAGTTTATTCACTCTCATTAAGTATCTCATCATCCTCACACTCTCATTAATGGTTGGTCTTCAATTCTTCAATAGTTACGAGAATCAACTAGGCATTAATTTGTAATTGATTAAACATGATGAAGGTTGGTTTCTTAATTGATGACAGAAAGAGAAGAGGAAGGCTATAATTTGTGGCAATAGTAGGCGAATTAGGCAAGAAGGAAATAGGAGTAGATCCGGTTTTAATTTTCCCATCAATTTCATTTTTTAAAAATTTTAGATTTAGTTTATTAGACTCGCAAAATTTGTAATTCACTCAAGCTTTTGCTTAATTTAAAGGAGATTTTGGGCTTTCAAGTTGAATTTGTTGGGTTTGATTCGATAACATACTCTATGTTTGTCCCATTGTTTTCATTCATGATATTTCGACTGAACTTTAATTGAATTCTACGTTATTTCTAGTGCTCTAGTTCGATTGTGCTATTGCTCTGTTTCAATTTCATGGTTGGCCAAAGCTTGCAACACATCAATGAAGGTTGATGCTTCTATGTAAAGATCTAGTAGTCTGATGCTAGCCAAATTTCATGTGATTGGGTTTAACTCCATGCCTCCATAGATGTGAAGTTTGTCTTTTCTCTTATTTATTTAGTTAATTTCCTATGGTAAGATTCTATGTCACTTTGATAAAGTTCTAACTTTTAGTTACTCAAGTTATATCTTTATTTATTTTTATTTGCTTATCTTATGTGCTTGTTACTATTTTAATTCGGTTGAATCAAAGCAAGGTTAGACATTTTGACAAATTACTTTTCCTTTTGTTTATTAATGATTAGGAGATGAGGTTTGTTTTCGTTTATGTTAGATTTGTTTAGTACCTCGGCTATACTCTTGACTTTGTTTGGATGCTATTATCCCATTTAGAATAAATCTTTTGTTGCCTCCAATTGTTAAGCCATTGGTTATATTATGTTAGTTTAATAGTTTAGGTTAAGTGACCTAATTTCAACCCCATTCCTATAGACAGACCCTCAAATATTATGACGATAGACCATTTTGCAGAAAATGTCATAACAAAAAGCAATCCTTATGCCCAGAGGGGAAAAAGCACATAGTATGTGGCAACAAAGAAATTCCCAAAATAGGTAGCTCGATCCAGTGCCATCATACTGCACAATAAACTTATAGGCGGTCACTTCAAAATATATCAACTAGCTCATACAAACTCATCTTGAAATCTTTTGACAAAACAGTATTAATGTATCAAATGCTTGCTTCTCTAATGACAACATGCTTCTCAAAGGATTAACTCTATATGTCTCTAACCTTGTATAACTTAATTGTGACTGCTCAACATCTTCAATTGCAAGATCAACTTGTGAATTTGAATGTTATATTGTCATATGCCAAGTATAATATAGTAACAAAATATTACAAAAATCATATTTGCAAATTAAATTTGTAAGTCAATTTTTATTCTTAAAATAACATGATAAAATAATACAAGTAAGCCTAAAAAAGATTTATAATTCAATGGCATACTTGTTTGATAAATTTACTTAAACAAGTATAAGAAGCCACAAACTGCTTAATAAATGCATTAATACTTTTAGATCGTCATGTTGTTGTCGTAGCTATAAAGAAAAATGACCGTTTAGAAGTGAAAGCATCACCTACTTCTTGTGCTCGTGGGAATTTATAGGACATAGATACTGACTCTTGGATTTAGGAATCCTAAGTATGGCTTCACAATATCATCTGATACTTTTTTGTTGCCTAAGACTTTGGCCATAGACCCATTACCATACTCAAATTGCATCCCAAAAGCATAGGTTGATATTGTGACTTTCATAGAATTCAACTCTAGCCTCCCAATAATAATGTCATAGATGGATAATCTATCCATGATTACGCATTCTAAGATCAACTTACAAATTTGACCTCTTCTTCCTAGTTTTATAGGTAGCCTAACCACACCTATGGGACATAGAGCACGTCTAATGAATCCTTTGATGGTATATGGTGCTAGTGCTAGATCCAAATCCTCTAATCCCAACTTATTAAAGTAATCATCGAGCATAATGTCAATGGAACTGCCTATATCTACTAGCACTTGATTGAGTTGAAAGCTTAACAATTACCATTTAATCATAAGTGGGTCATCTTTAGACAACTTAGGGAGCTCACTTACGTAGGTACAATGCTTGCTTCATTGCAGGTAATGTTCCTTCCTAGGTTTTCTATTGTCCCTTTAGGGTCCTCTTTACAGTTCTGTCATAATATCCCTCTAGATTTGGGTGGACTGAGATTGTGTGCACCAGTACTTAGGGTCCCCCCTCCGTAGAACTAGAATCCTCTCTAAGACTTTGATTAACAAGAACCTTTCTTCATTCATGAGGTTTATCCCTTGGGTATGCATTTAAACACCCGTTCCTTGCTAGATTCCTGGAGAACTTTGTTTAGATCTTGGTAGTCCTCTGTTTGGTGATAACATTCTTGGTGGAAATCACACCATTTGTCTTTGTCGTTGACATTGTTGGAGTAATGGCATCCCAAAAGGGTATTTACCTACTTTCTCTATCTTTTCTTTTTATTGTCCCACATGGAACTTTTAGGGGGTGTTTTGAAGGGTTTATATATCTCACTCTCCTTGTGCTTATTGAATAACTTGAAACCATGTTTTAAGGGGGTTGAGGGTGTCTTAGGCTACCACTGACACCGCCGCCCAGCCGGTCCGGGCCGGGAGTGGGTTGTGGGCTGTGAGCCTTATTACTTATATTTTTGAAGGATTTTTCTTTGGACTGTTTGCGTATAAGCTGTCGTAAACCTAATGGTTTAACTTCTAAGCTTGACTGAGTCTTCCTCCAGAAACTCTTCAGTTACCGTAATCCTCTCCTATTCCCTGATTTTTCGACGCCATTTTACTCCCATCTTTATTGCAGTTTAACAGCTCTTTTCCTCCATCAAGCTATTATAAAAGGAGCCTTTCTGCGGCTCTAGAAGAGAAAAACACAAGTCTTCTCTTCCTTTCTTTCTTCCTCGGCAAAAGATAGTTATACTCCATAGTCTCTCCCTCGAGTACACGAGTAAGAAGCACGCTATGTTAAACCTTGGGGAGCTTCTTCGCCTTAACGATTTACACCTAAGTCGGACGAATTTAGCTTTTAGGTAAGTGGTTTCATCCACGACACAATTCATCTCTTTGTCTTCTCAGCAGCCATTACATTATTTATTCTAACAATTTGAGAGCTAAATAAATGGTTGCATCTCAAAAAACTCTGCCTGAACTCTACAAAATTGAACCCCTTGATAGAATCAATTACAAATGTTGGTCCCAGAAACCGCACCTGTGTTTTAAGCAACTTGAGATCGATTACGTTCTGGCTACTAACCTTCTTGACGATAGCAAACAACTACTGATGCTGATAATGCTGAACTTTCTACTCCTGCTATTCCTAAAACACCTTCCATCCCACTTGATGACCCCACCAAGAAGAAACTTGAAAAGGACAACAAATTGGCTCGAAGTAATTTACTGAACAATATGTCCAACCCATTGTTTGATATATTTGTGAACTTCAAATCTGTGAAGATTATATGGACCAAACTGGATGCGATATATGGTTCAGATGATGCCGAAAAGAAAAAGTATGTCGTCCGCAAGTGGCTGCAGTTCCAAACTGTGGATGACAAAACAATCATGGAATAAGTTCATACTTACGAGAATTTGTGTTCTGATGTTCTGGCGAAAGGTATGCAAGTGTGCAAAATCCTTCAAGCCAACATGTTGATCAAAAAATTTCCACCATCTTGGAATGATTACAGAAACCATCTCAAGCATAAGAACAAAGATCTCACGCTGCAGGAACTAATCAGCCACATACAGACTGAAGAGGCAGACTGGCTGAAAGACAAGATGTCTTCTCCTTTGTTAAATTCTATTAATTCTAACTTGGTTGAATCTGTTGTGCCAACGAATAAAGACAGGTTCAAAGGCAAAGGGAAGAAATTCCAAAAGCCAAACCATAATCTCTGAAACCAGAATACTGTCAACAAGAAAATTTAGAAGCCCAAGGTAGTGTGTTATGTCTGCGGCAAAACTGGACATAAGGCCTATCAATGCAATCAGCGAAAAGGGTCAGTTCAAGCCAAACAGAAGTCCACAACACCGATTGCCAACATTGCTGAAACGGAGGACAATGAGATAATATGTGTAGTTAGCACCTTGGAGGCAAATCTGGTGCACAATCTGACAGAATGGATTCTGGATTATGAAACTCCAAGACATTTCTGTGCCAACAAAGAACTCATGATCGACTTGAAGATGTTGCTGATGGACAATGCGTCTACATGGGCAACTCATCTACAGCTACTGTCAAGGGTAATGGGAAGGTTTTACTTAAGTTTACTTCTGGAAAAATATTGTCTTTAAGTAATGTTTTATTTGTCCCTTCCCTTCACAGAAATTTAGTTTCTAGAACCCTTCTTGATATTCCTGGCCTAAGAATTGTGCAAGAAGGTAGTAAAGTTGTTGTCACACGAAATGAGAATTTTTTTCGGAAGGGGTATCGTAGTGGGGAATTACTTGTTCTAAATGCTGTTGCACAAGTTAATGAAATTGCTGTCAATTATGTTTATATTACTGAGTCTGTTGACTTGTGGCATGGTAGGCTTGGACATGTTCATTTCGCTTCGTTGAAAAGGCTTAGAAACATGCGACTAATTCCAAATCTGAGTACTGAAAATTGTTCTAAGTGTCCTATCAGTGTTGAAGCAAAATTTGCTACGAAACCGTTTAAATCAGTGACTACTAGAAAAACAGATTTGTTGGAACTTGTGCATTCAGATTTAACATACTTTAAGAACACAATGAGTAAGGGTGGAAAGAAATAGTATATCACTTTTGTAGACGACTACTCTAGGTATACCAAGATTTACCTTCTCAAGTCTAAAGATGAGGCTAAGGAGATGTTCCTAAAGTATAAAGTTGAAGTTGAAAACCAGCTAGATCGGAAAATCAAGAGACTTAGGTCTGACAGAGGTGGGGAATATGATATCAACTCTTTGACTGCTTTTTGTGAGAAAAATAGGATAATACATGAAACTAGTGCCCCCTACACACCTCGGCAAAATGGCGTTGCTGAACGGAAAAACCGTACTTTTAAAGACATTATGAATGCCATGTTTGTAAGTTCTAGATTATCCGATAACACGTGGGGGGAAGCTATCTTGATTGCTTGTTTTATACTTAATAGAGTTCCCCATAAAAAGTTAGATCTGACCCCATATGAGTTATGGAAAGGATATACTCCTAACCTAAATTACCTAAAAGTGTGAGGGTGCTTGGCCAAAGTTGCACTGCCTAGTCATAAACGTTCGAAAATTGGCCCCAAGACCTTGGATGTTGTTTTCACAGGTTATGCTCAAAGCAGTGCTGCATACAGATTCATGTCATTATCAGATTTCCTTATTTTTGAATATAGGGATGCTGAATTTTTGGAGCATGTTTTCCCTTTGAAAAAAAGAGGTGCCACATTTTGTGTCTAATGTCGTGTCTGAACATGTGAACTTGCCTACTTCTAGCTCTAGTGTTACAGACTTGGTAACTGAACCTAGAAGAAGCAAGAGATAGAGGACTGAATCTAGTTTTCGCCCTGACTTTATCGCTTCCTTTTTAGTAGAGGTCCTTGAAAGCTTTGACGTTGATGCATTAACCAATGAGTTTATGTCTCTGATGATCCTAAAGCCTACCAAGAGGTTATAAGGTCTATAGATGCTACTTTTTGGAAAGAAGCTATTAAGAGTGAAATAGATTCTCTTGAGTCAAACAAGACTTGGGAGTTCACCAACTTGCCTAAGGGGTGCAGAACTATAAGTAGTAAATGGATCTTCAAGAAGAAACTTAGGACGAAAAAGGTACAAAGCTAGATTAGTTATTAGAGGCTTTGACCAAAAGAAAGGAATTGATTTCTTCGATACATATTCCCCTGTGACTAAAATTGCAACAATCAGAACTTTAGTTGCTTTAGCTTCCATTCATGGTCTTATGGTGCATCAAATGGATGTTAAAACAACCTTCCTTAATGGAGACTTAGGGGAAGAGATTTAGATGTCACAACCTGAGGGGTGTGAGGTTCCCAGTCAAGAGGACAAAGTGTACAGACTGAGAAAATCTCTTTATGGTCTAAAACAAGCTCCCAAACAATGGTACAAAAAGTTTGTTGCTTCCTTAGAGAAAAATGGTTTTGCTGTTAACAACTCAAACTCTTGTGTTTATTCCAGGATGATTGGATCTTATTATGTGATCATATGCTTATGTGTGGATGATATGCTGATTTTTGGTACCAACTTGTTTGTTATTAATGAGGCTAAAAGGCTTTTGTCTTATCTCTTTAAAATGAAAGACTTAGGAGAAGCAGATGTGATCTTGGGGATTAAACTTAGCAAAACCAAGAGTGGTTTTTCCTTGCATCAGTCTCATTACATTGAGAAAATGTTGAAAAGGTTTGTATCTTTTGATGTGGTACCTGTGAGAACTCCCTATGACTCTAGCATACATCTTAAGAAGAATAGAGGACCTAGTGTGTCTCAAGTCGAATATGCAAAAATAATAAGAAGTATAATGTTCCTCATGAACTACACTCATCCTGATATTGCATATGTCGTTAGTAGATTGAGCAGGTACACTCACTACCCTGCTAAAGAACATTGGGATGCACTTCATCATTTGTTGAGATACCATACAGGTACTATAGATTGGTGTTTACATTTTTGCAAATTTCCTGCTGTACTAGAAGGTTTTTGTGATGGAAATTGGGTTGCTGATAACGATGAGGTGAGTTCTACTAGTGGCTATGTCTTTACATTGGGAGGAGGAGCTATTTCTTGGAAGTCTACAAAACAGACATGTATAGCTCGCACAAACATGCAATCTGAATTTATTGCTCTTCAGTTGGCAGGTCAAGAAGCAGAATGGCTTAAGGGTCTCCTAACAGATATACCATTGTGGGGGAAATAATCAACACCGATCTCCTTGCATTGTGATTCCCAAGCAGCAATCAAAGTTGCTCACAATAGTGTCTACAACGGGAAAAAGAGACATATCCGTATTAGACATGGTGCGATAAAGCAATTGCTGAAGCATGGTGTGATTTCCCTGGAGTATGTGAGATTTGAGAAAAACTTAGTAGACCCTATCACAAAGGGATTACCAAGAAGAGTAGCTCTCGAATCATCAAGGGGGATGGGCCTAAAGCCCTTGAAATGAAGAGGTATGGCGGATACCCATTTGTGGTCAAACAAAGCCATATTAATATTATGCTTGTACTACTTCCCATCCCTGTGGCATGTGGTAGTGCTTGTGCTATAGAGAAGCACATTAACGAATCCATAGCCTATTACGGTTGTGCTATATAAAACCACTTGATGGATTCATCATCACTCTATAAGAGGTTGAGCTAACATATGCTCTTAATAATTCCAAGCCATGATATGGTGGTCTAAGTAGAGATAGACTGATAGAATTGCCTAAGTAAGTGTGAAGGTTTGGCCGCCTTCTATAAGAGACTAGGGATGTCTCTCTAGAGCACTTATGAGACCCAAGGTATGCGCATAGGCCTAAAATCGCAAGTGTTTATCGCAGAGTGTACATGTTTTAGGGTTGATATGTGTTGAGAGGGCCATTCAAAATCGAACAAGTTCAAGGTTAAGTTCACTTGTTAGACTTATATGTTGCCTCTCTTCACTACGTATCAATTCAATCGAAAGACATTAATACTTAAGTATCCGACCCTTCTTGCCCAGGAAATCTTTCTTATTCTTCTTTTCCTTTTGTGTGCCATTAGTGGGGGACTGTTAGAGTAATGGCACTGCAAAAGGGTGTTCACTTACTCTCTCTATCTCTTTTGTTGTCCCACATGGAACTTTTAGGAATGCCTTGAAGAATTTATATATCCCACTCTGCTTGCACTTGTTGAATAACTTGAAGTCATATTTTAAGGAGGTTGAGGGGACTTGGGCAACCACACAAGCGCACGCGCCGCCGCTGCCTGCCCATCCAGTCTGGGCTAAGCGCGACGCGGGCCGCAAGCTGTGGGCTGTGGGCTTGGGCCTTACTTTATACTTGTGGAGGAATTCTCACTAGACTGATTGCGTATGAGCTGTTGTAATCCTAACGGCTAGTTGACTGAGTCTTTCTCTATCTCTGCCTTAATCACCATGATCCTCTCCCCCATTACTGCTTCAGTTACATGATTATCTCTCGTTCCTATTTTACCTCCCCCCTTTTCCTCCTATAATTATGGCTATTCAACAGCTCCATTACTTCATCAGAATACTATATAAAGAGATCTTCTGCAGCTCTAAAGGACACACAGAAAACCTACAATCTTCCTATCCTCTTCTTCTTTTCTTGGGCAACAGAGTGTCATACTCTATAGTTTCTCCGTCGAGTGCACGAGTGAGAGACTCACTGTATGAAACCTTGGGGAGCTATTTCACCTTAACGATTTGCACCTGAGTCGGGTGAATTTAGCTTTCAGGTCAGTGGTTCCATCCACAACACAGTGCACCTACCTATCATCTAAGTGGCCATTATACCGTTATTTCCAACAATATGAAAGCTGAATTCATGATGGCCGGCCGCAACCCCAAAAACTCTTCCCTAACTATACAAAATTGAACCCCTTGATGGAACCAACTACAAACGCTGGTCCCAGAAACTACCCCTCTGTTTCGAGCAACTGGAGATCGACTACGTTCTCACTACCGACCTTCCGGACGACAGCAATACAACCACTGACGTTGAACCTTCTAGTCCTGCTGTCCTGAAAACACCCTTTATACCACTTGATGATGCCACCAAAAGAAATCTTGAAAAGGACAACAAACTGGCTAGGAGTTACCTACTGAACAATATGTCCAACCCACTATTTGACCTATTTGCGAACTTCAAATCTGCCAAGGCAATATGGAACAAATTGGATGCAAAATATGGCTCAGACAACGCCGGGAAGAAAAAATATGTCTTCGGCAAGTGGCTGCGGTTCTAGATTGTGGGCGACAAACCAATCATGGAACAAGTTCACACCTACGAGAATCTGTGTGTTGAGGTTCTGGCCGAAGGAAAGAAGATGTGCGAAATTCTTGAAGCTAACTTATTGATCAAGAAGTTTCCACCATCTTCGAGTGATTACAGAAACCATCTCAAGCTCAAGAAGAAGGATATCACCTTGCAGGAACTGATCATCCACATGCGGACTGAAGAGGCAAACTGGTCAAAAGATAAGATGTCTTTTCTTTCGATAAATTTTGTTAATTCTAACTTGGTTGAATCTACTGTGCCAATGAACAAAGACAGGTTCAAAGGCAAAGGGAAGCAATTCCAGAAGCCAAATCTCAGAAACCAGAATGCTGCCAACAAGAAAATACAGAAGCCTAAGGTAGTGTGTTATGTGTGCGGCAAACTCAGACATAAGGCCTATCAATGCAATCAGCAAAAAGGATCAGGTCAAGCCAAACAGAAGTCCTCAACACCTATTGCCAACATTGCTGAAATCGAGAACAGTGAGATAATATGTGCAGTCACCACCTTGGAGGCGAATCTGGTGCACAACCTGGCAGAATGGATTCTGGACTCTGGACCTTCAAGACACTTCTGTGCCAACAAAGAACTCATGATCGATTTTGAAGAAGTTGTTGATGGACAATGTGTCTACATGGGCAACTCATCTACAGCTGCTGTCAAGGGTAAATGGAAGGTTCTAATTAAGTTTACTTCTAGAAAACTGTTGTCTTTAAGTAATGTCCTGTTTGTCCCTTCCCTTCGTAGAAATTTAGTTTCTAGTACCATTCTTGATATTGTTGGACTGAAAATTGTGCAAGAAGCTAGTAAAGTTGTTATCATGCAAAATGGAGACTTTGTTGGGAAAGGGGTATCGTAGTGGGGGATTACTTGTTCTAAATGCTGCTGCACAAGTTAATGAAACTGCTGCCAATTCTGTTTATATTGCTGAGTCTATTGACTTGTGGCATGGTAGGCTTGGACATGTTAATTTTGCTTCATTGAAAAAGCATAGAAACATGCGACTAATTCCAAATGTGAGTACTAAAAATTGTTCTAAGTGTCCTGTCTGTGTTGAAGCAAAATTTGCCAAGAAACCGTTTAAGTCAGTAACTACCAGAAAAGCGGATTTGTTGGAACTTGTGCATTTAGATTTGCAGACTTTAAGAACACAATGAGTAAGGGTGGAAAGAAATGGTATATCACCTTTGTAGACGACTACTCTATGTATATCTATGTTTACCTTGTCAAGTCTAAAGATGAGGCTGAGGAAATGTTCCTAAAGTATAAAGTTGAAGTTGAAAACTAGATAGATCGGAAAATCAACAGACTTAGGTGTGATAGAGGTAGGGAATATGATACCAACTCTTTCACTGCTTTTTGTGGAAAAAAAAATGGGATAATACATGAAACTAGTGCCTCCTACACGCCTCAACAAAATGGTGTTGCTGAATGGAAAACCGTACCCTTAAAGATATGATGAATGCCATACTTGTAAGTTCTGGCTTATCTGATAACATATGGGGGGAGGTTGTCTTGACTGCTTGTGTTATACTCAATAGAGTTCCCCATAAGAAGTTAGATCTGACCTTATATGAGTTATGGAAAGGATATCTTCCTAACCTGAATTATCTAAAAGTGTGGGGGTGTTTGGCCAAAGTTGCACTACCTAGTCATAAACATTCGAACATTGGCCCCAAGACTTCTAATGTTGTTTTCATTGCTTATGCTCAAAACAGTGCTACATATAGATTTATGTCATTATATGATTTTTCTATTTCTGAATATAAAGATGCTGAATTTCTCCAACATGTTTTCCCTTTGAAAAAGGATATGCCTCATGTTGTGTCTAATGTTGCGCCTGAACATGTGAACTTGCCTGCTTCTGGCTCTAGTGTTAGAGACTTGGTAACTGAACCTAGAAGAAGAAAAAGACTGAGGACTGAAGCTAGTTTTGGTCCTGACCTTATCACTTCCTTTTTAGTAGAAGTCCTTGAGAGCTTTGATGTAGATGCATTAGCCGATAAGTTTATGTCTCTTTTCTTACTTGAGGATGATCCTAAAACCTACCAAGAGGCTATGAGATCTATAGATGCTACTTTTTGAAAAGAAGCTATTAAGAATGAAATAGATTCCCTTGAGTCAAACAAAACTTGGGAGCTGATCGACTTACCTAAGGGGTGTAGACCTGTCAGTAGTAAATGGATCTTCAAGAAGAAACTTAGGACAGATGGCTTTATTGACAGGTACAAAGCTAGATTAGTTATTATAGAGGCTTTGACCAAAAGAAAGAAATTGATTTCTTTGATACATATTCTCCTGTGACAAAAATTGCCACAATCAGAACTCTAGTTGCTTTAGCTGCCCTTCATGATCTTCTGGTGCATCAGATGGATGTTAAAACAACTTTTCTCTATGGTGCCTTAGAGGAAGAGATTTATATGTCACAACCTGAGGGGTGTGAGGTTCACGGTTAGGAGAACAAAGTATGCAAATTGAGAAAATCCCTTTATGGTCTAAAGCAAGCTCCCAAACAGTGGTACGAAAAATTTGTTAGCTCTTTAGAGAAAAATGGCTTTGTTGTTAACAACTAAGATTCTTGTGATTATTCCAAGATGATTGGATCTGATTATGTGATCATATGCTTATATATGGATGATATGCTGATTTTTGGTACCAACTTGTCTATTATTAATAAGGCTAAAAGACTTTTGTCTTCTGTCTTTGAAATGAAAGATTTAGGAGAAGCAGATGTGATCTTGGGGATTAAACTTAGAGAAACCATGAGTGGCTTTTCCTTGTGTCAATCTCATTACATTGAGAAAATGTTGAAAATATTTAATTCTTTTGATGTGGTACTTGTGAGAACTCCCTATGACTCTAGCATGCATCTTAAGAAGAACAAAGGACCTAGTGTGTCTCAAATTGAATATACAAAAATAATAGGTAGTGTGATGTTTCTCATGAACTACATTCATCCTGATATAGTACATGCTATTAGTAGACTAAGTAGGTACACTCATAACCCTGCTAAAGAACATTGGGATGCACTTAATCATTTGTTGAGAAACCTTAGAGGTGCTATGGATTGGTGTTTACATTTTTGTAAATTTCCTACTGTACTAGAAGGGTTTTGTGATGCAAATTGGGTTGCTGATAACGATGAAGTAAGTTCTACTAGTGGCTATGTTTTTACATTGAGATGAGGAACTGTTTCATAGAAGTCTGCAAAACAAACATGTATAGCTCGCTCAACCATGGAATTTGAGTTTATTGCTCTTGAGTTGGTAGGTTAAGAAGTAGAATGGCTTAAGGGTCTCATGACAGACATACCATTGGGAGGGAAACAATCAACACCTATCTCCTTGCATTGTGATTCGCAAGCAGCAATCGGAGTTGCACACAACAATGTCTATAATGGAAAAAAGAGACATATCTGTATTAGACATGGTGCGGTAAAGCAATTGCTGAAGCGTGGTGTTATCTCCTTGGAGTATGTGAGATCTAAGAAAAACTTGGCAGACCCTCTCACAAAGGGATTGCCAAGAAGAGTAGTTCTTGAATCATCGAGGAGGATGGGGGTGAAGCCCATGGAATGAAGAGGTAAGGTGGATACCCATTTGTGGTCAAAAGGAGCCACACTAATCTTCTAATTGCACTACTTCCCATCCCTATGGCATGTGGTAGTGCTTGTACTATAGAGAAGCACATTAATGAATCCATAGCCAATTATGTTGGTGCTATAGAGAAGCACTTGATAGATTCATCATCATTCTATAAGAGGTTGAGCTAACCTATGCTCTTAATAATTCCAAGCCATAATATGGTGGTTTAAGAGTAGATAGACTCATGTAATTACCTAAGTAAGTGTGAAGGTCTGGTTGCTTTCTATAAGAGACTAGGGTTGTCTCTCTAGAGCACTTATGAGACCTGAGTTATGCGCATGGGCCTTAAAAATGCAAGTGGTTATTGCGAAGTATACATCTTTTAGGGATGATATGTGTCGAGAGGGCCCCATCCAAAGTTTAACAAATTCAAGACTAACTTCACTTGTCAGGCTTAGTTGTTGCCTCTCTTCACTACGTATCAATTCAATCGAAAGACATTGATATTTAAGTTTCCGACCCTCTTTGCCCAGGAAATCTTTCTCATTCCTCCTTTCTTTTTGTGTGCCATTATTGAGGGATTGTTGGAGTAATGGCACCCCAAAATGGTGTTCACTTACTCTCTCTATCTTTTCGTTTTGTTGTCCCATATGGATTTTTTAGGGGATGTTTTGAAGGGTTTATATATCCCACTCTCCTTGTGCTTATTGAATAATTTGAAGCCATGTTTTAAGGGGGTTGAGGGTGTCTTGGGCTACCATGCACAAGGCCGTCGCTCGCCCTTCCGGTCCAGGCGGAGCGTGGCGCGGCCCATGGGCTGTGGGCCTTATTGCTCATATTTTTGGAGGATTTTTCTTTGGACAGTTTGCGTATAAGCTGTCGTAAACCTACGATTTAATTTCCAAGCTTGACTGAGTATTCCTCCATTAACTCTTCAGTTACCATAATCATCTCATATTCCCTGATTTTCTGCCCCTATTTTATGCCCCTCTTTATTGCTGTTTAACAGCTCTTTTCCTCCATCAGGCTATTATAAAAGGAGCCTTTCTGCAGCTCTGGAAGATACATAGAAAAACACAAGCCTTCTCTCCTCTTCTCTTCCTTTCTTTCTTCCTGGGCAAAAGATAGATATACTCAATAGTCTCTCCCTCGAGTGCACGAGTGAGAAGCATTCTGTGTTAAACCTTGGGGAGTTTTTTCGCCTTAACGATTTGCACCTAAGTCGGGTGAATTTACCTTTTAGGTCAGTAGTTTCATCCACAACACAATTCATCTCTCTATCTTCTCAGCAGCCATTACATTATTTATTCCAACAGACATCAAGTTTCTGCCGAAGGTTGTTTAAGGGTTGTACTTTTTGAAGTATCCTCCACTACAGACCCCTGGTCTTGGAGTATTTATTTAGGTGTGGGACCAACTCCCACCATCTATTTTTCTCTTGTCATCCTTCTTTGGTAGCATTCTTTCTTAGGGTCCCTATGAACAATGCCAAATATCTTAGTATCCTTCTTTGGACTATGTAAGTGAGTGATGTCTGCCAATATGACCTGCAAAAAACTCAATAAGGAGGAAAGTGATGTTTCCTCCTTAAAGAGCCTTCGATGCTTAAGTAAGAAAGTGCATTTAGAATAGAGGAAAGCTTAGGCAAGACGAAACAACTGGCTTCTTAAATTGCTTACCTTTGACATTGATTCTAGCATTGGTTATATAAGCGTTGGGAGAAGAACTATTGAAGATTTCATATTAGAATTATAGTCCTAATGGGATCATATTTCCTTCTTTAATACTTTTATCTCATAGATTTTTGCTCTTTCTAAAAAAATTGAATAAAACGATTCAAAATGAAAATGGATCAAATTTAATATTCTCAAATTAATATTTTTAAGACAACATTAGCAAAATACTAATGAAATAACAAACCCATTAAAATATTAAGATAACATTAAAAAAATATACACCCCTCCAAATATTTAAGAATGATTTTTATAGGTCGCACACCATATGTTAAATAGAAGAAGATAAGAAATTCTTCAAAATATTTAAAAATATTTCAAGAGGAATTGAAAATCAATGTATCAGTGAGAAGCTGTAAGGGATTGCAAGGATTTGTGAGAAGATACAAGAAGTCATAAAGAGTTGTAAGGAGATATAAGAAGTTGTAAGTAATAAGCTTATCGCTCTTTATCGTTAAAAAGAACAGGACTTATTGTATAATGTGTACTCCAAAAATATATCTTTGTTGCCATTAAGTCTAGTTGATACATTAGAGAAATAGGAATCAACCTCTCTATGGGCAGTCATGTCCGTTGAAGTAAGATTATCTACATCTGAACCTCCTTAAACTCGTAAAAATTAAAACCTACATTGAAAGTTGTTGGGAGGACGGTACATTGGACCTACAAGGTCAATATTCATGCCATGTCAGAAGACTAAGTCTTGATGAGATACCATTATTAAATATTTTTCATAGAAAAGTCCTAAGATTGGGCATTGTGTCCAGATTTTTATATAAAACGCAACTACGTATCTACAATAAATCTTCAATACAGTGTGTGTATCTACATACAAACGCTATATACATATCTATGTAACAAAATCACCGTTCAAGTATTGTTCTAATTCATATTTCATTCATTTTCTAAGAAAATTATGAAATCTCAAATCTTTGCATCAAGCTGGACTTCGATAGGCTAAAGTTGCCACACCAAATATATTTCCTTTCCATCTCCCAAATTTCACTTCATTTCCTTCCTAACAATTATAATCCAATCATTAATTCTAAGTATTTCATCATAAAAATAGGAGGTTTTACTGATAAAAATTAAAATAAACCAATTATAATATGTCAATATATGTTTTTAATAGAAATATCAGTATACTTTTACAATAAAAGAAATTCACTGTTTCATTTTTTTTTTCATAGGAGCGGCAAAAGATAATGTAATACGCATCGTAATATAGGGAACAATCAAACCTAAGATCTAACATACTCAAGACTTTAATCTTTATGACTAGACTAAGACCTCATTCGTTACCGTTTCATTAATTTGATCTAAAAGAGCTACGATCTCATAAAATGCTTTCATGAAATCAGCTCCGATATGAATGCCTTATAAATTCTTACAGACAGTTATTGTTACAATTATCAGAAAGAAGCGAAATTATGAATTAGAGTGGCAATGAGTGTGCTCACGTGGGCATGTGTGGCAAGATAGCTCAATTACCTAAGATCCAGCCAGCTACCCTGCCTTTTTAATTGAGCATAGTTGTACGAGTAATTCTGCCAATCATACTACAGCTTGGAAACTTAGCATTTCGAAATGCCAATGCGTGTACTTGTACTGATCTAGTTTTGATATTTGAGCTGTGCTTTCATCTATGGAACCAGCCAACCTGACCTCGAAATCTAAGATCCATCCACCTGCCCAGCATTCAAGCATTTAATACTCAAACAATGGAAATCATAGAAGCTACTTTTTTTCTTATTATTATTACTGATATTTTAATGGATAATATGGCTTTTTTCAAAAATTATAAAGAGAAAATTATAAGCAATATTTTTGTAAGTGGTGGAATTTGAATTCATAATATTTCACTTGAAAGGTAGATATCTCACTGTTCGGCTAAGAGTATTTTTACCAACTTCTTTTTTACTATTGATCGGCTTTTAAAGAAGTGATAAAGATAATAATACAGTATTAACTTAGATTAATAATATACAAAAAAATAACAATGCTTTGAATGTGTCCAGTATAAAACATAATGATTTGCTTAGCAGCTGATTTTTTAAGGTTTATATAGATATATATGTCAATATATTATTATATTTATAAATACTTTAAGAAACGAACAATAGTAAAAAAGAAGTGGGTAAAAATA
>JACYFF010010365.1:35034595-35092456 GCA_017589665.1 Selenicereus undatus | reverse complement strand
ATATATATATAAGAATGACAAGGGAAGGATTTTTTTTTTTTGAAAAATCATTTTTGACTTCTCAAAAGGAAAATGGTTTTCTTCTAGAAAACGAAGAGAGTTGATTTGCTTGTCACATGGTAGTGGTATCAGTTGCCCTCTATTTCCTTTCTAGTACACGTTCATCCCTTTCCATGAATATTTTGAGGTCGGGTTGCACTTTTCAAGAATATAAGATTGTTTAGAAAAGATACGTTTATGAAGTGAAAAGTTTTTTTAGGAAGCTATTTCTTTCCCACCAAACTCACCCTTAGCAAAAGCTTTTTCCTTTTCTTTTTGAGGTTTAATTTGATTTAAAAGTTGATACATCATGTACTAGACATGGAAAATTTGTGGAATTGGATTTTTTAATAAAATGAGTGCTCATTGGAAGTGTAAAATCACGGGTGCTGTATGCAATATCTCTTACATATATACAACATTACATGTATAATATGTCATTCATTAATGAGATAAATTTATTAGGAGATTTTCATATAAATGGACTTGAAATACATATTTCTCAATTTTATACAATTGACAACATATTGCACCTGTATATTAATAGTCTGTTGATTTATTCCTTAAGTCTAATCCATTAATTAAAACCATTAAAAGCACACAATTCCCTGTCTTGTTTAATAAAAACCTTTGTCATCTCTATTACAAAGCAAAAAGAAAGAAAGCTGTCATGGATCAACACTTTACATTGAAACGGATTCTATTTAACATTTACTCCACATCACGCCATGCTCTCAAATCTCCATATCACGCATTCCATTACTTTTCCAAAGAGAAATCTCAAATATCGCATCCGTTTTAATTGCCCCCAAAAACCATGCACTAGCATTGGTGTGCTACATTACACATTGCTCCACCATTACTCCCCATCCATCATCACCGTCTAAATAGGCCACAAATCTTGGCACACGGTATTTGCCTTGTGCCAGAAAATGGACCCATCCCTCATAGTCCACCACCCCATCACGACTACGGTTCCCACAAAGCCCCACCAGCTGCCTGGATCGGCAGAGCCCACCCCTCGGTCAGCCAACCAGGCGGACTGCTGGGGGGACGACCCCCTGCCTCAGGTCCCAGGAGCCAAGCTCCGACTGATGTGCAGTTATGGGGGTCACATAATCCCCCGGCCCCACGACAAGTCCCTTTGCTACATGGGAGGCGAGACTCGAATGGTTACAGTCGACAGAAGTTCCCGTCTCTCGGACCTTTGCACCCGCCTCTCCCGTTCTCTGCTAAACGGGAGGCGGTTGATCACCCTCAAGTACCAGCTCCCCAATGAGGACCTAGACTCACTCATCTCGCTGGCCACCGATGAAGACCTAGAGAACATGGTAGAGGAGTATGACAGACTCATGGCCAAGCCCATGGGTGGTGGAAGGCTCAGGTTGTTCCTATTCTTGGCTAAGCCCAACACCGCGAAACCCATGGGAGTGTTGCTTGATGATGCCAAGTCCGAAACATGGTTCGTGGATGCTCTCAATGGAGCCGATATATTGAATATAAATAGAGGGTTGTCTGATTCAGCCGCCATCGATGATCTGCTGAGTCTTGATAGCGGTGTTAGTGAGCCTAACAGCACTCATCAGGCTCATGTTCAGGTTCCTCCTCCTGTGTTTTCTGAATCTGATGCTCTTGAACAACCCAAAATTGCTCCACAACAGGTGACCTCCTTTGGTTAATTCTGTCGTTTATCTATTATTATATGTAGTTTTTTTTTTCTTTCATGCAAATTCGCCGTAAAAGAAAGATATTATAATTTAGAGGAAGCTAGAGAGAAATCAAACCTATCGTCCAGTTTAATTTAGAGGGATATCAATTTTAATTAGGATCCGCCCATTATGTAGTGGGTTAAGGTCGACTATTTCTTCTGAATAAACAAATCAAACTGGATCGGGTCAACTTTCTTTTGAACTATTTTAAAATGAAGTGTGCATAAAAAACCCTCAAATAATAATCATCATTACTCATAGATTATTGGTAATAAGTATTAACCAAAGTTATCAAACATAAAAAATAAATTAAGACAACAGGTCAGTTGGCAAATGTATTGATCATCACTGCAAATGAAGTGTTTGGACGAGAAGAGGGTGTCCCCCGCGTACATTCGTGTTATCAAGGATATGTACGAGGGAGGGCGGACGAGTGTTAGGACTCCAGGAGGGGTCACCGATGACTTTGCGGTTAGTTTGGGCCTGCATCAGGGCTCCGCCTCAAGCCCGTTCCTCTTCGCATTAGTTTTGGATGAACTCACTAGAGGAATCCAGGACGAAGTGCCTTGGTGCATGGTTTTTGCCGATGACATCGTTCTTATCGATGTGACCAGGCAGGGAGTGAATGACAGGTTAGAGAGCTGGAGGCATACATTGGAGGTTAGGGGCTTTCGGTTGAGTAGATCGAAAACAGAATACTTCCACTGTTGTTTCAGCGGAAGGATAGAAGAGGGCGGAGAAATTGTACTGGATGGGAGGGCAATACCGAAGGTCGCTAATTTTAAATATCTAGGCTCAATCATCCAGCAGAATGGGGACATTGATGAGGATATTAGCCACCGGATTAAAGCGGGTTAGCAAAAGTGAAAATCAGCGTTAGGGGTGCTGTGTGAGAAAAGAGTGCTAATGGGATTGAAAGGCAAAGTCTATCGGATGGTAGTTAGACCGGCTGTTCTTTATGGATCGGAGTGCTGGCCTTTGAAAATGTCGCAGGCACAAAGGTTGATGGTAGCTGAGATGAGAATGGTCAGGTGGATGTGTGGCTTTACGAAATTGGACAGAATAAGGAATGGAGTCATCAGGGGCTTAGCCCAAGTGGCCCCATAGAGGTGAAGATGAGGGAATCGAGGCTCAGATGGTTCCGCCACGTGAAGAGGAGAAGTGCGGCCACCCTCGTGCGTAGGTGTGAGATGATCAACCCCCCAATGGCAAGAGAAGGAGGGGTAGATCGAAGAAGAGCCTAGTAGAAGTGGTCAGGGAGGACCTGAGAGTTGTCGGTCTGACGGAGGACATGGCTCAGGATAGGAGGCTGTGGCGGGCCAGGATTAGGGTCGTTGAGTGTAGGGGGTCGGCGTCTTAGGTGGTTGTAGCTTCTACCGCGCGGGCGGGTAGGGTTTTTGGTGTGCTTGTCTGCAGGTCGTGCTTTTCTGGGTTGTGACGGCATCATGTGCCTATGACTTCTTGAGGTATGTCTCCGTTCTCCCTTTATTTGCTCTCCGGTACCTTTTCTCTTCCTCTTCCTCTTACTCCGTAAATGGTTTTTGCATTGGTTTTCTCTATAAACCTTTTCACAAAACGGTTTTTTGTGGGTCTTATGGAATCAACCTCTCTATTGGTAAAAATACCGGTAGAGGTAAGGTTGCCTACAGCTGGATCTCTCCAGACCCCGCGAAAGCGGGACCCACACTGGAAGTTTGTTGTATCAATGTGTCGACTAATCTCGGCTTGTTAACATGCTCTAAACAAGCCTATTTATTATTGTGCCGAATCTTTATCAAACCCTATTTCAAATAGGATGAACAGCTCAACCGAATGAAAACACAACGTGTGATGCGTCCCTCAATTTTAATTGATTACTCGACCAAATCATCACTGGCTTGTTATTAATTCTATATAATTAAGAGGAGGAAGTACGACGTTATGGTCATTAATTCATTATCAGACATTTTTTCCCCTGCTTTATTAGGCTGAGAAAGAAGTGGGGCTGCCTCTAAATTTTTTTTTTGGGGGCGCAAAGTTGCAAATGTCACATTATTTAGGGTAATTTGACCTGCAGGAAATCACTTCTGACAAGAATTGTATTTGGTAGATTGTTGTTGCTATTTAATTTGTCTCGAATTCATTTTTAATTTTTTTTTTGAGGATTTAAAACATCAAAATTAATAATGTGTAATTCAATTTGTCAAGAAATTACAACTGTCAACTAATTTTACTGATAAAATTTTTGGAAGTTACTACTAAAAATTTGCATTCGAATCCAACTTAAATCGACCTTTGTACCTTATTTGCACGAAAAATTAATATATTATGATCCAGAATCTCAGCCCTAACTACTAGGTTAATATCTATTGCTGGTGAGTACAACAAGAAGATCGTAGTGGAAGACCAATACAGCTTAAGCCCAATCTCTAGTAAATATAAAGGGTTGACTTTAAAAAAAAATTATTAGCTAACATGCACAATCAGTTGTGGCTCTGTCTGATGATAAATATATTATATATGTTAGATCATTCTAATCCTAAGAGTATATGTTTTAGAGATTTAGTTCATCTTTTTTTTTCAAAAAAAAAATAAAAAATCTAGTTCATGTATCCCTGTATTGATCTTAGTAGAATCTCAAACTCCTCGTTTTACAATAACTAGTTGTCCGTGTGGGACTACAATTAATTAGTAAAAGGGTTAATTCTTTAATTTGATCCTTAGTAATGTTTGAAATCTTATTTTATGTCATCCTATGGAAAAGATGAATTTGTTTTTCTATTAAATTACCAATGCCGGCTATCTATTCTAGTCAATATTGAACTCTATTATATGTCGAATATATGATCTTGTATTTACCGTTAAATACGTAACACAAATATAAAGATGTAATAGAATAATAGCGACTCATTAACTCTTATCTAAGTAATTTTATTAGACTTTTATCAAATAAGAGTCAAATAGCTATGGCACAATTATAATAAAACATTATAGATCATAAAGAGCACGGTAGGATATGGAAAGCACGGTAGCTATATTAATGTTCATTACACGCATTAGGGTCTTACCCATATCACATTGCACGAATCATGACCACAAAACACTACTAAAGTTAATTTTACCAAACACTATCTATTCATAATTTAGCATTTTAACATGATCAAAATACTATCGAGTGAGGTATTAGTATTAACTTTTTTTATACTAGTTGATGCTCATATTAGCGTTGGTTGTTCTTAACTTGTCGTCAATATTCCCATAATCTTAACATATCATTTCTTTGTTTTTTGGTTCAATCATAGGAGAAACAATCCATACGGCATGTAATGCCAGACTCACCAATGATGGAGACCACCACGTCATCCTCTGACTCATCCACGTCATCCCCTTCGATGGCCCACCTACCACCCATCCGTGTCAAAGTAGACGAGGGTGGCGAGGCCACTAGACCGCCGGAAGAAATGAAAGGAGGAGCATTGGAAGAACAATTCTTTTCTCAACTAAGAGTGACTCCTCCACTTCCAACAGCCATTTCGACACCAACTACTGCAGTCACTAATGAAAGATCTGATCCTGCTGCACCTGCGCTGTCAAGGAAGCCACCTTTGCCTCTACCATTGCAGCCTATGCATCAAACGAGTGGTGGATTCAATTTGCTGCCTCCTGATTTTAGGCACGCTGGTAACTTTGATTTGCCGTCTCCTGACTCAGTTAAAAGGTGACAAGATACTACTATTATTTCGTTGAATTGGGTGGCCCCCCCCCCCCCCCCCCTCCCCGGATCACATTTGTGAGATAGACATATATTAAATGTAGGCTTGATGTTCTATATACTGTTATAAGTCATATAAGCACACATTGAAATTCGCCTATAGGACAAATACACTAAGGCAAAAAGTATCACCTGGCTTATGAGAGTAAATGCTGCTAAGAGTATGATATAAAACCTAAATCACCCCTACCCATATCTAAAATAATGCCACATGAAAAAAAATCTAAATCTGAATCATCCCAAGCAAACTCCACCACCCATAAATTTGTTGGTCAAGCCAAATTTTACATGAGCCTATTAGATAAACTGAAAATAGATATAACTACGCTGCATGAACTAAACCATCCAAAGCTAGTTCTATTCTACTTCAAAATTTATCAAATCTAACACAATCCGAACTGGAACTGAACGAACAATTTGCTAGGCTTACAGAAAAATAGCCGTGTCTTAAATGGTAATGCATGACTGCTCTAGTTCTCTTAAAAGGAACAGAAATCTATAGTTCATGTTTTATTATAGTTGATATTGACAATGTCAATCAAATTTGGAACTGTTATTGGTCCTCAAATCAACTTCGAACTTTGCAGTGACAGCAGCATAGCTTCCACAGCATTTCTCTCGAAAGTGGCAGCTTCTCAAGACCAAGGTGCTCAACTCCCAGCTGCCAAACCCGACATTGACCTCAAAACAGAGTCCCCTGTTCCTACTACACAAAATCAAGCAACCATACTACAACCAACTCAAGACCCCAACACCTACATGTATCAATACCCTCCTCCAAACCATCAACAAGACCCTCAAAACCAACAAACTCAGTTCATCCAACCACCAAACATGCAATACATTCCAGCCCACACCCCGATCCAATCTTATTACCACCCTGTCTACCCAACCGAGCAACCAATCCACCCCCACCAGCAGTCCCCTATGTACTTGCTCCCCGTCACCCAAACAGAAGCTTATAACTTAGCTTCTGTTAAAGCTACAGAATCCACAGCTGTGCCTACTTCACCTGCTCCTCAAGCACCAACCCCGGTTTACCCCACTAACACTGGAGGGCTCATCCAGGGTGCACAAAATTCTGGCCAGTTTGAACAACAGTATGTCCGGTATAGTACAGCAGCTTGGCCAGTGGCAGTCAGCGCTGCTCACTACGGTAATTACGATTATGGTCATGATCATCAGCAACAGCAGCAACAGCATGTATACTATACAGGGAAAATGGTGGCTCCTCGTGCCATTCCTGTAGTTGGTTCTCAGTACCAAAGTATAAGTCCAGCACAAGCTGCTATGATAGCAGAGGCTTCCATGCAGTTGCCTACCACAGACTGCAATCAGCAACCTCCCAGAGTATCGTGACAATAACAGCTGTTTCAAAGTTTCCTACGTGTTAGTAGGGTTTTATGCTTCTTGAGTGCTTTGAGCCTTTGATGTACACCGCATTTGTGTAAGAGCATATAATAAATTATCTGGTTTGTTTATTGTCTAGTATGCGATTTGTAATGATATTGTAAACACTAATTTATGAAGCAATGTTTTAGCTAGCAATACTTTTCCTTTGTTGATAGCAGCAATACATTAGACTTTGGTCTATAGAACTAGGTAGCTAAAGCAATGTTCTAGGAAGCCATTCAACATTATAAAGTGAAGGGAAAGGGATACCATAGTCTGGGGTCTATGGACCCAAGAGTGGGGTATAATTTGCACTTTGGTTGATTTGCTTCTCGATCCCTTTTTTGTTCGAAGGTTCCTCATCGCCAAGCACTAAGAGGGGCAAGCCTAAATCTCCGCCCCACAAGAATTGCTTTCTTGCAGGGCAAAAGTAAGCAGCCACGTCAGGTGAAGCATTCAGAACCAGTAGGCCATAGACTTCTTTCTTGCCACCTCAAATTGAGTATGATTCTAGAAACATTAGACAAGCAAAATTTGCAATGGATTTGTTCAAGAACCATCTCAACCAAAAGTTTAAGCTAATTGTTGAAGGCACCAGATTAGGTTTATACTCTAACACGCCCTCTCATGTGAATACTCTTTTGGCTTGAAGCGTGGATGCCGCAAAGGCTCCTCCGTACCCTGCCCAATAAATATGGGGACTTCTGAGATTCAAACTCGGGATCTCCCACCGAAGAAGGCTCTAATACCATGTTCAAGAAACAAGTCAACCAAAAGCTTTTGGTTGACTTGGTTCTTGAACAAGGTTAGCTGTTAAGCCAACTATACTACAGTAGACAATGATTGAAAATTTGTAGGAGAATGAATATTGTGTAAGTTTTACTCTGTATTCATCAAGTACATGCAAACTAACTCTACGGCATTTATCATACTTATTGTCAACCAACTTTATTTGAGGACGGTTGGTCCTCCTACATCAGCCTATATACAATCTATTTACCGATGCAATATAGCAAACCACGATTGCGCACATCACTACGTAATACGACCTACTAGCTTATGCAGCATACCAAACCACAGCTGATAACAGCCTAGCTGAAAATCTGATAACCGAATGATGAACTCTGCATCAAATTTCAGCCACAGAGAAGAGGGGAAGAGCTGAAAATGGTTAAAAACTCTAAATATGAATTACTCAAACACAATTTTACTTCTTTCACTGAGAAGAGGGGAATAGTATATGCCAATGCAAGCCAACTGACACAGAAAAATACACGATTTTACAGACCATGCAACAGTGGCACACCACTCAATCTTGCATAGATAGGCACAACACAAAAGTGCAAGTCCCTTCTTTCCTTTTACTTCTCCTGCGAGGTATCCTGTGCTTTTTTGGTTTCTTCTAGTATGTCATGATACTGAACAAGTCAGTTGATTGGAAAGAAGCAGACAACATGGACAGCAGCATACAGAAGTGACATTGTACCTGCTGTGGGGTCAGGATGGGCTGAGGGGTTAGTTGGTATTTCTCCATAATACAGAAGAGAAACATGCCTAGTGCTCAAAAGGAGGGGCATGTTCACATGCACAAGAAAATTGGTGGAGCACTTACCATTTGAATTGTTTGATCATATCTTTGCGGATTCGACTACAGAAATCTTGCACAGTTCTCTTGGATGAGAGGATGACAGGGTCATTATAATCTGGATTGATCACCTTTGGCTTTGTGTAAATACGACTTAGCTTCAGGTAATCCCAAATCTTCTTAGATAGACCATCATTATTCCATTCTAAATGAGCACTGCAACATTATTTCAACAAAAAAATGAGGACAGGTTTTAACAGGTCTTAGCAGGTTGTCCTGTAATCAAATCTTCAACAATATTTTACAACTGGTTATTTTTTTTTGGGGGGGGGGGGTGGGTTGGGAAGGGGGTTCTTTAGGGGAAGAACTCTAAAAGTTGTTCTCACACAAAAAAGATCTAGACTGCCCAGTACAGACAGAGCAGTGAACATCTCATTCTAGTGAAAGCATAATGTGAGGATGATGATGTTGGAAAACCTCAAACCAGCTAACAAGTTAGTTATGGATCAGCTGGGAGTTAGTTATGCTGACATCATTAGTTTGTTAGAAAATAGATTCCCTGAACAGCTTGTATATATAAAGGCTGAATGTGACTGATGCAATGGTTTGTTGATTCATTTTCTAAAATGCTTGAATAAAGAATGCACAGTTTCTCCTCTCATTTTTCTCCGGTGCAGAGAACACCTCCCTTCAATTGAGGAATGACAAATTCTGATTTCACTCTCAGAATTTGACATGGTATCAGAGCAAGCTCGATCTTGATTCAGAGTTCTGGAAATCACTCAAGTTTGATTCCCTGCCTTCTAACTTGTTTTTCGTTTGTTATTTATCTTGGCTGTTTTTCTTCGAATCTTGGATCTTATCTTTTCCGATCCTTCAATCGCGTGATTGATTCGTTGGACTTTGATCTTTCTTGAGAAGAATCTTGCTCATTTTCTGTGTGAAATGGCTGAGAATTCAGAGAATCGTACTGTACAGATAGAAAATTGCATACCACATTTAGAGAATCGTATACCATTGAGCAATTACAATCTTGATCCGGGACATGTTCTACATCTTCATCATTCTGATAACCCTTAATGTAGTACGTCTAGTGATCCTCTTACTGGTAACAATTATGCTCAATGGAAGAGGTCTTGTGAAGTATCTTTGACTACCAAAAATAAGATGTCATTTCTAACTGGAGAATATCCTAAACCTGAAAGTAATTCGCCATTGCTTCCTCTTTTGGGAGAGATGTAACAGCATGGTGATTTCTTGGTTGTTACATTATGTGGATAAAGAAATTGCTGCAAGCATCATCTGTCCTACTGCCTCACAAATCTGGAAAGATTTGTCACAGAGGTTTAGTTTTAATCAAGGCACTAAGATCTACCACTTACAAAAAGAAATGAGCAATCTATCACAGGGCAATCTTTTTGTTTCTGCATACTTTACTAAGTGTAAACAACTTTGGGATGAATATATTGTGTTGGTTACACCATGCCCTTGTGAATCTACTGGTTCTGCTATGAAGTTAATAGAGAGGCAACAACTCATGCAGTTTCTGATGGGGTTGAATGAGAGTTATCAAGTAGTAAGAAGTAATATTCTCATGCTCAGTCCATTGCCCTCTATAAGCCAAGCCAGTAGCATAGTCCTTCAAGAAGAGCGACAGAGAGAAATGAAGAGTTTAATTGTCAGCAGACTGAGATTGAATCATTAGCATTTCTTTCCCAACAGAGACAACTCACCACCCATGGTCTTTTTCATCCAGTTATCCGTCACAAGATGCTCATCATGGTTCACAAGCTCCTATGCAATATCACAGAGTCCCAGGTAGAAGAAAACCCAGTGCACAATGCAATTATTGTAGAAGGCCAGGTCATACAATTGATAAGTGCTATAAACTGCAAAGGCTGAGAGGACAAAATTACAAAGGAAAAGGACTAGTGGCTTCAGTGCAACATGCAAATTCAGGAACACAATTCAATGATCTTGGCTCAGATCATCCCACTGGGCAGCATGAGTCAGCTGGACATCATACCTTGACATTAGAACAATATGAGCAGTTGCTTGCTTTACTAAGCAAACAAAATATGCAAGTCACACCAAATGTGGAAGCTTCTCATTCTGGATATCTGGCTGGTAAATCATTTTGCTTACTTACTGCCAAAGCTGAGTTGGATAATAGACAATGGAGCAACTGACCACCTTACACCACATCTTCATTTGCTCCAATCATATACACCTATGACAAATGATTACTTCATAACAATGCCAAATGGAAGACAGGTGCAGGTTAAGCATATTGGAACTACTACCTTCAATGCTGAGATTACATTGCAAAATGTAGTCCATGTGCCAGATTTTCAATTCAATCTCCTTTTAGCGAGTAGATTAGCTAAACATTTGTCTTCTAGTGTGGTTTTCACACCAAATTCGTGTTATATTTTGGACCATTCGAAGAACATGCAAGTGGTTCAAAGAACAGGGAGGATTATATCTAGTGAATTCAGCACCTAAAGCATCTTCAACTTCTCTTCAACAACAGAATTTGAGGCCAATCTGTCGGTCAGTATCAGAATTATGGCATTGCAGGCTTGGTCATCCCTCTTCTCAACACATGGCAGATATACAAGTTTTTCCTTGCAAGGTAGCTACTACCATATGCAGTGTTTGCCCATAAGCCAAACAGCATAGAAGTTCTTTTCCTTTGAGCACTACAAAAGCAAATAAAGTCTTTGAACTTTTACATGTAGATATTTGGGGTCCATGTAGGACAGCCACATATGATGGTTTCAAGCTATTTCTTTCTATTGTTGATGACTATTCAAGAGCAACTGGGTTTTTTTTGTTATCACACAAGAGTAATGCATTTTCCATGTTGGAATCTTTCATTACTTATATTGGCACTCAGTTTCATACTCAAGTACAGATTACTAGATCTAATAATGGTTTAGTCTTTGGAGGCCAACACGCTATAGCATTTTATAAAAGCAAGGGAATTATACACCAAACTTCTTGTGTGGACACCCCTCAGCAAAATGGGGTTGTGGAAAGGAAACACAAACTACTTTTAGAGGTTGCTAGAGCACTGCTATTTCAATATAGGGTACCTATAAGGTTCTGGGAAGATTGAATCTGGACTCCAACTTATTTGGTCAACAAATTACCCAATTCAGTGATTGGTTTTAAGACACCTTATGAATTACTGTTTCATAGTCAACCTTCATATGACCACTTGAGAACTTTTGGTTATCTTTGTTTTATGTCAACATTGAAGTATGGCAGGACAAAACTTGAACCCAGAGCTCAACCTTGCGTATTCTTAGGCTATCCTATTGTAAAGAAAGCCTACAAAGTCTGCAATTTAGTCACCAAGAGAATTCATTACAGCAGAGACTTGGTATTTCATGAAAATTACTTTCCCTTCTAATATTTTCAGTCTTCTGATATAGTTTTACCCAATAACATTTCCATTTCCTCAGAAAATATTGATTTCCAACCTGGTATTCCTACTAATACACCTGTTTTTGACTCCCAACCACTTGCTTCCAGTACTTCTCAATCTTCTCTCATTCGATTTCCATCAAATCATTCACCCCAAAATTCTTCACCTTCTCCTTCCTTTCAATCCAATGATAGCACCTCCCTTTAGTCACATATTTCACAACCACAGTCACAAAGACAACCACAACCAAGAAGGTCCATTAGAGCTTCAAAGCCACCATCTTACCTGCAGGACTACATGTGCTCTTGTACTCAACAATCTCATTTGTCTACAACATCCCATTGGTGCGACTTAGTCAAGTTCTCTGCTTTGACTTCTGTATAACAACAAACTATCATTTAGCTTGATCAGTTACATGAGCCTACAACAAATAAAGAAGCTGTAGTACACCTTCATTAGGTCCAAGCTATAAAAACTGAAATAGATGCCCTAAGAGCAAATAATACCTGGACAGAGGTTGATTTGCCTTATGGTAAGAAGGCCATCAGTTCCAAATAGGTGTGTAAAATTAAGCTTAAGGCAACTGGTTCACTAGAGAGATAAATAGCCAGATTAGTCATTCAATGCAATACTCAAAAGGAAGATATAGATTATAATGAAACCTTCTCTGCTACAGTCAAAAATGACTACTATAAAACCATCATTGCCTTAGCAACACCAAGAAGATAGTCTTTATACCAGTTAGATGTTAACAATGCCTTTTTACATGGGGATCTACATGAAGAAGTTTACATGAAGATGCCGGAAGGAATTCCCAATCCTCATAACAAAGTCTATGAATTATAGAAGTCATTGTATGGATTGAAGCAAGCTTCTAAACAGTGGCACTCTAAATTGGCTGACTTTCTTAAAACTTGAGGCTATTCTCAGTCAAAGCATTACAACAGCCTCTTCCTCAAAACTTCAGGACAACACATGACCATTGTTGCAGTTTATGTTGGTGACATTCTACTCACTGGATCCAGTATTGAAGAGATCCAAACACTCAAACATAATTTACATGCAGCTTTTGGCATTAAAGATTTAGGTCACCTCAATTATTTTTTGGGATTTGAGGTGTGTCATATTCCTGATGGAGTAAGTCTCACTCAGAGAAAACTTACTCAAGAGTTATTGAAGAGTTCTGGATATTTGAATGCAAAACCAACAGTCAATCCTCTTCCAGTCAAGTGCAAGCTCACACCTATTGAAAGAGTTCCTTTGGAAGACCCTAGTGTGTATAAAGCATATATCGGGAAGCTAAATTTCTTATCCAATAGATGACCAGACATTGCATTTGCCGTGTAGACCCTAAGTCAGTTCATACAGCATCCAACTTCATCTCATATGACATCATTGGATCACTTACTACGATACCTATCTGGTATACATCAGGCCAAGGAATTTTACTTAAAGGTGCTGATTCTTTACAACTTAATGCTTATCCTGGCTTAGATTGGGCTTCTTGTCCCATCAACAGAAGATCAGTAACTGGTTACATAGTGCTCTTGGACAAATCAACTATCAACTGGAAGTCTAAAAAGCAAAGTACTGTGGCTAGATCATCAGCAGAAGCTTAGTACAGAACCATGGCTGAAGCAGTAGCTAAAGTTATTTGGTTGGTCAGTTTTCTTCAAGAACTAGGAGTTACATAACTCAAACCTGTCACTCTACACTATGACAACTAGTCTACTTTACACATCGCTCACAGCCCTATCTTCCATGAAAGAACCAAACACATAGAGGTTGATTGTCATTTTACTCCAGACAAACTCATGGAAGGGTTACTTCAGCTAAGTTATCTACCTACACATTCTCAATTAGCTGATGTCTTTACTAAGATATTGCCTTTACAGCATCACTGGAATTTGTTAAACAAGCTTGGTATGTTTCATGATCATCCCAAGCTTGAGGGAAGGTGTTGGAGAACCTCAAACTAGCTCACAAGTTAGTTATGGCTCAGCTGGGAGTTAGTTATGCTGACATCATTAGTTTGTTTGAAAATAGATTCCCTGAACAGCTTGTATATATAAAGGCTAAATGTGATTGATGCAAAGGTTGGTTGATTCATTTTCTAAAATGCTTGAATAAAGTATGTGTAGTTTCTCCTTCTCTCATTTTTCTCTGGTGTGGAGAACAGCTTTCTTCATTGGAGGAATGACAAACTCTGATTTCACTCTTAGAATTTGACAGATGAATATTGATAGGGCCACTTACCTTTAAGATGCCATAGATGACATAAAACATGGTCTTCTAGCAGTGTGCTTTAAAGGCCCAGGTCAGTCAAAGAATAACAATTTAAACTCACCAGGTACACAACTTCTATGATACCCAGAAAAAGGAAAAATAAGAAGAAAAAGAACAGAGGTTATGGTACTCTCCAAACCTTCAAAGCTTCTCTTATGTGCTGCACTGCTGCAGAACGCAGAGAACACAAATACAGGTTTCTACGAAACATCAGATGTTAACACTGTGACTTGAATAGTTTCACACTACCCCAAAGGAACCTAAAGCTTCTGAATTGGCAAGAATAGTAAGCACGTACTGGAGTTCCCACGTCATGATTGCATTACCTCAGTAGACATTCCATCAGACACAGTATAATTTGACGTTGACAGGTGAATGTATAGTGCTGACAGTAAAAAATACAGGATACCAAAGTTGAAAAACTTGACAGTTGAAATAAAGAGAAAAAAAAATACAGACTTCTAGGCATAGCTGAATATGGATAAGGATGGGGAACTACATGACGAAGCTATGGAAGGAAATGAAGCATTCTACCCGGCAAACAGAAACACAAATCAAATATTCAATCAAAGGCGAGACACCTGATAGGGCAGTAATGTGGAAGTTTGTCTAACTTCCAATTCTTCAAGGGTTATCTGATCAATCGTCTTTACAACATATATGCATGGCATATGCACCCTACTGCCCTCAATAACGTCAATGAGACCTTCAGCAGTCACATCGCATTGAAGAGTGATGTCAGCATTGTGAATTCTGTATTCACTACATATTGCCTTTACTGTATCCGTCAAAGACTCTAAAGACATTTAACCCGACAGTAAGACACCACAAAATTAAACCAATTCTCCGAAATCCTTCTTTTAGGGTAGGGCGTGTGCTTTCAGACGTATGCAGCTATCCTCCTATAATAGAGGAGCTGTTTTCATTCAAGCTCACATTTGATTTCACAATCTCACTGATAAATGCTCTGGGGGATTAATTGTTTCACTGACACTATGGATAGCCTGTAAGTCAAGGCAACAGTTGTTAACTTTGCAAAATAGGAAAGGGCGGCCACTTTAATATCTTCCTGTTTGTCATCGACTCACTCATGAACTTGTGCCCATGGAGTCTCTCACAAAAGGCACCGCTTCAGGACATCTTCCAAACAATTGAACAGTTCCTTTCAACACCATTATATCAGATGGCTGAACAGTATCTTTTTTGGCAACATATCTTGTAATGAAGCATATGAAGGACAATATCTTCTACATATAAGAACAATCCACAGGACAAGAAACAGATGACAAATGTATCATTCACTAATTATTAGGATGTCATGTTTAATGTTAAAAAAATATATCAGACAAGATTTACATACCACAAAAATATGACAGAAAAACATAAACTAAAGCATCAGCCCAATGCACCAGGCCCTTGTCAGTTTGACAATAACGCACGTCAAGTTGTATGCAATCTTAACCTCGATACTAACTCTGCTAGAAAGACCAACAACAAATAAATAAATATTGGAAAAAGGAGGGTTCAATTGAAATGGTAATAACAAATAAGCAGAGAACCCATAATGGCTATGTTCATTTTGTCTTCTCTAGATCTTTCAAATCTTCTATTAAATTTTTAGGCTAACTTCAAAGCTCCACTAAAATTTTCATAACTCTGCTATAAGTTTCAGAGCACCTCAAAAAATTTCACAGCCCTTCAGATCACTCATTCTTTAAAAATTGTAGACTTTCTACTTAAAGTTTCAGCTCTATTTTATAGAGCTTCAAGGCTTATCTACAACAACTGCCCACTAGCACTCCCTAAAGTATGTATACTAGAGATGCAACCAGTGAAAAAGAGATACATTTCCATCTTCCTACTTCCTCAAACTGCAGTGCACATTAGAAGACAGAGGAGATCTTCAATTACCTTATGCAACTAGCTAAAAAGATGTAAATTTCCATCTTCATACATGTTCAGATGTAAATTTCCATCTGCATACATGTTCATATCACAATACACATTAGAAGATGCAAGAGATCTTAGATTACCTTATGCCAAATCCTTCCATCTGTTTCTCTATCAAACGCTTGTGAGTTATGGGCTTTAATACATCAAGAACAATTAATATGCAGTTACAAGTTCTTGTAGTGCTGATAATCTGAAAAGATATAGATGTACTTGAAGAGTTAGATCGCCCTAGAGGGGGTGAATAGGGTGATTGCAAAAACTTAAATTCAACTTGAAATCAAAATTGACAGTAAATGCAGAAATTAAATAGAGATGATACGCAACAATATTTTAACGAGATTAAGCCTCAATTAGGCTTAAGTCCCCGCCTAGAGTTATCCAACTCTAAGATTCAACGCTCAACTTTTTATTTTTTTTTAATTAAGATGAACTCTTAATACTTTCTCAGACCAACCACACTCTCTAGATATCCCAAGTACTTAAACCAACCTCTTGGTTTAAGTTGGGGTGGAGTTGACCTCACAAACTCCAAGTTCACTCCTTAATAATCTTTCCTCCTCAATTCTTTGATCACAAAGCAATACTCAGTACAATAGTTCAATGTATGTTCTCAATGTTGTTTTTCACACGTTCTTGGATACTTGCTCTTCTTCATTTGGCCTCTATTTATAAGCATCAGTGGTCGTGCACCAAGAAAGGAAGTTCTGCCTAGGATATGCTGAAATTACATTTTAGGCCCTTGATTTCTGGTCAGCAGTTTCTGTGTTGATTTTCTTGCCATCTTTGCCATGATTTGCATTGATATGAAGTTGAACAATATCTTTTCAAAGTATTAAAAAAATTCACTCTAGAATCAAGGGATAATGTTACTTAATTTGACTCAAACCATATCACATCATTCCTAAACGGTACGTATCATGGGTGAGGATAAAATCATGGCAAATCTCTTAATTTGATTCCTCAAAATTTGAATTTCAAATTTTGAACCAGCTAAATAATTTCCTTGACTGGCTTCTCAATTAATCAATCAAATAAAATCACATATATCTTCTCCTTAAACATCCACAAATTTTTCTTGGTATAAATGGGTTGCTTATGCTTGCATTTGATTTTTTCGACTTCATTTTACGTCCAAGTCTTTAGTTAATTTTGTGTTTCATCAAAACCTTCGTAGCCACTAAGGGATCAACAATCCCCCTTTTTGATGAAAGACAAAATTAGCTTATATAAATATGTTGCGCTGAGTTTTGCTGCCATAAGTCACCATATAGATATAAAATAGGGATACATTATGCATGATGAAGAAATTCAAAATTATGTCGACTTAGTGAAATAAAGATATGCAATCTAAGCATTTTGTCAATACTACCAAGTCGTGGGATAACCATACTTACTAGGGAACATTGTTTGGTTAAATAAACAGTCTAAGCGACTGGCCTTGCAATCTAAGTGACTAAAAACATAAGCATGATGTAAGAGATTGCTATAACCACACTTTCATCCCCTCTTTCATCAAAAAGGAGGGAAGTGAGAACAAAAAAATGTGTGAGCAACCCAATAGGACAGGGAAAAACAATTGGTGTAAAACTACAGCAAGTAAGGAGGAGATCAGAGCTTTGTCTTGGAGGCTTGACCAGCAGCAGAGAGCAGTTAGATAGTATAGGCTGAGTTTTGGGCTTGTTCAGCGGCAATGAGAGGGACAACTTTGAGAGCACACTAGTGAGTCAGGCTTCCCAAATTAATGAGGTCACTGAGCTTGTGATGCACCTCAGAGATATGAGAGGTGAGTAGTGTTTGAATGCAGTTGAGATCTTCGATTAAAAAAGCCCGAGGCACAAAAAAGCACAAGGAGTCCTAGGGCCCCGGGCGCGGGCTTCGAGGCGAAGGCGTGGGCTTTTTAGACACGAGGTGCACTTTTATTAAAAAAATGCTTGAATATCATTCAAAAACCATAGTTCTTCTAAAATAAGCTAGGTAATGGCACCAAATAAATCATTTTTACCAACCGCCAGAAAAAAAGAGAATCAATTAACGTTGTTAAACATCGCTCAATTAGATTACTATAAATTGAACCCCAAAAACATAACACATGCTGCCAGCATGGCGAGAAGAGAGAGAGAGAGAGAGAGAGAGAGAAAGTCCGAGAGAGAAAGATTAAGAAGTACAAAAAAAGCAAGGGCTCGGTACCATTGTAGCACTAGAGAAGGCACCATTTTCGACCTCCTTGAAGCCCTAAAAAAACAAAACGAAACAAAGAAAAACCTTTCATAGTTGTCCAATAACAGAAGAGGATGAAGAAGGAAGTCTAAAAGACGACAGGAGAACAAATCATTTATGTGATTGTTGTCACCAAGGTTGGAGGGTTTCCAGCTCCAAACTCATGTTCAGTAGTAGCAATATGCTTTGTTTACTTCTATTAGCATCTTGATTGAAAGGCTTCCAAAAACAAAAAGAGTGGTTGAAAAACAAAAAGAGTGGTTGAGGCCCCTTAAAGGTTTTTTTCTTTTTTTCCCCAAATGGTTTATTACGATCTATAAAGCACGGGCTTCGTGGGCTTTGGGCCTCGGTTTGAAGCCCAGAAAAGCCCAAAAAAGCGCGGGCTTTAAGAATGGGCTGAGTTTGACCCATTCCAAGGTGCAAGAGGGTAGGCTTTGGGCTTTTGTCAGCCTAGGCGCTCCCTGGGTGAGCTTTTTTAAACACAGGTTGAGATGGTTTTCAATGACGGCTTGATTATGCTCAATTTCATCTAGTGCATTAATGTGCTGAACCATAATATACTCAAGTTTGTCAGCCGTCTCCTGAAGCTCATAGACGCACTCATTAAGAGTCATGATATGATCAAGAAAGGAGGGAGGAGGAGTGGATTAGGGAGAGGTGAGGTGTGGTTTGACATGTTGACCATATTTTTTGGATGCACAGACAAGTTCTCAGGGAGTCATATCCTCGACAAGTTTTCAGGTACCAGTGGTAGTTTTGAAGAACTGAATGTTCTTCAAGGAGGCAGGAGTAATGATTGGCATCGTTTTAGTTTCTTTGATTTCATGGGTAAGGCACACTCCAAAGTGATTGAACACAAGAGTCAAGAGGTTGGCATAAGGCAGTGGGGCAGGATGCAGAATGGAGCTAACTTTAGACATGGTTGCAAGATGTAGCGAGCAAAGTTGACTGGTTTTCCTGTCATTAAAAGGTAGATGAGCTTGAGAGTCTTGGAAATGACACTATCAGTGGATTTAGGCTTGGGCAGAATGGTGCGACCAATGACATAGTTGAGCAAATGAGAGTCTGGTTTGAGGATGAGATATGGCAGATGGGATGGGTGAGCTTGATTGTGAGGGTGGGCAAATTCAGTCAAGCACCGATTTTTGCACCAGTCTGGAACAGAGAAGACGGTGGGGCAGTAGGTAGGGCACGAATGCCATTTAATTCGGTCCAAGTGAGGGTAAATTTTGTGTGCTTCACTTGACATTCAAGGGAGATGACAGGGCTAGACTTCACTGTGCGAAGGTCGACATAGAACATACGAACTAGCTGGGGATAGTATTCGATACCTAAATCTAGCAACTTCCGACAATTACTCCTCAAGAAGTACTCAGGCCCTGTTTGGTGAGAAAAATTGGAATGGAATGGAATCAGGACTTGAATCCTGGGGGGTTGGGTATGGAACTTGAATCCTGAACCCAGTTGTTTGGTGAAAATTGGAATGGAATCAGGTCCCACTCCTTGCTGTTTGGTGAGCAGTTTTGGAATGGAATCAACTCTATTTTTGGTTTTGAAAAATTATATGCAAGTATGAATATTGTTTTAATTTTATTATCTTGTTTTTTTATAAATGAAGTTTTATGAGGTTATTTCTGCTCTCCAAACAATAAGAGTATTTGATTTAATTGCAAAATTTTTAATAATTATTTTGTACTTTTTTTGGTCATTTTTTCTTGATCAACATGTACATAAACTTGGAAGAGCACAATCTAATAAACCAATAAACATTACACATCAACCGAACATAATTAACATTGAAAACAAATATTTGCACATAAACTTCATGTTCACCTTCTACTACTCACATAAGAAAATGACATCTTAAGCAATTACCAAAACAAAAAAAAAGCATAAACTAGGTTAATGTTCACCTTGAACTTACAATCATCCAAGGATTGCAAACTGACATCCACATGTGTCATGTAATAACATCATAACCATAATATAAAGCAAGAAACTCATGTCATCTCTAGCTAGAATGAGGTAAGTCCGGATGAATAAGATTGAGGATGAAATCTTTCTTCCACTCATAATCAGGACACTCATAGAAGATTGTCAAGCTACTTTCATCAGAAACTAACTTCTTCGCTGCCATCATTGCTTCAACTCTAGTGAGCCCGGGAATTTTCATCACTTCATTGAACAGACCCTTCTTTTTTGCATCAAGCTCCTTTTGTTTTTGATCAGAATGTAATTCACGAGTCATAATAACTTGCTCATGTTGTTGAGTAGTAGTGAAAGCACTTGCAATTGTTTCAAGATGAGAATTCATACCACTCATAAAACTAGATATGTCAGAAGACACAAATATCTATATTACATTATAACACCATAAGTTTAACATTATAACACCATAAGTTTAACACAAATATCTATAATACATTATCTATTCCTATTGGACCTAGCTCGCCAATTATTAAACAAAGTTTGGGCCAAGGAACTTCGAAAAGTCGTCCAAGCATCAGATGTTTCAATGTGAGTAATATACTCAACTTCATCATCAGTGTCGTCATCATCATCATCACCAACTTCTTCATCATCTTCATCCTCAAACACCACCTTGTCATCCATGGGCATATGTTTTCGAAGCAAGTTATGTAATAGAGCGCACGCTAAAACTATACGACCCTGAGTACGTATAGGAAAGTACGAAGGAGATCTAAGAATACCCCATCTTCCTTTTAATATTCCAAAGCATCGCTCTATTACATTTCTAGCTTTAGAATGTTTCATATTGAAGTACTCTTCTGCACTTATAGGTTGTCGATCCCCCCACTCTTTTAAGTGATATCGATGACCTCTATATGGTGCCAGGAATCCCTCACAATTAGTATATCCAGCATCTACCAAATAATATGTACCTTGACAAGTACATAAAGAAAAAGTTATTTATTATCGTGAGAATATTACGATCACTAAATATGAATTTGGCTTAATTATTACCTTGAGGAACTTTTAAACCATTAGGCCTAGAAAGTGCATCTCGAAGAACACGACCATCATGTGCAGATCCTTCCCAACTCGGCAACACATAGGTGAATTCCATATTAGGTGTGCATGCACCCAACACATTCATAGCAAGAGTGCCTTTCCTAGTCCGATACCTTGGTCTATCCTCAACAGGCACATGAGCATTAATATATGTACCATCTAATGCGCCTATGCAATTCTACAAGACAACATACATAGACAACTTTTTAGACACATATGATGTATTCAAGTTCATTAGGAATTAAACATAAATGTTGCATTACCTTAAAACATTTCCATCTACTATCTTCACAATCTTCTGATATAGGCGTAGGCTTCTTCAACAAATGCGTATGTAACTTCAAAACCGCTAGAAGACAACGATGGAAGTTTCTACTCACACTTTCTCCACTTCGATAAAAATAACTTGCTACTGTCCTATTTTTGAACTGATGAGCCAACGTGTACAAAAACATGGCAACAATCTCTTCCAATGACATATATCTAGTACCGGTTAAACCCCCAACATCCCTAACCATTTCACATAAGATAGTGAAAGTACACCTATTCATGCGAAGCTCGCTTTTACAAGTAGCATCGCTATCTCTTACTAACTTATTCAAATTCACTAATCTACGACGCTTCTTTTCTCTATAGGACAATTTCACTCTCTGCGTTTCATGAATAACAATAGCCATCATCAACCACATGAATATCACCAAAAGTACAGCGTTTATAACAAGCACAATTGTAACGATCAATTGTAATTGCATTTTCTTCCTCTTCCTCACAAGCAACAATTGACGAGATGGAGCCATATTCTGTTCAAATCATTTCGGCAATTCATATCCAACATCAACATCAACAACCAACAAGCATAAATTGAACGAATGTTCAAATTAACCAACATCAAGCGAAAGTACACAAATTCAACATAGCAAATAAAGAATGTTCAAATGAATAACATAACAAATAGTTCAATGACCCAACATCAAGCGAAAATCCATATAGTGGTCTTCGATATTACTTGAAAATCCAACATAGCAAATAGTACACAAATAGTTCAATGAAAGAATGTTCAATGAAAACAAAATGTTCAATGAAATAATGTTCAAAAGAACCAACATCAAACGAAAATCCATAGATTGAAAGTTCAATGACCAGAAATTCAACATCTACATCTACAATCCATGGCTAGTTCACAAATTGAAACCCCCCCAAAAAAAACAGTTGCCCTGTATATGGAAGTAGGGTGCTCAACTGCTCATCCAATCATAGATTTGCCCAAAAAAAAAAAACCAATGCCCGTATGCATTCAAACCCAACACAGCAGATGTTAAACAGATAATTCAGCATCTACATCCACAATTCAAGGCTAGTTCACAAATTCAAACCCAAAAAAAAAAAAAAGGAATGCCCTGTACCTGAATTCCCCGGCAATGACGCTGCAGGGGGCGAGCTCGGCGGTATGGACGGCGGTCGGAGGCGCGACCACCAATGACGTCGACCTGGCGGCGGGGGTCCACGGCAAGGCCTGGCGCTGCTATGGAGACTGGAATGGAATTCTCCGGCAAGGACGCGGCAGGTATGGACGGCGGGAGGAGGTGCGATCGCCAACGATGTCGACCTGGCGGCGGGGGTCGGCGGTCGATGGCAAGGCCTGGCGCTGCTATGGTTTGGGAAGGGATGAATGGGGAAGAGGAGACAGAGGGACGAAGGGGGAAGAAGAAGAAAGCAGGGCAGGGACGAACGGGGAAGAAAGCAGGCGACGCCAGGGCCTTTCAATTTTTTATTTTTTTTAATTTTTTTAAAAAAAGCTGATCCCTGAGGGGTTGAGGATTTGATACTCCTCATCAATGAGAGGTTTCAAGTTCCTGAGAGTTAGAGGGGAACTTGAAACCTAGGGATATCAAGTTCCTTTTCTTAAAATGCTCTCCAAACAATAAAAAAAGGAACTTGAATCCTTAGGTTTCAAGTTCCATTCCAATTCCCCTCACCAAACAGGACCTCAATAAAACCCAATTTTTCAGCCATAGTGGACTTAATGTTTACTATCTCATAGGCGTGGATGGGACAATTAACAAATCGAGTCAGAAATTTCTCTGTAACTAAGTTGGAATGGAATCAAGCTAGGGGGATTACCTCAGTGTAGGTAGCTGTGGGTCGTGGCGAGGTAGCGGAGGAAGGTGGAGGTGTGACCGAGGGCATCCTAGCAGTGACGGAGGTCGGGGTGTTAGCCATGGAGAAAGAGGTGTCGTCAGCGGTAGGAGAAGGCCGAGAGGCTGAGCGAGTTGGTTCTAAGGTGGTGGTGGAGTCGGAGATGGTTTCAGGTGCTGCTGGCATCGAAGTAGGAGCAGACTTAAAGATTGGTCGGATGGAGATCCAGGCACTACAGTAGAGTGGGCCCGACCAAGGGGCAGTTTTGTGGAGTTTGGAGGTGGATGGTGTCGTTTTTCAGGGAGAGGGGGAAGTTTTGAGACTGTTAGTTCTAGGCACGATTGTTGAAGGAAGGAGCTTCAAGAGTGACGGTAGTGGGGATGGAGAAGAGTTTGGAGCTCAAGGTGCTGTTATATAGTGGGATTAGGGTCGTGAAGGTGAAAATCATAGAAGATATCAGCGACCTGGCGTGATTTTGGAAGGAAGAAGATAAGAGGGGGTCGAATTTTGGAAGGTGGACAATTGATTGGGTTGGGGTTAGACCTGGAAAAAATAGCCTGAGATTCAAGATCCGAAATTCGAAATTCGAAATCCGAACCGAATGACCCGGGCCCATACCTAACCCGACACCTGAAAGTGGACCCGAAACCCAAATTGACCCGAACTGAACCATACTCGACTTGAAATTTTCTACAAAGTTGCTTGTTTTAGCATGACGACCATATTTGGCCAAAAATTGGTTGACCTGAAATCGACTCGACTCGAACCATACCCGACCTAAACCGAAATGACCCGAAACGTCACTTAATCTGAACATCACCCAACCCGAACTTAACCCGAACCGAATGACCCATTTGTCAGGTCTAGCTAAGGTAATCGAGGGGAAGAGAGAGAGCATGGGTGGAGAAAGGGAAAGTAAGAGAGAGAAGAGGGAATAAGGAAGGTAGATAAAGGACCTTAATTTTGGTCACTATTGCCGAGAGGACTGCAAAAAGAATATGCATGCCCATCTTTGGAAGATATCACGGTAGGATTTTTGTCAAAAATCAGACGTCAGAATAGTGCTGAATCAATTTATAAAGGAAAGCTAAATCCTGTTGGTGTATGATAGACGAAAAGTTATACGGGAACTTTCGTCTATCAATTTTGCTCAATTTGTTCTTATACTAGGTTCATTTCAAGGCACTGAAATTGAATTTTCAGGCCGTATCAATTTAACTGAGGGTATTACAACGTACCTTATTAAATATCTCTAGTTAGGAGCCTAAATTTTAGTGTCCTTGAACGAAGCGAGAGTGGTCGTTCCTGAAATTCACTTGACAAACTGAATTAGTCATAAGAGAGGGTTCCCCCTCAATTTATGCATCAATATTTAGCATTCCGAGTTCGTGTCGAATAAAATTAAAACGGCCTTCACTTAACGGCTTAGTGAAAATATTAGCTAATTGGTAATCCGTAGATACAAATGTAAGGGTAACATGACCTTTTCCAACATGATCCCGAATAAAATGGTGACATACCTTAATATGTTTGGTACAGGAATGTTGAACTGGATTTTTTGTGATATAGCACTTCTATTGTCACATTTTATTGGGACTTCTTTGAGATTTATCCCAAGATCCCGTAATTGTTGCATTATCCACAGTAGTTGTGCACAACAGGCACTGACAGCGTTTGCTTACCTCTGATTGTTAAGGTATGTTACCGTCCTCTGTTATATTGGTCTGGCGTTTTACAACTTCGGCATATTGTCCTTTTAATTTATCTTAGTCACTACTTGCTATGTGGCCCTAATTTTGCCCTTTAAATGTTTTCACAAAAGCTTTCTTCTATAAAACATTTTCACAAAATCCTTTTTTGTGGGTCTCTTGGAATCAGCCTCTCTAAGGGTAGGAATGCCGATAGAGGTAAGGTTGCCTATAGGTGGATCTCCCCAGACACTGGGAGGTGTTGTTGTTGTTGTTGTTGTTGTTGTTGTTGTTGTTGTTGTTGTTGTTGTTGTTGAGAGGGCTACAGAATTTTGTTTCTTAGAGTGCCAAGAAACTAAGCATGGTCCAAGGAACTAACAAGTTCCTGATATGCTTTTTCTACCAACCTTATAACCTGCATGATCTGCATCTGTGTATCCCACAAAAGAAAAATCTCCCCCTCGAGGATACCATAGTCCTAAAATTTTAGTCCCAACTAGGTATCTAAATATTCGTTTTACGCACATTAGATGGGATTCTTTAGGGGAGGCCTGAAATCTAGCACAGAGGCATACACTAAACATGATGTCAGGTCGGCTAGCGGTAAGATAAAGTACTGATTCAATCGTGCCTCGATAGAGCTTCTCACTAATAGGTTTCCCCTCTTTGTCAAGATCTAACTTTTCCATTGTAGCCATAGGTGTCTTAGTATGTTTAGCTTGATCCATTTTGTACCTTTTTAGCAGCTCGTTTACATATTTTCTTTGATTAATGAATATGCCATCTTTACATTGTTTGATTTGAAGGCCTAAGAAGAAGGTTAATTCTCCCATCATGCTCATCTCAAATTCTTTTCTCATAAGGTTGGAAAATTCTTCTCAAAGGGAGTTGTTTTTAGCGTCATAAAGTCTATGTAGATTTGAATAATTACGAGGTCATGACCATTGGCTTTAGTGAATAAGGTTTTATCAATGAGTCATCTTTTAAAATCATGTTCTAAAAGAAACTTGCTCAATCTCTCATACCGAGCCCTGGGAGCTTTTTTAGATCATAAAGAACCTTTTGAAATTTATAGACATGATTAGGAAAGTCTGGGTTTTTAAAGTTGGGGGGTTGTTCTACATAGACTTCTTCTTGTAGGTATCCATTTAAGAAGGCACATTTTACACTCATTTGATAAAGCTTTATATTCATATGTGAAGCAAAATGCTAATAGTATTCTTATTGCTTCTAATCGTGCAACAGGGGATCAAAATCAATACCTTCTTCTTAATTGTATCCTTTAGCCACTAATCTTGCTTTATTCCTTATAAAATTTCTAGTTTCGTCCAATTTGTTTCTAAAGACCCATTTAGTTCCCATAAGTCGATGGTTGCTTGGTCGAGTTGAGTGTGTCCATACTCGATTTCTTTTCGAATTGATTTAATTCATCTTGCATAGCAGTTATCCAATTTGCATCACTAATCGCTTCTAGGTGATTCTTTGGTTCTATGATTGATACAAAAGCAAAGAAGGCACAAAAGTTATGCAAGGATGACCCTGTTCTTACCCCCTGAGGATATGTCCATTAAGATATTGTCCATTGGGTGATATGACTTGTATTTGTAGTGTTTGTGAGTTACCTCTTATTGTGCTCTTTCAAGTGAAGAATTTTCTTCATTTGTGGGCTCCTCTTCGTCACGAGATGGTGCGTCTTCTGGGTTGAGAGCTACTTCTTGGGATTGCTCGTTGTTCGAATTTACCTCTTTTGGTGCCTCTTCTTCATCATTGTTATGCTTGTTTAAGTTGAGATTTTGTACTACAGAGTCACTCAACACACCTTCATTAGATTTGTCAAAAATAACATGAATGCTCTCCTCAATGTGTTCAGTACATTTATTACAAATTCTATATGCTTTACTATGCATAGAATATCCTACAAATATTCCTTCGTCACTTCTAGCATCAAATTTTCCTAGGTTGTTTTTACCGTTGTTATGAACAAAACATTTGCATCCAAATGGTCGAAAGTAAGAAACATTGGGTCATTTGCCTTTAAATAGTTCATAAGGAGTCCTTTTTAGAATTGGTCGAATTAAGCATCGATTGAAAACATAATTAGTAGTATTTATGGCTTCGGCCTAAAAGTTTTGAGGAACATTGCTTTCACACATCATAGTGCGTGCCACGTCCTCTAAGGTGCGGTTTTTTTTTTCCACTACACCATTTTGTTGAGGTGTACCTGGTGCTGAAAAATTGCGGGCGATTCCATGATTACTGCAAAATTCAGTAAATTCCTTTTGATCGAATTATCTACCGTGATTGCTTCTTATGAAAACGATCAAAGAGTTTTTGTAGACTTGCAATTGCTTACAAAGTTTAGAAAATTCTTTAAGCACTTCATTCTTTTCTTTTAAAAAAGAGACCCATGTAAAGCGAGAAAAGTCATCAACAATCACAAGAATGTAATTATTGTGCCCCAGACTTCGTATAGGTATGGCACCACACAAATCTATATGGAGGAGTCCTAATGGTCTGGATGTGCTGACATTATTTTTTGACTTAAAACTGCTACGCACTTGTTTTCCTTTTACGCATTTGCAGTACATAAGTGGTCATATTTAAAATTATATGTTGGGAGTCCATGTACTAATTTATTTTTGGCTAATTTCTAGATGGTGTGCATGCTTGCATGGCTTAGTCTATGATGCCATAGCCAATTGTCCTCATGATGTGAGACTTTAAAACATGATAAATTGTGTGAGTGGAGGTTATTGATGTCTATGACATATACATTTTCAATTCTAGGTCCATGAAGAGTAACCTTTTTAGATTGTTTATTTTTTACAATGTAGTTTGTTGAATCAAATGTTACGAGGTTTCCCTTATCACATAGTTGAGATATACTTAAGAGGTTAAATTTTAGGCCATCAACAAGATAAACATTATCAATGGAGTTGGAGGGATCTTTACCAATTTTTCTAACACCAATTATTTTGCTATACCTTTGTCACTGAATGTAAACTCTCTCATGTTCTTTCTTTTTGATTTCGGTGAACAAGGAAGCATTACCGCTCATGTGTCTTGAACATCCGCTATCAAGGTAACATAGGTCTTTCCCGGATTTCAAGCGCACCCACAACATAAGAAATCAAACCTTTCTTCTACTTTTGACGTTAAATTTGGGTTCAAAATCATTAGCTATCATGTTGGGTGGTTTTGTTCCCTTCGGAACCCATATTTGAGTGATTCTAGACGGTGGTTTTTTAACTGGGCATGAATAGGTAGTACGAGCAATTTTGGAGCAATAATTGCATGTTCTTGCATCTTTTCTATGTGGTGTGGTACAACGAGAAACTTCATATATTTGATAACTTTCTCTTTGAATGAGATCTTAATTCCAGCGACGGTTTCATTAGATATCTTACGACTAGAATCCCAATTTATGACCTGTCATACAAGATGTTATGTAAATGGGTAAGTGTTCCTTTCCATTATGGATAGCAATTGTGTGGTTAATCATTATGGGTATAATAGTGGATGCCCGAGACCAAGTTACAATTATTTCTTTTTTTTTTGTCTTTGTGTTAAGCTTATCAATTTTTCTTAATAAATGATTCGCTACAAAAGGATTTTTACTTAGTGAACGTGTCATAGTTAATTACTCCTATTTTTTTTTGTAAATGTAAAGACAAACAAACAAATTCCATTTTCTTTCCTATTTACTTCTATTTTCTGTCCGATTGACTACGTCGATGAATAATCAAATTATCACTATATTTATTCGTTTTCTACTTCATCTTCCAAGTGTAGGATAACCCCAAGGGGTTGTGGGGTTTTTCTACCAATTGGGGCCCTCCCTTCAGCACCGCATCCAGAGTAAAAAATAAGAGTTTGGAATATTAAATACCTTATATCCACAGAAAGACTTCTTTTTTCATTTTTCTTTTCATTTAATGAAATGAAGGAAAACTATCTAGAAAAAAAATTATATAGAATAGATCCCATCTTCTCCACTGATAGTGAGAGAACGAAATTTGGGTAAATGCCATATTATTGGCAGAAAGATAGAAGTTGAAACAAATAATAAAATAATAATAAAGAAATCCGAAGGGTTATATGTTGAAGATCGAATGCTTAGAACGAATGATTCATAAATAAAAACTCTATGGAATCGTGTAAGATAGACGGAAAGATCCTTTGAAACTAATTATAATTATTAGATTATATTGACAATTTTAAAAAAACTGTTCATATTATGTTCATAGTATGCTCGCAATTGGGCACGTATGCCCCCATCGTCTAGTGGTTCAGGACATCTCTCTTTCAAGGAGGCAATAGGGATTCGACTTCCCTTGGGGGTAGGGTACTACATAAGGAAGTTGATCATGGATTATCAATAAGCCTAAAATTGAATTGATTCTTCCTGGGTCGATGCTCGAGAGGTTAATGGGGACGGACTGTAAATTCGTTGGCAATATGTCTACACTAGTTCAAATCAAGCTTGACCCAATAATTCACTCGTCCACTATGAGATGAAGATATTTGCCCTCCAGAAACGGTGGATACGCGGAAAAAAAGAGTCCAAATTTCTCCTATATATTCCATTTTTTTATTTGTTTGCTCAATTAATTTGTTCTGGGAAATTTGGATCATGATAATAGTCTAGATTCATATCAGGATCTTTAAGTATAAATATTTAAGTATAAAGATGGATTCTCAATCAATTTTTAAATGAGGAAAAATTAAGACTAATTCATGTTGTTCTCACTAAAGTGCATATTCATGTGGATATCATCTGTCTCCGTTCCAACACGAAAATTCTAAGTAGAATTTTTTTTGAATCAAATCATAAAAAAAGGACACTCTAGATCTTAGTTCCCTGGAATTGTAGTTTAATTGGTCAGAGCATCGCCCTGTCAAGGCGGAAGCTACGGGTTCGAGCCCCTTTAGTACCGATAGATCCAATAACCAATATATATAATTGATCAATTCATACTTCCACTTTCTAGGACTGGGAAAAGGAAGACAATCAAATTTCACTCTCAATAGGGATTCTTATGATTCTTAGTTCTTTTTTCTTTCCTTTTTCTTTTTGCATTTATTTCTCACCTACAAATTTTCATTACATCAACTAGAACTGATTGCTAGGAGAGATATGTGAATTGGTACGAGTTACTTTTTTTTTATTTGTAAGATCATACGTATTCCAAAAGATACCATATTTATTGGTCTGGCTTTTCAATTTCTCGTGTCTATCTAACGGAATAGAGTCCCATATGCTTTTCGGGAGTACATACACAATGGAATTCGTTTCTTGTACAATACACAATTTCTTTTATTATGGTTACCCTGACAAAATACTTTTCAGATTAATCTTATCTCTCTTTCTGTCTCCGATTTTGTGTCATCTCAATCACTAAGACGAACAAATTGAAATTTGAAACATATGCCAATTATAAAAACTGCTTTTTTAATAGGTACACTTTCTATTTGTGGTATTCCGGCTCTTGCTTGTTTTTGCCCAAAGATGAAATTCTTAATGTTAGTTGGTTATATTCGCCTGATTTTCACAAACATATCTTATTTCACGGCCAGATTAACTGCATTTTATATGTTTCAAATCTATTTACTTTTGAAGGTCATTTGCACATTTTTTTTTTTCAAAAATTACGTTGGAAAAAAAAGTAGTTCCTTCTATTCAATATCTCTATGGGGTAAAGAAGGATTGAAAACGATGAATACTTATAAAAATTTTGGTTTATTAACCTTATTAACAAGAAACAATAAGGAAAGGGATTCTTTTTTTCCTAAAACAAAAAACCTATACCAAATTAATGGAAATTTCATAAAAATGATCCGATCTTTTATTACTATTACTGATTTTGACAATAAAAAAATGTCTTCATATCCTCATGAATCGGGCAATACTATGTTATTTCCTCTGGTTGTATTGATTCTATTTACTTCCTTCATTGGATTCTTAGGAATTCCATTCAATCAAGAAGGAACAGACTTGGATATATTAACTCAATGGTTAACTCCATCTATAAATATTTTACATTCAAATTCGAAGAATTATGTGGATTGGTATGAATTTGTGATAAATGCAACTTTTTCGGTTAGTATAATTTATTGGGGAATATTTATAGCCTTCTTTTTATATAAACCTATTTATTGATCATTAAAAAAATTTCAGTAGTACCGCTGCTGTCTTTTTTTGTAGCTTTTGTTGTTGCCGAAACGATGTGGTATGGTTTAGCAACTACTCCGATCAAATTATTTGGTCCTACTCGTTATAAATGGGATCAGGGATAAGATATTGGCCACAATTGAAAAGGTCTCATCAATAAAATTTCCATTTATCCACGATTTAGGCATAGGTATCAATCCATTTTGTAATTCTTTTTATTACCTTTTGGGAGAAAAGAAAATGTTCCAAACTAATGGATTCGGGTCCATAACCCTGAGTTCCAATGTACGAGAAACAATCCGACCAGAGCATCGTCTACCTCTAATAGGCCATGAACTAGAGCAGAATCATTATAAATGAGTCCACAACAAGCTATCCCATTTTTTTCATTAGGTCCGGATAGCACCTAATTCGGCCATTCGATCTATGATTTATCATTTATAGATGTTGATAAGATCCTTCCATTTACATTTAGCAGCACCTTAGGTTAGTTCGGATTGATTATAATCAATACATATCGATCAAATAGATGTAGCAAAAAATAGAATTGGAGTCCCTATGTACATAATAGAAGATACATAAGGAGAAAAAAAAATTGGGTCAAAAGAAAATGCCATTTTGGAGTTTTATCAACAATTTGCTTGTGTGGGTGGGGACCTAGTATTTTCGGAATCCTTATGTAAGGAATTGCAAAAAAAATTCTTTCAACAAAGATGTGTATTAGGACGGATTGGAACGATTATGTGAATTACTTAAACAACCCCAATATGAGCATCTCACTGTAGAAGAACAGATAATGACTATTTATACCGGAACGGGGGATTATCTTGATTCATTAGAAATTGGGCAGGTATGGGATTTTCTTGGTAAATTACGTACTTACATAAAAACGAATAAACCGCAGTTCCAAGAAATTCTAACTTCTACCAAGATATTTACAGAGGAAGCAGAAGCCCTTTTAAAAGAAGCAATTTAAGAACAGATGGAACACTTTCTACTTTAGGAACAAGCACAAAGCAATTGATCCCTCCTTAAACTTAATAAATAGAAATTTCTTATTATTAAATATTTATATACCTTTCTTCCCATAGATATCTCAAAAAATATATGAAAAACAATTGCATCCAATAGGATTTAAACCTATACCAAAGGTTTAGAAGACCTCTGTCCTATCCATTAGACAATGGACGCTTTTCCGTTTTTTTCGCCTTTTTTTACTTTGAGTGGAATATTCATCTTGCGAAAAATTAAAAGTAAGGCTAACATAAAATATGTAGTTGTTCTTATTTTACCTCAGGGATTTGAATTAGCCCCACTTAATTGTATTTCTCCTGAGCGATTAATCAAGTCCAACAAAGGGTCTTCCAACAAGCCTTACAAGGAGCTCTAGAAACTCTGAATAGTTGTTTGAAGAACGAGCGGTGGTTCTGGCTGTGTTGACCGCGTCTTTTGGTATAACTAGTTATTCCTTACCTTGGGACCGCATTGGTTATTGGGCAATTAGTCCATAAGGATCAAATACCCATATTTTGGGACCATAGAAGCTTGTTACATTAAATGCACCAAAACCAAAACAAGCCAACCCGGAAAGAAATAAATGCATTCCAAAAATTTTAGGCAAATCCAAAGAAGGTTTTCTTGTACGTTCATCACAAAAAGTTTCTAGATCTCCATACACCCAATGCGAAATAGTTGCCAAAAAGCACAAGCTAGAAAACACAATATGCGCTCCCGCTTAACAAAGAAATTCTTGTAGGTTTTCTTTTTGTTAGAGTGATTATATCCAATTCCTTCTTTGTTAAATGAAGCTCTTAGGGTACGAAGCAATTTATCCAAGTTTGGTAAATTTTAAGGATTATTTTGTGATCTTTGTCACATTTAGCTTTCAACTCTCCATTTCCATTTTCTAAACTTCTAATTTTATTATGAAGATCATTGTTCTGTTTTTTAAGGGCTTCATTCTTTTGATTTGCTTCTCTGAATTTCTCTTGAGATCTTTATATTTAGACAAATATCTTTGTTCTAGTTTAGCTAAACTCACTAAGGCGTTAATTGATTCTTCTTTAGAACATTCATAAAGAGCCGCAATATCTACCTCATTAGTACTTTCATGCTCATCATCTTGTCCTTCTTTTGCCATGAGACAGATGTTAGCGGTATGCTCTTTATGACTTTCACTGTCACTAGTGTGGCTATCGCTCCAAGCTATGATCATTGCTCTATTGTTTTCTATCTTTTTGAATCTCCGTGATTCTCCCACTTTTTGGATGAGTGGACAATCCTTCAACAAATGTCCCAGCATACCACATCCATAAAAAGAACTAATGTTAGTGTTATCTTTGTGAAAAAACTTGCCTTGGAGAATTTTTCATTTCTTTTTAATGTGGATCCTTTTGAGTTAAGTCCCTTTTGATTAAATTTTTTCTTTAGTCCCAGTTTGTTAAGGCCTCGAACGATAAATGAAAATGCCTTTTCATCATTGTCATTGGTTTCTTCCTCCTCGGAAGTGGAATCTTCTTGTGTGACTTTTAGAGCTATTCATTTCTTTGAGATCTCTCCTTCGTCTTCTTTGAGATGGATCTCATGTGTCAAGAGCTTCCCCAGAAGATCGTCCAATTCTAACTTCTGGAGATCTGGAGCTTCTTCGGTTGTTGTAACTTTCAGTCCCCATTTGTTCTTTGGAAGGCAGCGAACAGTCTTTCTCATCATTTCTTCATTTGTGTAAGTATAACCAGACGATTTTAGGTTATTGGTGATGTTAGTTAATCGAGCAAACATATCTTTTATGGATTCGTCTGACTGCATTTTGAATAGTTCATATTGATGTATGAACATATTAATTTTGGTTTTACGGACTTGGCTTGTCCCTTCATATGCAACAATCAGTTTATTCCAGATCTGCTGAGCTGTATTCACATGCTGAAATACAATTATATTTGTTAGCATCTAAACCACAATGAAGAATATGCGTAGCTCTTGAATTCTTGGTAAGTTTTTCCCAATCAGCACTTGTATATTGATCTTTTATTTATCAATGAATTCTCCCATGTCATTTTTAATCTGAGGAATAAAGTAAGGTCTATTGTTCATAATTTCCACAATTCAATATCAGTAGATTCAATAAAAATTTGCATGGCATTTTTCTAATAAGAGAAGTTTGTTCCTTTAAATAAAAGGGATCTAACAGTATAGCGTCCTTCAGTATTGAAATCTACAGAAAAGACCATGATCGTCACCCACTTGACTATTAAGTCAAAGAAGTGTGGGATTGACTCTGATACCAATTGAAGAGTCAGATCGTCATAGGGGGGTGAATAGGGTGAGTGCAAAAATTTAAATTCAACTTGAATTCAAAATTGAAAGTAATTATAGAAATTAAATAGAAATGATATGCAACAATATTTTAACGAGGTTGAACCTCAATTAGGCTTAAGTCCCCGCCTAGAGTTATCCAACTCTAAGATTCAACGCTATACTTTCTTTTTTTTTAATTAAGATGAACTCTTAACACTCTCTCAAAGCAACCACACTCTTTAGAGACCCCAAGTACTTAAACCAACCTCTTGGTTTAAGTTAGGGTGGAGTTGACCTTACAAACTCCCAGTTTACTCCTTAATAATCTTTCCTCCTCAGTTCTTTGATCATAAAGCAGTACTCAATGCAATGGTTCAATGTATTTTCTGAATGCTGTTTTTCACACTTTCTTGGATACTTGCTTTTCCTCATTTGGCCTCTATTTGTAAGCATCAATGATCGTGCACCAAGAAAGGAAGTTCTGCCCAGGATATGCTGAAATTACATTTCAGGCCATTGATTTCTGGTCAACAGTTTCTGCGTTGATTTTCTTGTCATCTGTGCCAGGCTTTGGGTTGATATCAACTTGCACAATATCTTTTCAAAGTAGTATAGAAATTTACTCTAAAATTAAGGGATGATGTTACTTAACTACTCATATCATATCATATCATATCATTCTTACATGGTAAGTATCATGGGTCAAGATAAAATCATGGCAAATGTCTTAATTTGATTCCTCAAAATTTGAATTTCAAATTTTGAACTAGCTAAATAATTTGCTTGATTGGCTTCTCAATTAATCAATCACATAAAATCACACATATCTTTTCCTCAAACATCCACATGTTTTTCTTGGTATAAATGGGTTGCTTATGCTTGCATTCGATTTTTCGAACCTCTTCATTTTGCATCCAAGCCTTTAGTTAGTTTTTGTTTCATCAAAACCTTCTTAGCCACAAAGGGAGTCAACAGTACTAATTACTCAGAGACTATGGAAGTGTAGGCACAAAAAAAAAGTGTGCGATGTCACTAAATAATTTAAGTTAATTAATGTCGGCTAGTCCAATTAATTAATTAATTTTACATCCAAGAAGACTATTGATCCGCTAACTCTAGAGGGAGAAGAGAGGTTCCTCCCTATAAATACAGCTTTATATCTCCATTCAAAGGGAGAGAAAAGAACTATCTTGGGGAAGACTCTCTAGAAGTAGGCATAAATACATCAAAATGTAGCGCTTACTTTAGAAATTGAATCATACACTTGATTGAGATTCAAGCTATTCCAACCCTTTATCGCATTATAAACAAGAAATCGAATCAAAGGAGTTAAATTTGTTCTTTTGTAATAAATATACAGAGATTGTACCCATTCTTTGATTATAAGTACAAAAATTGAATTTGTTCTATAGTGCTTGTCTTAATTTGATTTAGACTCAAAACTTGTGGTTGTAAATTTCTGGCACGCTTGGTGGGATCTCTTTGCCTCTCATCTCCTTCTCTTGAAACCTAAACTTTCAACCAACCCTTTGCAAGGAAAATATGGCCACAAGGAGTGCCATCTCTCTATCTTTGAAGAAAAAGACTAGATCCTTGCATCGATGATCTACCAGCTCTAACGCCATCTCTAGTAATCAATGCAGTGGAATGGTAACAAGAAGCATGACGAAGGCTGCAGTAACTACCTTTGCAAAAACCACCACTGCAGTTGTATCCTCGCAGCCACGCAACAATACCAACTCGAACATGCTTGACGGAGTCTGTAAAATTCAATCGGTTAACCCTCTCAAGGAAAAATCTGTTACAGAGTTGAAGAGGAAGCCTCAATCTTCATTCTTTGAAGTGGAAGACTAACATAGTAGCAATTCCTCTACACCATCACCAAGGAAGGCATTCTTTTCAAAATTTGAAACTGAGTCGTCCCGTATCGTCAACATGGCAACATGATGATAGGAGTCGTTGACTTTGAAAAAGAGTTAGCTAGCATGAAGATGACATTGGAGAGACTCTCTAAAGAGAGTGCAGAGAAAGACGCACGCATCAAACGCCAAGAAGAGCATATTGCTAAGTTGATGAAAAAACTGGAAAAAGGGCCACGTGCATCGTCTAACTAAGGCACAAGCAGCGATGAAGACGAAAATGGGTCTAATAGAAGTGAAGCTCTTGAGGATGACGGGGGTTGAAAAAAGGAGGCAAGTCGCAGAATGATTCCTCTTTAAGTTCAATAACTGACAAACAAATCCAGGAGCTAATTACGAATGCTATCAAATCTCAGCTTAGGCTTAGTTCATAGAAGAGTCACCTCTAAACCAAATCCTACACGAAGAGAATTGATGCTCTTCGTATGACTTATGGTTACCAGCCTCCTAAATTCAACAATTTTGATGGGAGAGGCAACCCAAAACAACATGATGCAAAATTCGTCGAGACGTGTAACAATGCCGGCACTGGTGGTGACTTATTGGTGAAACACTTTGTCCGAACCCTAAAGGGTATTGCGTTCGATTGGTACAATGCCCTACTGCCTGAGTCCACTGATAGTTGGGAGTAGATGGAGCAAGAGTTTCTCAACAGGTTCTACAGTACTTAGCACACTATTAGTATGACTGAGTTAACAAGTACTAAACAGTGGAAGGATGAGCCTGTTCTTGACTACGGCCTTGTTCGGAAAAATTAGATGTTTAGGTAGCGGATGGCGGTTCAGATACCGGATAAGGTTTCTAATTTAGCTGTTAGAGGATAGCTGCTTAGATGAGCGGTTTAAACTAATATGTTCGGTAAATTTAGCTGTTAGGCTAGCAGATTAATGTAAATTGACATAAAAGGATATAGATAATTTCCAAAGATAAAATTTTTAAAGGATATTTTTTGGCTAAAAAATATGAAATGCTACTTTTAAATATCAAACGTTAATAATATTAGCTTTCAAAAAACGCAGGTTAAAACGCTAAACGCTACTTAAAATGTTGGTCAAAACACTAGTTTGCCAAACACTTAAAATTAACTAATTAGTGTATTGACTTGGTCAAAACACTAAACACTACCCAAAACGCTATTGTCGAACAAGGCCTACACCAACCGTTGGCGTGCACTCAGCCTCAAATGCAAGGATCGTTTATCTGAGACTTCTGCTGTTGAAACGTGCACTAAAGGCATGGAATGGGACTTACTTTACGTCTTGCAAATGAGCAAGCCAAGAACTTTTTAAGAGCTCGCCACTAAGGCACACGACATGGAGATGACGATAGCTAATCGTCGTGGTAAAGCTTCAATTACTTCTGAAGTGAGCAAAGATAAGAGAGACTTTAAGAAAAGTTCTAAGTCCTCTAAGAGCATGACTAAAGAATCCATCTTAGTTTTGACAAGTGAATTAGTCCAAATTTCTGGAAAACTAAGAGTAGAGGACAAGCAGCGGTCATCAAAGAGAGATGTTGGAAAGAAGCGTCCCACATTGAAGGAGCTATAGGAAAAGAAGTACCCATTCCTTGGCTCAGATTTTTTAGGAATGTTGGACAATTTACTGGAAAAGGGTGTTATCGAGTTACCACAATCAAAACGCCCTGACGAAGCAGGAAAGACTAATGACCTAAAGTGTTATCAATATCACAGGGTTATTAGTCACCTCTCAAAAAGTGCATTACGCTCAAGGAGCATATTATACAGTTGGCTAAGGATGGAATAATTATCCTAGACTTAAACGAGGCAGTTGAAGCTAACTACATGACAGTCAGGTGTGAACTTTGTCCATCGCCATGATAACAAATATCTCCCCAACAACTTTTCATGGGAGAGCTTGACTTAACTCACTCCCTAAGAGAAGAGTTAGTTACTATACAATTTAGAACCTTCGAACCAGTGGTGCTATCATTGATGGTTCCCATAACAGTTGTGGAGGTCGATCCTGTGCTAGGCATCCTTGATGAGGATGATGAAGGTTAGACTCCTGTTACTAGATGGAGGCCTAGAAAGCAAAGACATGTCCAACCACCCTCTCTCCATCAAGGAAAGAGGCAAGGCAGAAAGACAAGCCATCGCTGCTCTAAGCAGAAAAGGTGGTCTAATGTTTGTAAGAAACATGAAGTCCAACTCGTCGATCTCCTTGAACAGGAACCACTTGTCCCTGTCACATTGGATAAATTATTTGCAAGAGACTTCTTTAAGAAGATTGCAGTCAACATGGTCTCGTGCTTTGAACTCGAGGATGAGGATGATGAGGAAGATGAACAACTAGATTTTTCAAAAGTCTCCCCTTTAAATACAGATGACAAAGTCCTTACTATGCTACAAGCATTACCAATAGGCATGAGTCGGAAACAAATTTTCCATTCGCCTGAAAAGATGCGTGAGCAGATTGTGTTCGCCCTGCGCCATGTGAAGTTGTATGCTGATAAGGTGAAGGGCATCAAGGAATATGCAAAGCTCATAACTCAATGCGGTAGTTGCGACGCGGCTGTGTCATTTACAGGTGATATCTATTGCTTGGGTCAAAACCCCACAACCAACTGTTATTTGTTACAAGCTATATCTAGGGGCAAAAATTCAAGTGCATCTTAGAAGATGGTGGTTCGGCAATCAACATCATGCCTAAGTCTACTATGAATGACTTAGGGATCACTGTCGAGGAACTCTCTAAGAGTTGAATGATGATACAGGATTTCAACTTGGAAGGTCAACGTGTGATTGGCATGATCCGTCTTGAGTTGACAATAGGTGATCTCTCCACAACCTTTATCTTCCACGTGATAGATTCAAAAACTTCATACAAGTTGTTGCTGGGACGACCTTGGCTTCATCAGCATGGAGTTGTGGTATCAACTTTGCACCAGTGCCTCAAGTACTACCAGGATGGGGAAAAGAAAATGAATGGGGATGTTAAACCATTTACTAAGGTTGAATCCTATTTTGCGGATGCGAAATTCTTCGAGGAAGAGGCGATTTTGAAAGAGGCAATTCTAGCTGTCATCTCCTCTACCGGAAAAAGGGGTTTGACTAGTGGTGAAGATATGCATGCAGCGTCAAATGGTGGCACTAATGATAAGGTTAAACAACAACAACAATGTGGGAAGGAAAGTAGCCAGGTAACTATGGCTTCCTCCCTTAAGCAAGCAATTATTGGAATGGGTCCTGTAGCACCAGTATTTAGGTACATTCCCAGATCCCACTGTAAGGATGGTGAATCACCATTTAGTGAATAGGCAGCTCTCAAAAGCACAACTAGGCCTATCAGCAAATTCAACGAGACTGATTGGCATGTCCTCGGAGACAAAGGTGTGTTTCCAACTCATAAAGCAGGTCAAAGCAAAGTGACTAGAGCCCTTTTCTCTGGCTTCGTTGTTTCTTCTAAGGGTTCGTTTCAAGAAGAGGATGATTTGCCAAAGGTATGCATCAGTGATGGATTTGACCCAAATGCATATAAATTGATGAAGAACTTCGGTTATGATTTCAAAAAGTCAGCGTCTTTGGGACATGTCGTTGAAGCTAAGCCCTATGCCATCAACGAAACACAAGAAAATACAAGAGCAAGGGGGTGTCGTGGCACTTCCAAAGGTTGGTCTCATCTACATACCATCTCAACTCGTCCGACTCTGAGGGCGACGTAAAGATAAGTAGTCTCTTGTTCAATACATTGCGGCAAAACAAACTATAAAAGTGATGAGGAAGATGGTAACAATAAACAAAAGTCTTCTTTGTGTGACAAATTGCAATCTTCGCAACATCGCCCTTTAGTGTTCAACAGGGTGAGAAAGGGCAAGACTCCAAAGTCTTCTATTTTCCCGAGATTAAAAGGGGGAACCCAACTCAAACCCTCAGTCTTCACCAGGATCAAGTGAAGCACAGGGTCCTTAAGCTCATCATGGCCACAGGAGAGGGGCTCAGTATTTGGTCATCTTGGAAAAATAAATGAAGTCCAAAGTTCTATTCCTTCTTGTATGAAATGCTTGATGACTTTAGAGGTGAAGACAAATGGTTCACTTGGAGCATAGAGGGGCACAATAGTTTTCACCGATCATAGGTCTAAGCCTAGCCTAGACGAGGAAGTCGTGCAAGAAGAACAAGCTTCATCCAATCACGTCACAGTCTGAGAAGTTGATGACTCGAACTCTAAAATCGAACTCGTATAAACTCCTATGACTCTAGACGACGGGGGACAAGCCACAGTTGATGAACTCAAAGAGTTAAAATCCTAGAACTGTAGAGGAGCCACGCCCTATATATGTTAGCTCTTTGTTCACATCTGAAGAAGAGAAAGAGTACTTTGATCTTCTCAGCAAATATAAAGATGTGTTTGCATGGAGCTACCAAGAGAAGCCTGGGTTAGATCCTAAGGTTGTTGTCCATCACTTGTCCATTAGAAAAGGTGTGCCACCTAAAAAACAACCTTAGCGGTGTTTTCGTCCAGAGATGATACCTGAAATCAAGAAGGAGGTGAATAAACTCATAGAAGCTGGATTCATTCGTGAGGTGAAATACCCAAAACAGATAGCCAATATTATCCCAGTAAGGAAAAAGAATGGTCAACTCTGTATTTGTGTGGATTTTCGAGATCTCAATGATGTCTGCCCCAAAGATGATTTTTTACTGCCTATGACAGAGATCATGATTGATTCCACAACAGGACACGAAGATTTGTCCTTTATGGATTGACAACAGGGTATGATCAAATTCAAGTGATGTTAGAAGATCAAGAGGCCACAACTTTCCGCACATCTAAAGGCATCTTCTCCTACAAGGTAATGCCCTTCAGTTTGAAAATGCAGGGGCTACATACCAAAGGGCGATGCAAACCATCTTTGAGGATATGTTACACAAACCACAGAGTGCTATGTCGATGATCTAGTGGTCAACTAAAAAAAAAGGTCAAGGCACTTGCATGATCTTCGACAAATCTTCGAGAGATTACGAAGGTGTCAACTCAAAATGAATCCTTTTAAGTGCGCATTCAGCGTTACTTCTGGCAAGTTCCTAGGCTTTCTCACCCAACATCGAGGCATTAAAATTGACCAAGCTAAAGTCAAAGCGATTCAAGAGATGCTCGAGGCTAAGAATCTCAAAGAGCTTCGTGGTTTACAAGGGCGCTTGGCCTATATTAGGAGGTTCATATAAAATTTGGTAGGACGTTGTCACCCTTTTAGTCACCTCATGGAAAAAGGGGCGCCCCTTGAATGGGATCAATAGTACAAAAATGCCTTTGAAAGCATCAAGAAATTTTTATCAAGCCCGCAAGTCCTAGGAGCTCCAATTCCTAGTAAGCCTTTAATACTCTACATTGGCGCCCAAGAAAGGTCATAGGGGGCATTATGCACTCAGGAAAATGAGGATGGTAAGGAGAGAGCTCTTTATTACTTAAGTCGAACCTTGATTGGGCTAAATTAAATTACTCTCCAATCGAAAAGATATGTTTAGCTCTAATGATCGCTGTGTAAAACTTGAGGCATTACATGCAAGCTCACATAGTGCGGATTATCTCAAAGGCTGACCGGATTAAGTATATCTTGTCAAGGACTATTTTAAGCGGATGACTAGAAAAGTGGGCTATTATCTTATAGCAATATGACCTTATCTAGGTGCCATAGAAAGCCGTTAAAGGGCAAGCACTGGCATAGCAGACCACCCAATTCCTGATAATTGGGAGATAAATGACGATCTGCAAGTGAAGATGTGTTTGTCATAGACATTCTTCCATCTCGGGAGATATACTTTGATGGTGCACTGCGACAAGATGGCGTTGGAGCGAGAGCAGTACTCGTCTCCCCTAAGAACACATTCTCTTGTACTCATTTGCATTGACTCAGTTGTGCTCTAACAACGTGGCTGAATACCGAGCACTTATCTTAGGCTTGCAAATGGCCATAGAAATGGGCATTAAAGACTTATACGTGTGCAGTGATTCATCATTGGTCATTAATCAGCTTCTCAAGGAGTACAGGGTCAAGAAAGAGGACTTCATCTCGTATCACAGTCACGCCCTGCAAATCTTGGACAGGTTAGATATAATCAAGTTGCAACACATCTCTAGAAGTGTAAACAAGATGGTTGACATGCTTGCTAATCTTACAGCCACTTTGGCACTGGGGCAGAAGAGGATATGACTATTCCGGTTTGTGCTAAATGGGTAGTCACGCCGTTGGAAGACAACTTTGGGTAGGAAGTTAGTGCAGTCTTTGTTTATGAGGTTGGAAAAGAAGATTGGCGTCAGCCGTTGATTGATTACCTGAAGCACGGGAAGCTGTTAAATTATGTGAGGCATAAGACAAAAATCCAAAGAAGAGCATCATGTTTTCTTTACCACAACGAGACTCTATATCGACGCTCCTTTTTGGGCCTCTACCTGGTTGAGGTGTTTAGGATAAAATGAGGCACAAGTAATGGAGGAAACTCACTCAAGTGTATGTGGGGCACATCAGTCAGGGCTTAAGTGGTGTGACTGCATCAAAAGAATGGGCTATTATTGGCCTGCCATGGTGCATGATTGTATTGAATATGCAAAAAGATGTGCTGAATGTCAGCTTCATGCCAACTTTATACACCAACCTTCGGAACCTTTTCATCCAACTATAGTATCTTGGCCTTTTGAGGCATGGGGGTTAGATGTCGTAGGGCCCCTCACTGCTAAGTTTTTAGCTGGTCATTTATACATTCTTACAACCATCGATTATTTCTCTAAGTGGGCAGAGGCAGTCGCATTAAAAGAAGTTAAGAAGGAGAATATTATTGATTATATTCAAATGCACATCTCCTGCTGATATGGTGTGCCTCGATGCATCATCACCGACAATCGCCTAGCAAAAGCGTTTAACAAAACATTATGCAACTTACTAAAGAAGATGGTGGCAAAATCCAAGCAGGACTAGCATAAAAGATAGGGATAAGAACATTGGGCTTATTGAACCACGTATAAGACGCCAATGCAGTCAACCCCCTGTGCTCTCGTGTACGGCGTTGAAGCTGTTCTACCTTTGGAAATTCAAATTCCATTGCTGCGCATCGCCATACAAGAAGGCTTAAGTGAGCATGAAAACGACAAGCTCCGCCTAACTGAGTTGGAGTCTCTCCATGAGAAGAGACTTCAAGCACAACAAAAGTTGGAGTGTTATCAAGCGTGCCTATCACTAGCATTCAACAAAAAGGTTCGACCATGCTCATTTCATGTTGGGGATCAAGTGCTCACTGTGAGAAGACCAATCGTTGTGACACATAAGACAGAGAGCAAGTTTCACTCCTAAATGGGAAGGTCCTTATGTAGTTCGTGAAGTTTGCTTGAATGTTGCCCACAAGATAGTTGATATAGAAGGAGTTTGAGTAGGATCGATCAACGACAAATTTCTGAAGCGCTACTTCGCTTAAAAAAATATGTACTTGTAAGCTCCTAAACATGAGCCTAAACTGTTTATCCAAGAAACATCTCCCTTTGTACTACTCTTGACCCGCAAGAGTATAAATTGTGAATGGCTAAATAAATAAAAAAATCTCTTCATACTACTCCTGGTCCACAAGAGTATAAATTGTGAATGATAAACAAATAACTAAAGTGTCATTGGTTGAACTATGTTATGACTTGATCTCATGAAGAAATTGCAACTTCCTATGAGCACATAGGTAGCTTGGTAAATAAAATTATTAAGTGCAATTAAATCAAACACAACAAGAGATGAGGAAGTGACAAAGACGTTATTAAAAAATATCAAGAGTCCACTAACATGAATAATACATGTGCAACTACAATAGACCAAGTAACTAAATCAAACAACGCTCATCCAGTTATCAGGATTGAGTGAGAGTTGCAATTCTAGGATATCCCGCTCATGTTCCTTCAACTTCTCAATGTCTTCTGATCACAAAGTGGGTATGGCATCAAGGCCAGCAAGAGCTTGTTTCTTCTTAATAACTTGTTGCTCAATGGCAGTCACTAATGACGATTTGGCTTCAATATAACTTCAAAGTTGTTGTTCCTCCTCACAAGCAATACAAAGCACTTCTTCTAACAAAGCTACTTTTTGAGTTGCGTCCTTATGCTTTTTCTTGATGGCGTCTAGTTCTCCTTGCACCACAAAAATATTAGATTGTGCTTGCTCGACTCGTTCAATGCAAGTAGACCTCGCTTTGCCTAAGTCATCCGGATGGCGAACTATCGAGGCCGCTTGTCTCAGTGCTAGTGTGAAGATACACTGCTCACATAATCATCTACTAGCTTCTTTAGAGTATTTGCATCTCCGTTGAGATGCTCGATGTTTTTGTACATCATGGGAGCACCCTCATACACTTTTGACACCCCTTCACATGAAGCATTCTTCAGAGAGGACAAGTATGCAGACTCTATAGCTCGTATGCCATAAGTAATGATGCTTTGAGAGGCAGGCCCAGGTCAAAAGGAAGTGGCAAAAATAGCTACGGTCATAGATTGTCCTTCCGTAGTGTCCTAAATGGTAGTTTTCTCAACAATAGTGATTATTCCTTTTGTTGCAGTTGCAACGAGGCTGGCCCCTGGACGGAGTGCTCACTATGGGTTGGTGATGTAGAAAAGATTTTGGCCCCTCTTGAGACTGATCCTCTAGCCCCCTCGGATGATGCCAACTTCTTTACAATTTGTATGTCCTTGCCGACATAAAGACCGACCCTAGGGGTTGACAACTGGGTTGCAAGATTGGCATCCGTGAGTAATTGTTCATCTACAATAAGGGTAGGCGCTTGTGCTAGGTGAAATTCGCCATTCGAAAAAAAAGAGAGAGAGAAAAAGGAAAACGGTTAGGCGGTAAAACTTGCAGGATGAATTTCGTAATTAAGATTGTGCATGGAAAAGAAAACAAGGTACATCTTCAAGGTTAGTCGACATGTCTGAGCAACTTTGGATCTCATTGAAAAGGTTATCCCTAAGAAGCAATCCGAAAGTATTTGCAGCAACAGTCTTGTGTTTTTTGCACCATCGACGTTTAAAGTTAGCTTCTAAATCCTGGTCACTGTTATCATTTTCGACGGTGTCCTCTCCTCTATTGGCAATTTGAATATTAGTGGACTCACCGGTCCATTCAACATCAGAATCTTGATCCTCGAAATCGGATTCATCCTTCGAAACGTGACCCCTAGTGTTCTTCTTAGACTTGGACGGGTCATATCCTGTACTCTTATGAAGAAGACCAATGTTGGCCCTAAGATCACTTATTGTTACCTTAGACCACTAATCCTTGTATTTCTTAGTCATGAACTTGTTAAGATGTAACAAATGACTCGACAACATAGCTATGGACTAGGTGCTCTTCGACAAAAGGGTGGCCTAAAAGTATAAGACATCACTGCAGGATGTGGTCTGAGTATGAGGGTCGAGTTTAAGTGCACCAGGTACATCCTACAGAACCCAAATTGTTTGCTGAATCGATGCGGGCTATAGGGCACGACACAAAAGGTCACTCTATGACGAGAAGGTAGAACACCATAGCAGAGAGCTATTAAGGTAGCTGAACTTCTCATAGCCAAGAGTACCATCATCATTTAGAATTTCACATTTGTTTTTACTAAGCATAGTGCAACCCAAGTCAGCAATTGCCCCTTCATGAATACGTCTTCGAGCATCATCAAAACTCTTTGCCCCCCCCCAAAGCTAGAATAATGTGCCATAAAAGGGCATACTGGAAGGGGGTCCATTACATAATGGGTGTTGAAGTAGCATCCAAGCCAACCATATACATAATTAGCAGGGAAAAATGACATGGAATTTGAAGGTTTTGACGCACTAAAAATACCATTCAAACCATGGTAAATGCTAGCCAACACTGGTACAACAAGGCTAAATGTGCATCCGGCTGCCATATTGCTAGCCACCTCGAAGGTGCTAGGGCGAATGAATCCTTTCTTATCTTGGGGAAGAAGAAATGTGCACAATCAACATGAAAGAAATGCAGCCAGATAAGTGCTTTCTCTTCTATCATTAGGGACTTCAAGTATATCGAAGACAACTGATTCTTCTCGAGTCCACTATAGGGTCATACACTGAATTTCACCCAAAGGATTATGGGTTGACTTTGGTTGAGATTTCGTAAGATGTGATCCGGAAGAGCTTCGCCGTTGTGGCAAAGATTCTCGCATAACTTTTCTTTTACACCAAAAATCTATCCAGCATTCAACGCTAACCCTTTTGTCGTTTGCATTTTCAAGTCGACTGTAAGCAACAAACAAATATCGACAAGCAGGTTGGATCCATCTCTGATTGTTCTGATGTTGCTGATATAGTGTATCCCGGCTAGGCACAACTTCGTCGTAGATTCTCCCATATATAGGGAGCCCACCAAGTTTGTACAAGTCCCATAGAGACATTGACATTTCCCCTGATATAGTATGCAATGTATTGGTCTTGGGGCGCCAAGCCTCACAAAAGCCACAAACAATGTGGGGATCTTGGTCATAAGTGCATAATGAAGCATAAACTGAATCAAAGAGGCGACAAGCCCTCAACTGAGATTCGAAGCATGAGAGGATGTGTTCCACCTACTCTCAGTATTTTAGAATGAAAGAGAATTCCCCAAATATCTTCAATGCTGGCCCCCAACGACCTATACTAGAGATGATTTTTCGCCTAAGTAGTGGGAAACAGGTAATGGTACAACTATCGTCATGGTTGCCGCTATGAAGAAAGTAGATGTCGTCATGTGCTCTATCTGCAACTTTGGTAGTCAAGGGTGACACAAAGTTAGTCCGAGGGATGGTTGATATTCTATCCGTCTCAGGACGAAGTAAAGAAGGATAAATAGTAAATGTTGTGCCAAGCTCTACTCCAGTGCCTTCTTTTCATTTTCTACGACAGAAAGATAAACTTTGTCCCATCGCTTCTATTCTTTAAAGCAGGCCATCCTGGACAACCTACAAAAAAAAAAGATTTGTTTTAAAAGAAAGGAGTAATACTGAAATTTTCTTCTTTAACAAACGGGAAAAGCTCGTAGGATTATGTGCAAATGAAATTTTTTTAGGATATGGAGACTTTAGCCCACTCATTAGCCTGCATCGGTCCTCGAAGGCTGTGTCCCACTGGCGTATGTAAGGGTTCTCTCCTTAAGATCTAGAGATCGAGTTTGATCGCCCCGCGTATAGCGAGTCCTCAACTACTACATCCCACTAGCATATGCGAGGGCTTTCTCCTCAAGGTCTAGAGATCGAGTTCGATCGCCCTGCACACAGTGAGTCCTCAAGTGCTATATCCCGTTGGCATATGCTAGAACTCTGTCCTTAAGGTCTAAAGTCCGATTCTGATTGCACAACGAATCCTCAAGTGCCACATCCCGCTGGGATATGCGAGGGCTTTGTCCTCAAGGTCTAAAGCCCGAACTCGATCGCCCCACGCACAGCGAGTCCTTAAGTGCCACATCTCGTTGGCATATGCGGGGGCTCTCTCCTCAAAGTCTAAAGACCAAGTTCGATCGCCCCGCGCACAGCAAGTCTTCAAATGATACATCTCACTAGCATGAGTGAGGGCTCTCTCCTCAAGGTTTAAAGACCGAGTTTGATCATCCTTACGTACAACAAGCCTTCAAGTGCTGTATCCCACTGGCATATGTGAGGGCTCTCTCCTCAAGGTCTGAAGACCAGATCCAATCACCTTGCGCACAGCGAGTCTTCAAGAATTACCTATCGTTGTTAGATGTAAAAGCTTTCTTCTAAAAGTTTAAAAGAAAAACAGAGTTCGTTCTCTATCATACGCAATGGGTCTTTAAAAAAAAAAATTAACCTGCACGCAAGACAACCACAGTCCCAAAAAAAAGGAACAAAGAGTAGTGTGTCATGCCTTCACAAATTGAAGGGACTTAAGTACCAAGACGACCACTAATAATCAAGGGTGCAGGTTGATTACAATGTTGACATATTTCAAAATAATAACAATAATAAACAAAGGAAGCTCAAGGGATGAGTTCTCAGAGGTCCACATAGAAGATTCTTACCGAGTGATTTGCAGATGACTGTACTGGAAGGAATATCAGCTTCTTAATCACACTGATCGCTGTTTAGAAAAAAAAATTTGAGGGATCAAAAAAAGAAGAAGAAGAAGAGAGAGAAAGAAGGAAGCAAGACACATAGAAGTTGTTTCTTTTGATTAATCGATGATGATTAATTGATGATGATCAGTCGATGATGATTAATCAAAAAAATGATGGCATGAGCGTCTCCTGGATTGCAAGATTTAAAGACTTCCTTTCTCCAAAAAAATAAAAGAGAAAGGTAGCATCAGCTACAGTGCTTGGTAGAGGGATATTTGGAAGCAAAATTACCTCATAGTGTTGTCTCAAATACTTTTACTTTCTACAGCCGACTACTGGTTGGTGCAAAGGAGAAAGACAAGCAAAGTGAGCCACCTGTTGCATACCCCCCAAAACATTAAAAAAAAGACGAAACGAGGGGATGATGTAAGTATGGTCATGCTCATGTGAAAACCAACAAGAAGAAGATAATTAAAATAGACAATTACAGAAGACTAGTGAGTGGGTAGCTTCGTCCCTCACTTGGAGATTATCTAGGCTTCCTTATTTGTCGGCACAAGGTGTGCCAACTATAAGCCTATAAGTTGCCTTTTAAATCCAATTCTGAAATATCAAAGTTTGGTTTGCGCATCTCATCGATTCATGTGAGAAGACTCTGGTCAAGGAAAAGCGAAGGAAAAAAAGAGACAAGTTTCCTAGAAGTGGAGATTCTGGTGCTATTATAAATTGGATTTTTATTCTACAAGATACATATATGGAATTTAGACATAATTTCTCCAAATCTACGCCAATAGCGCGACAAGCAAAGTCAACACCCTACCAAAAAAAAAGAACAAAAAAAGAGCTCGAGACATTGGTCGTGCTAAAACACCAAGCCGTACACACGGCCTAGTCTCGCTGGGGCAATTTGTAGGCACAAAAAAATTAAATATGTGCCACATCACTAAATAATTTAATTTAATTAATGTCGGCTAGTCCATTTAATTAATTTAGTTATTTAGGTCCAAATGACTACCAAGTCAACGGCGCAATGAAGTCTCAAGTCAACGGCCGGGTAAGATTATTAAGTGAGTGGACCAGTATACTAGACCAGTATACTACCAAATAATTAATTTAAGTAGACTCCGAAGTCATTGGCCCATGCTTAAGGTCCATCCATCGATCCAAGAAGACTATTAATCCACCATCCCTAGAGGAAGAAGGGAGGGTTCCTCCCTATAAATACAACTCTACCTCTTCATTTGGAAGGACAGAAAAAAATTATCTTGGAGAAGACTCTGTAGAACTAGACAATAAGTACATCAAAACGTGCCGTTTACTCTAGAAATTGAATCATACACTTAATTGAGATTCAAACTGTTCCAGCCCTCCATTGGGTTATAAAATAGAGATCGAATAAGAGGAGTTAAATTTATTGTTTTGTAATAAATATATAGAGATTGCACCCTTTCTTTGTTTATAAATACAAAAACTGAATTTATTCCATATTTCTTGTCTTAATTCAATTTAGACTTGAAATTTGTGATTACAGGAAGGCATGGATTATAATGAGGCCATTCTATCATGGAACAGCTGTACCATAAATGTTCTGAAGTTGAGCTAAAGATTACAACATTTTTGTTGTTCATGACATTAGATATTGGGATGGCCATGATGACCATTTTAGAGCGGCCATCGACTGCGACATCAGCAATGAAAAATGCTCCAAAACTTATATTTTATTATTTACAGCTATATGTTGCAAAGTTCGGATCATGTGCTAATAATAGGATTGTACACTGAAATTTCCAGGTACATAACATTATTTGGACATTCACTTTTGAAAAATTCACGCTGCAGCAGTGCGATAGCCATATTAGCACACTTCCTTGTACCACACCCTTACCACAATCATGATCGAAATTCGAAAGTGCATTTTCAATCTTTAGCGGAGGCACGCAAGGCAGAAATGACTTCAATGACATTAGAGTGGGAATCTTAAGGATCCAACATAAAACAAAGGGTCAATCAAATCATGTGGCTCGTTGTGCCATATTGCAAGTGGCTATTTTTCAATATAAGCTCCATTTTTTTTTTTTTGTTCTGTCTCGGTTTTCAAGAGAAACTTATAGATGCATTAACGGAATGTACATCCCACCCTATTAGGCGCTCAAGTTTGAAGCCCTATTTTGACAAGTCACTAGTCCTAGGCTTGAGATGTTGTGTACCTTATCAAGCAAATTGAAAAGCTACTCCTAGCAATGTTGATGATCACCTTGGCACTGAGCCAAAGGACATGAATGCCCTCTAGGAGAAAATAGAAAATCTAGTACTAAAAAAGAAGCACTTCAGACTAAACATGCTAATAGAAGAGAATAACGACTGGTCAGCCTATTATTGAGGCAAAAGTAGAGATTGAGGAGCGTGTGAAGAAGCTTGTTCATATTCAAATATATGAGAAGAAGCATGCAAAACAGCTACATCTCAATGTTCCTACGGACATGGGATGGTTACTTGTCAATGCCCAAGACGAGGAGGCCAAGCTTGTTCAAAGACTATCATAAACAAGATGAATTCTAAGGACTTGTTAAATGTTCAACTTATCAATGCCTTCAACCCTATCTTCTCAATATTTCAATGTTCCATCCTTTGCCCCTTCATCCTAACTTAAGCCTGATATTAGCTGTGCATGAATAATTACTACCCACCCCCTGATTCTTCTCTCATTCAAGGCTCATGATCGAGGACCCCAACCCCCTCCCCCCGCCCCAAAAAAAGTATTGCTCTAAAAAGTGGACAATGAAGCGAATCTTTAGGAAATGAAATACGAAGTTCATTAGTTAATATCTATAAATGTACAACTTTAGGTTAGGATTATAGTTTTGTCATTTCTTTGATTTTAGAATGTAGTTATAGGAGTATTTTTAAGGTAGTAGATTTTAAAATATTAGCTTAATAAGTAGTATTTTGCAGGATACTAAGGTTTTTGCCTTCTGTTGCAGATAGATTTTAGGTTGTAAGTATCACTTCTGTGTCATTCTATCAGTGCAGTTTTAATAAGCAATAAAAATAATTTGAGCCACTGGAGTTGTTTATCTCATGCCCAAATCGTAGAATGCATAAGGCATGTAGCAAGACAAAATGAACTCCCCATACATGTACCATGGATAGATAGTTAGGACATTTTGATGGAAGTGTTCTCTACTTCTCGCAATGTTTAGTTTGGCAGTTTAGCCTAGCCAAGAATCCTGTTTCCACAAGAAGAAACCTAGAAATAGTGGTTTAAGAGCTCCAAATTAAGTCAAATACCTATAGTAACCTAAAACAATGGAACGTGGATGGTGAAAATTCGCAGTGCTACAGTTCTTGGTTTACAAATGCTTCCGCAATGACAAAACACTAGTTGGACACATTTCATCAACAAGGCTCACATTTCATCAGCAAGACTATCTAATGTGGAAAATGATGTTTTCCAAATAGGCAAACTAGAAGAGGCCAACCACTGCTTATACATTTAATGAACTGCAATAGCAAAACTTAAGAACTCATCAAAGATATTTTTAAAGACATCAACTCAGATGAATAGTGAGCAAGATATTAAAGGTCAACCCCATTTCTTAACTACGCAATTCCTAGCCACTTTTATCTGAATGGGGTCCAATGTTCACCACACATTTGAGATGGGCGTCGAATGTAAAACTCTAAAACAGTTTGTTAGACAAAAGCGACTGACCTGGAATACAGAATTATCTGTCGGGAATAGCCCACGTCGATCTGAATGTGAGGCGGCTACTAGAGTCGCCTTTAGGATTCACGTCCAAAACCCGAAACCCCGATGGATGGTTAGGCAGCCACGAGAGGGGAGGGGAGAGTATGCGGTTTCTGTATCACATGTGTAACCCTAATTGATCCTCTGAAACCTCCTTATATAGGTTGGGGGAACAATCAGGGAAGCCGCACTAAGCGGCCTCAGTGGCCGTCTGGCCTAAAACATTAGGCCCGACCAACAACTCCACTCAGCCACATAGGCCGCAAAACGCATGCTCTCCACAAATCACAACTCATCATGCTTCATACCAGGAATAGGACGTGCGACTGAAAAGTAACAAGTAGTGCTATATTAAGTTACCGTCTAACTAACATAGCACTTTCACAAAATACGATACCCCAAATCATCCTGAACATCACCAGTGGCATCTCCAATCCCTTATTCCATGATATATCATATGATTATATACTTAATATAATCGCTCGGGTTGATATTGGTGATGATGGATAGATTTTTCCTTAAACACTCATGATATTGCATCTTAGCTTGATTGCTTTCCTAACATGTTCTCGTTGAACTGTATACATCGTGGCCCTTGAGAAACATATTAAGGTAGCAACATCAAGCTTTGACTTCGTATCATAGCTTTAAGTCAAAGGGTCATCGTCTATAGGGTCACACAGTGACAGAAGATAGGGAGGTCAATTGTTACTCCGTGTATAGTCGTCTTTTAAGCACACATAGTATGAGATGTGCGTCATAAGATAGCTCCCACTCAACTGGGTTCGTCATTCTATATGCCATGCAAATCGCTAGTCTAGATTTTCACCCAAAAATCTAACCTGAGCCACTAGATTAACATACTAAATGTCAATCTTGACGCTTTGGATTCGGCTTTTTAAGGCTTCAATATGAAATCATAACTCATATTCGACTCTGTCGAGTCTCATCTTAGACTTACTAAGGCAACTATATCTTATGACACTCATACACTTCCAGTATGAGTAATCAATATTGCACACTCAGTGCTAATATGATTTAGTCTCATCCTGCCCGCTAGTCAAGCTTCAGGACGATTATCTGTGTGACTAGGCCAATCAGAAGCCTGTGACATTTCAATATGCCTAACGCGCAACAATAATTTATGAGCATTTTGCTCATTGCAAAAGAACCTTATCTATCACAAGACAAGAAATGTTCCAAAACTGAACCTTGTGAATTCCTATACTCAACATATGAGTTTTGAACATCTCACTAGGAACAGGTTTAGTCAAAAGGGACATAAACTCCTTCTTGGTGTACACATACTTTGTGGCAATGTCTTTTGTTTCTATGGTGACACACAATCTGCCTCCATAGCTAACACTATTGTACAACTTTTGCTTCTTACTGCCTCATGACATGGCTCTCCCACCTGGGGTAAAGGTATGTCCTAAGGAGACTCTTCTGAGTCACCACCTCAATTGACATTTTGAGGATCCTCCCAACTTGAGATCTCCCCTTGATAGCATAAGACTAAGTCAGTTGTACCATGAAGGTATCGCTTGACTCTCTTGACGACTTGCCAATGTGCAAGTCCTGGTTGCTTTGGTAACAACTTACCAAGACAACAGTAGTCAGGCCGTGCACTTAATATGGCTTAGATTAAGTTTCTTACGGCACTAGCGTAAGGGATATTACTCATTTCCTCCTTTTCTTTGTCTGTTTTTCGGCATTGGTTAAGACTCAAGATTAAACCCTTCAACTGGAGTGTCTATGGGTTTGGAATAACACATACGGAACCATTCTAAGACATTCTTGATATATGCCTCTTGGCTCATACCTAAAAGTTTCTTAGGACGACTTCTTATTAGTTACACGCTTAGGACATGCCTGGCTTCACCCATGTCCTTCATCTCAAAGACGGAGGACAACCACTTCTTAGTGGCTTCCATTATCTCCAAGTTGTTCCCAACCAGTAGTATGTCATCAACGTATAGGGTAAGAAACATAATCCCCCTGGTTGATCTTTTGGCATACACACAATGGTCTTTTGAAACCATGGATAAGCCAAATGAAGTTATAGCTTCATGGAATCTTAAGTACCAAGATCTGGAAGATTGCTTAAGGCCATATATGGACCTTTTAAGATGACACACCTTGTCCTCTTATCCCTTTGATACAAAATCAATAGGTTAATCCATATAGATCTCTTCCTTAAAGCTACCATTGAGAAAAGCAGTCTTTACATCTATTTGAAACAACTCTAAGTCCAAATGGGCAACCATGGCTAGGAGCAAGTGAATAGAGGTAAATCTCACCTTAAGAGAAAATGTCTCTTCATAGTCCACACCTTCAATTTATGTAAACCCTTTCTCCAATAAACAGGTTTTAAACCTATCATCAAACCATCTACCCGATGTTTTATCTTGAAAACCCATCTATTTCCAATCGAATTATGTTCGAGTCGAAGATAAACAAGTTTCCAAACCTTGTTTCTCACCATCGAGTCTATCTCATCCCTTATGGCGTCCATCCACTCATTGTGGTTTGGTGAGTCAATCCCATCTTGATAAGAGGTAGGCTCCTCAATTTCTAAGGGAGTGCACAAGAATATTGCCTCTTCGACTAGGAAATATCGTCAAGGAAATTTTCCACACTCACTCCTTTGGATCATGGGACCTTGACTATTTGTCTGCCTAGGTGAGGCATCCCTCCCCCTTTCTTTAAGAGGTGTGGGACCCTAAGCATGTGGAGAATCACTCCCACTATCCCTGGCATCCCTCCCCCTTTCTCTAAGAGGTGTGAGACCTTAAACATGTGGAGACTCACTCCCACTATCTCTTTAGGGTGTGGGATCCAGAACATGTGAACTAACTGCATGTTCCGAAACTAGAGATTGAGGACGGACCTCACTCATAGGTTGACTCTCCTTATGAATAGGAGATTGAAGATGAATCTAATTCTCCTGAGCAGACAAGTCTCCCCCATCCCTTTCGGGTAGGGGAGGCATACCATCTTCGTCGACTTGGTTAGAGTCCAAATTCTCCCCCTCACCGAAAGATGGTTGGATGACTTGCTGTAACTCAAATAGTTCGACATCCTTCTTGATTCTCACCAATGGTTGGGAACTCATCCTTGGGAAAGTCGACATTGCGGAAATCTATTTTTGTTCATTAGATTGTACGGGATATCTAATGAACATCATCTTGGTGGCTCTTGGACAAAGTTTTCCATGTTTGTATATAGGGTTATGCACATAGTCGGCCGAACCCCATGGGCATAAATGGTCCAAGGATAGCTTCTTAACATAACTCATATGGGGTGGCAGGTATACTCTTGTTTGGCACACGGTTAAGAATATAGGTTTCCGTGAGCAACGTATCGCCCCAAAATTGATTGGGTCGTTCGCATGTGCCATCATTGACCTGACCATGCTAAGCAATGTACGATTCCTGCGGTTCGCAACACCATTTTGTTGTGGGGTGCGTGGAATCGTTAGCTGTCTTTCTATACATTTTTCCTTGCAGAACTCTCTGAACCTATCAGAGGGGTATTCACAACCTCGATCAATCCAAAGATTTCTAACTCTTCGTTCCAATTGAGTCTCTACTTTTTGTTATAAAGCGTTTGAACATATTGAGTGCCTCGTAGCGATGAGATGGTAGGTACGCATACCCACATCGTGAATAACCATCTATAAGAGTGATGAAATAGATAATCCCATGACGTACCTTAACGTTCATGGGTCCCCAAATGCTTGAATTGACTAATTATAAAGGACTAGATGCTCTAGAAGCCTCACCTAATGGCTTTGCTTTGCCAACTAGACATTACTCACTTAGGCAACATAGTCTTAGTGAGTTGATCTAAAAGACCATATCTAGTTGGCTTGTTCATTCTACGTTGACCCTCATGGTCAAGTCGAGTATGCCTAAAAAACAGAGTTCAAAGGAAACAGCAAAGACGGAAGATGTCGAGATAGACGGAAATTAAGAGAGAAAACTAATATCAGAACTAATGGTACAAAGGTACGCTGCACCCTAAGAGCGTAGAGAGCATCATGGAGGAACAACTTATTTCCTTCACGGGGTTTGAGCTGACATGTTGTTATGTCAAGGACATGTTCCTCATTGTCGTCCCCTAAGACAACAGTCTGTGAACCCATCGAATAGCGATGAAGGTTCATAAAATTAGCTCAGCCATGAACTACGTGTTTGGTTGCTCCCATGTCTACAGTCCACTAAGGAAGAAAGTTTGGTAACTACTGCTTGGGAGTACATATGTTATTTGGGTGAAACTGTGAAAGAAGGCACCTTAGTCAGCTCAGGACAATCCCAAGCGGTGGGTTTCTTCTTTTCACAGTTATAGCACTTCACATGTGCTACATTCTACTCTTTATAGACCTTGACCTTTTACTCTTTTGGTAATACCATCCTTAGGTTCGAAGTTTTGAGAGGGAAATGAATCTGGTCAAATCGGATGCCAATCTGATCCCACATGTCCTCAACAGTGGGGCAGCCTACAAACCCTCTTACTAGATCATCATGCATGCAATACAACATAGCCAACACGTTGATCGATCCTTCCTCGAGCCATTTATGGTATATTATTAGCCTTTCTCTTGATACTTCTTACAAGCAGTTACATCTATGTTATTCACATCTTTGCCTATCCTAGGAGACTTTAAAAGCCATGGATTGTTCTAATACTTTACGTTTGTTTAGAAGAAGCTAAATCTTCTAACACCATGTATCATGGTTAATGCTATCTAACTCTTCATCGGGAAACTAATCACTAATCATATTTTAATTTCCATATCCGAAAGTATATATTTAAAAGATGGACACTAGGCATATTTTCGGGTAATTAAATTATCAAAAACTCCATCACTCATGTCGTATGGACGAAAATTTCGTTAAGCTCATAATCATCACATACAAGCATGAATTAGAAATTTCTATAATTTAATTACTATATTTTTCCAAAACCTATGTAGTATACAATTGTTAAACTAATCAACACATCTAGAAATATCACAAAGATATTCAACTTACTCATGTAAAACACATTTACATCAAGTTATTAGATAAAAATAAGCCATTTAAAACTCAATCAATGACATATCAACAGAAAGTTCAGATTATCACATAAAATGTATATAATAAAATGAATCTATATTGCGAAACACATTTGAACACATTACAAAAGAAGTACATTGAAGCCCAAAGAATATTATACAAAACAGATTGATATAATTAAAGATAACATGAAACTTATTCATATCTCACTCATAAATTATAAAACACATTCATAATTTTACGAGTTTAGATTTTATGATATGAATTCATAAAATACTACTAAATTTTGTAATTAGTAGGATACATGAAGCGAATCCATATTTGTTAATTTGGGCAAGGAAAGAATGCTAAAACCAACTAGCAAAATTTACCACAACTCATGAGTTCGTATATATATATATATATAT